>CM062811.1:541944590-542346585 GCA_031772625.1 Pinus tabuliformis
AACATAGATGATATTTTTCTTTAGGTCTAGAGAAAACATGACATCCTTGAGTTTGAGCGGGGAGCCCAACTCCCTCTAAAAGGTGATTGAACTAACCTCAGTTGTGTTATACTTTTCTTAGCCCCCCATCTCGATGTGCATCTATAATTCTTTCTCCTCTAAGTCACTGAAAATATATCTACTCCCTATCATTTGGAATGAGGCACCTGAGTCCAAGTACCACACACTCCCCATAACTGTGTTGGCTATGCATGAAATAAGGGTAAAATCAAGATTGAACTACAAATATAAGGGTTCACCTGTTGCTCCTCCTGAGGTATTCTTTCTTGCCGCTTCGTGTGGACACTTCATGGCATAATTCTTGAATTCATGACAATGGAAGCATTTAATTTTGGACAAATATTTCTTCTTTCCCCCTTCGTTAGACTTTTGGTTGGATTTGGATTTCTTCTCTTTTCCTTCTTTTCCTTTCCATCCAAAGAAATTTTTTCTTCATCGTCTCCCTTCAATGAAGTCCCATCTCTAGTATTCTACCTTATTTTGTCCTATATAAAATCAGACCATAAGCATTCCCAATTTAGTAGTTTCTCCCTCCTATTCACTGAATCTTGGTAGTTGTGCCAACTCTTGGGAAGGCCTAGAAGGGATTTGCTTACCAAGTCATCTTCTAGAAAATTTACACCAACCTCACCAAGTTTATCATGACATTGTGTGAACCTACTTAGATACTATAGAATAGTGTCATTCTTATGCATCCTAATGATTCAAAGTTTATCCTTGAGTGCGAGCTTCTCATGTTCACTACTATTCTCGAACAATTTTGTCAATAATTTGCACATTGCGAATGGAGTTTCTTTTCCATGGATATTTGAGGCAATGTGATTTGATACTCCCTCTAATATTATCCTCCTCACCTTGGTTACATATTTCTTCCATTGAGTAAGATTATGGGCATCATATTCAAATGGTTTTGCAACACCTGTATTGATGTATTCTAGCAATCCATTTTCATCCAATATTGCCTCCATTAGATCCTTGCATGTGATGAAATTAGAGGTGTCTTCCAAGGCATACTA
The DNA here is from genome assembly GCA_031772625.1 of Pinus tabuliformis. NCBI lineage: Eukaryota > Viridiplantae > Streptophyta > Pinopsida > Pinales > Pinaceae > Pinus > Pinus tabuliformis. The sequence goes on from CM062811.1 coordinate 541,945,667, forward strand.
TAGCCTCATCCCATTGAAATCCATATTCTCTACTCTGAAGATATCATGTTGTTAGCATCCTATAATTTATAGGATCAAATGATAATTGAATAATTTGTTTCAGTATTTTAGATTGTAAATAATATTGCATACTGCAAATGATTTCCAAAAATATAGAAAAATGAAAATAAAAAATTGAAAATAGGGTATAAATAGAAAAATAGAAAAAGAAAAAGAAATGAGAAAAGAACCCCACAAAAAATATTAATAAATGTGAAAGTGATGCCCGTTGAAGTGCCACTGATAGTCCAACACTTTTGTATTGAATAAATTCATGAAATTTTGTGCATCTTGTTTAAAATGCCGCAATACTTATTTTTGTTGGAAACATATATTTTAACCATGTTCAAGAAAATTTCAATTTATGTGAATTAGATTAGAGTGAATAACTTAGCCAAACAATGTAATCTGGGTTGATATTGGATAGGTAGAGTAGGTGAATAAATTAATCCAACAGTTTAATATGGATTAATGTTGTTGGTAGATTAGTTTAATGTTTTGAATATATATTCTTAGTCCTTTAAATATGGAAAAATAAACATGGTTTGCACTTTCAAATGCACCCTAATTTCTTAAGTTACATTAGTTTAGGAAAAAATGAAATTCATGTTATGAAAAGATTTTTGTAAAACATTGATTTGTCCAAAGTTTGGACTTTATTATAAAAATATGTGCACATCAAATGTTGTGGGACCACCTTGTTAAAATTTTCTCACCTTTCCTCCCCCTATATCAATCACCTTTACATTTGATGACCCTTAAGCCATTCCCCCCCCCCCCCCCAAACTATGATTCTCTTTAACAGGGAGGTTGGGGGTCCAAAAATCAATTTCCCCACTGCTACGTGCCCTCGCCTCATGATTTCAAACCCCCGCCCTCAAATACCACTGACATCTATGACCCCCCTCCAAAAGCGGTTTCATCCATCTTACCACAACCCACCTTCGTGCCAACATTCACCAACCACATCCCTCCTCAACATATCACTTCCTTCCAATGACCCCATGCCTCCATTCACCTATCCTGATTTGGCCCGTCGACGACTGTTACAACAATTATGTTGTAGCTTCCTCCCATTGCTTATGCCCCGTCACAAAGTAAATGCCCCCGAACAACCATTTATCCAATGGCCCTGCTCTGGTTACAATATAAAAAGCTCAATTTTTCCCATGCTCCCATCGCTTTCTCATTCTCCTACTATTTCATTGCTCCCAAGCCCTTTGTTTCATACCTATAAGCGACTACTCACAAACGAATTGCCTATTCACGACTGTTTACAGCAGAACTCCCACCAAGCTTTTTCCCATGAAATTTACTATGACCATCTACAGGTCTCGACCTGTCATCCTCTATAATTCCATTCTTACCATGATGGCCTCAAAAATTTCCACTTTGATAAACCCCATGCTCACACCCCCATGGATTTAGACCACATTCCTCTTGTTGATAGTGATTACAAGATTGTGGAGACACAATGTGAATTCGACCTCTACGAATTACGTTGTTGGTTTCATGACACTTACCTTGACCACTCTAATGAAATTAACCTTTGGTAGTCTAGACTACCCTTGTTCATTTTTCCCTATTCCTCCAACTTCCCTGAATTGTTCCTCAAGTGTCATGCCTCTTACCTCTCAAATAAGAGGGTTATCATCTTCCCCAATGGTGAAATATTTTTCATCATTGCCTCTGAAAATATAAACCAAATGTTTTAGGTCCCCTACAATGACTCTCTAACTCCCTTTTCCCTTGAAGCCCTTAAAGAAATCTATCAAAAGATTACCTTCCCAAGAGAGCCAGGATTTTTGAGGTCTTTTTTCTAGAAGATTCTCAACTCCCCAAGAAGAATCCCCCTTATCCCTCTTCTATTTTCCCTCAAAGAACCAAACAAATCATACCTTCTTGGTTACTTTTCAGATGAATTGGTAAATGAGCCTATTTTACGCTTTCTATCCACTCTCTCTACAAAAGAAGGACTATCAGTCACCTTTGACTATGGTCACTTCCTTGCAAATGTAATTCATGGACAATTCCTTTAGTTTTTAACTAGAGGAATGTTTAGATATTCTCCAATTAATATGTATACATTCATTTTCTTCTAGACAAATAGGTTTCCCTTTGCAGTGCAAAAGATCAATCAACAAGGAGACCCTCAGCCCGTTCTTTCCTGAACCTCCATCATTAGGAAGAAATCACAAGAGTTCAGTTTTACAGAGTTTATTGATCAATTTGTGTATCTAACAACTTATTTTTTGAGTGGCCAATGGATTCCAAGAATCAACGAGGATATTCAAAAAGTGTTACAACTCAGTGAACATGTGAAGATAGGAGATTGGTACCTATGCTAGTCATTTAAAGAGATCAAAGTTTATGGCTCAGTACCAACACCATATAAGATGCCCAGGTACCTTCCAATGAGGATATTTTCCTTCGAGTACATCAACCAAATAATCCACTCAGACAACATTGATTTTGTGGCAGCTAAGAAGAAGTTTCAATTCAGAATTAAGACACGGAGATGGCCTTTTATTTGTAATAGTACAAAAATAGGAGAGAAAGCAGACCTCCTGCTAAAACAAATGATTTTTTCTCTTGGCTCTACATGGTCTTATGACCCCCTTATGGTAATTTCTAGGATAAGAATGGAACTAAATGAAACTCCTTATGTGCATACCCAAAGACCAGAAATAGAGAAGCATATGAACCAACAGAATTAGGTAGAGAACACATTGTAGGAGGCCGAAGATCAGGTGCTTCCCAAGACTATTTCATAGACTCCCATACCTAGAGAAAAGGCTAAGAAGATATTGAGAGAAGAGGAATATCCTTCAATCACAGAAGTCTCAGCCAAATAATTCAAGGTATATAACAAGAAGATTAAGACAAGCTCTAAGATTGACTTCCCAATACTGGAGGAAACACAGGGTACCATTGTACTCTCTGGACTTCAAACTTTGAAGTTTTATAGCAGTACCATTGATTTTGCTTCATCCTTGACAACTAAAGAGATCCCAAACACAATACCTCACACACTAGAGTCAACTACAGAACAAAGGTAGCTAGATATTTTCCAAAGATATAAAGAAATTAAACAAAGGAATGAATCCATTCATGACAACATTTCTGCTCAATTCAAGAAACAGTCTTCCTCAATCCAGCACAGGCTCATTGCAGCCTATGGCAGAGAAAAAGGGAGAATGCATATGGAATTATTACAAGCATAGGTTCCACAACCAAAATTAGCAACTGACTTTAAGCATACTACCTTTGAATTTGAGGCAAAGGATGTTCATCCTTTAGATCAAATGGACATGCACAGGGAGAAAGGAATAATGTTCTACTCAACCTTCACATAGACTGCCCTCACTACTTCCAAACTACAACTCTATTTAAATAATGTTCAATCTTATCTTAAATTATAGAAGGTTTCCTCCCTGGCCAAAGTCATCAGAATCAAATATTTGGAGGAAATGGTGATCAAAGAAGGTTCCAATCCTGGTAATTCAAAGGCCATGGAAGAAATCATGAAAAAGAAGAATGCTGACATAGCAACCCTGATGAAGTAATTGAAATTTCCAGCAACTGAAGATCCCTAGGTGAAGGAGTTAGGAGAGACATAGCTACAAAAAGAAGTAATGATGAAGCTACTGGTAGAGCAGAGTGCACAGATCAAGGAGATGGAAGAAGAGATAGATAAATTGGTAAAAGAGAAGGAACAAAAATGTCAACTAGCATTAGTTCCTCTTGATGTAGTACAAATTGCATCCCTACTTAAAACAAGAATTCCTACAATAGCTATAACAATAGGAACATACTCTTGTACAATACTTCCGACATCGACTGCAAATGGTTCAATTAAGCTGGCCCAATCCCTGGAGAACATGTCTATAGAGGGAGAAGAAATAAAGAAACTAAGAGAGGATATGAAATTCCTACCGGAGCAAAGCCATAGATATTAGAATTATCTCATGATAGAGATGCAAAAATCCCAGACGTTGTCCCATAGATTGCAACAGATGGAAAAAGACACTTGGCCTAGGTCAAAGAAAATATTTGGAAACATATTAATGAAGCTATGATACATATCTAGCCTTCTATACAAATTATATTGAGAAGCAGGAACTAAGTGAATGATCCAATGAAGCCATTGAACAAGTCAGAAAGTAGTTGGGTGAAAAATCGAGTGAAGCTGCTAAGCTCATCAAATTCCTTAATTCTAAAAACAAACAATAATTATAAGAGATGGAGATTGAAGATAGAACAAAAACTATACTGGAAGTCAAGAAGGTGTTGATTAAGATAAATTTATTAAGACAGCTGGAAGAAAAGTGTCAGACTCTGGACATTGGCATGTAAAGATTCTTCAGAAAGTTGGAAGCCCTCTACAAAAAGGGACTTTCTAATTTATTGGTGATAAATGAAAATCTCAGTACATGGCCTGATTAGAGTGAGAAATTAATGATCAAGGTTAAAGACAGTTCCAAAGTTATAGGTGGAAGAATCAGTATGACAAGAAAAGCATTCCTGGAAGCATTGCCATATGACCAAGACACTCAGTATGAAATTTAGCATATATTTATTTCCAAACCAACATTTGCTAAATATACTAAAGTCGATGAGTTTTATAGAAAGTTATTGAAGACAACTATACCGAGTGAGAAGCACTAGGACAAATTATGTGAATTACTGGAGTAAGCAATGGATTTGGTCATACATCTTAGCATCAACAAAAAAACATGATTCGAAGGGCTACATAGTCAACAATTGCAAAAATTTAGTGCCAACACTTCAAACAGTTCGAATTTTCCTAAATATGTGTAATAAGTTAGATAATTCAGTTTAGGAATTCCTAACTACATCCTAGTCAGTTTTGACAGGATATTTTTTTAAATATCCTATAAATACTTCTCTTTTAGAAGTATCAAGGGTTGATTTCAATGTGGATTTTTGTATTCCAGAACACTATTGTATTGTTTTCATTTGATTGGATGATCGGTAATAAAAAGGACATTCTTCACAGGATTCATGTGTTAGACTATCTAGTGATGTGCTTATTTCATTATTAATGCATTATTACTTTGTTTCCATCTTTATGTTTTCTAAAATTAGAATTATTTTCTAGAAAATTGATGAACACAATTTGTTGAAAAATACACTGTGCTTCTAGCTAGAAATAATTTCTATGTTTTCTTCTGATATCATGTTACGGAATCCTTAATAGCTCTTTAAATTCTATTGAACTCATATATTTTCTTCCATTCCATTTCACTTTAATATAAATGATCCATTTAGGTTAGCTACCTTTCCTTGTGAAACTCCTTTTAAAAGATGAAACATACCGCTTCTGAACTGTAGATTCCATAGCCCAATGGAAGGTTCAGGCACTTAATCAACCAATTAATCTAAAACCATACTTCGAACACTCATTACTAGCCTAATATTTAATACAAAAAAGTTAAATCTTACAGAGAGAGCCCTCTTTGAAGCTGGTAGGGCTAGATCCCAGCTTCCAAAGTAGGTTTGTGGTTACCTTTGTGATTTTCTTCTGCAACCTCAGAAAATTATAGAGTGCTAACACCTCTTTCAATGAACTTCAAATTCGATCCTCCTGATAAATAAATTCGAAATTGTTGTTCTACTATGAATCCTACTCTGATTCAATGTAGAAATTATGCGTAGATTTACAACTTCTCATGAAGTTTTAATAAAAATAACAAGAAACAAACCTACTATATTTCTTTGTGGAAATTAATTCAGAATCTAAAACAATAATTTTAGACATGCAACAAGAAATAACACACATGCACAAATTATTTTTTTTCCAAGGAAAGAAATCTGTTAAAATCTCCAATGTCTGCTTGTATTAATCTGGTGAATAAAGATGTATTACAATTTCTTTGCTTAATTGAGAACAACTTGCAAGTGAATAACCTATCTCTCTTCTGACTAAGAAGCTCTGACCCAGAATTAGTCGATTTTTGCATCTGTTTGAGCCCCTCTTTCCTTGCACAATTCATTAAGAAATTAGACCCTTATTATTTAGGAATTTCTCCAAAATGGATTGCACAATTCCCAAGGTTTATCATCGGATCACATGCAACACCTGTACACTCCAGAATAGGCTACAATTGATGTTACACTGCCTTGGAATCTCCATCACAACTGGGTAACTCAAATTCTCTGCATGCACTAGCTATTTTGGGCTAATTGATCAGTTAACTAGATGATCACTGAATTTGATAGAAGTCCCATTTCACAACTGACCTTCCACTAGTTCCTTCAACAGTTGGAACTAGTTTAACTTAAAGCAACATGAGATAAGTGACTCTGATTGCTACAAATTAGAAATCAAACATTCTTACCTGAACTCAAAGTACCTCAACTCGAATTTACTAATTAAAATAGGTGACACAATCCATGTCACATAAGTCAACTACATCCAAGTTGTTTGTTGATGTGGAAATTCAAATTTTCTCAATTTAATCAAGGAAAAATCAAATTGATAATTTCTTGCCACATTTTTCAACAAAGAATAATTTTCAAATTTGACTCTCTCTCTACCAAATTAGATAGAACTTCCTTATACCTAGAGAAATCATGAGTGGCCCCACTATCAACCAACCAACTCTCCCATGAATCTGACTGAGAGGAAATAGTAAGAGAAAAAACAAGAATATATTTAGATTGATTGGAAACATTGTTTTCATACCTTGAGTATCTTTACTTCTTTTAAGGATGGTGATATTCACCATGATCACTTGGAGCATCTCTTCCTTTTCTTTGATCTCTTCCATTGCGATCATTCCTTCATCCATCTCTTTTTCTTAGATCATCAAGCCTGTTGTTGTTGCTTCTAGTGTTGCAGCATGGATCATTGTTCTTCATGGGGAATATCAAGCATAGTGGCCTTTCTTATGACAATTGTAGCATTCAATGTGTGATAATTCCTTGAATCTTCCAATCCTTATATTTCAATTTAGAGAAGGAGGCTTTCTTGAAATTGATGGACCTCATTTTCCTTCATTCTTCTTTTCTTGAGTGATGATTGCAATGGGATCTATTTATTCATGTCTTTGTATCTTTCCCCTTTATATCATCCCTAATTCTTCTTGAGTGAGCTTTCCAACAATCTCATCAAATGACAAAAAAACTATTGGTGTTTCTTATAGTGGTAATGAAGGTTTCCCAAATAGGAAGGAGACCTCTAAGGGTTACAATTGCCAATTCCCTATAATGCAAAGTTTCCTCAACTCTTTGAAATTATATCTAATATGAGATATCCTCATAATGTAGGATTGCACAAAATCTTCTTTTTCATCTTCATATCTTTGAGTTGATCTTTCAAGAAGAGGATTTCAGTCAAATTGTTGACTTCATACATGTCCTTAGACGTCCTCAAATTTCCAACATATGAAAGTAAATTATCTTGTAAACCATTAGTTATAATTTTCTTTGCTTTTAAATCACCTTTCTTGTGCTTGTTCTTGGCAGCAGCAAAATCATTCTCCAGTGGCTTGGGTACTTTTCCTTGAATGAATTCAAAACATAATTGTTATCGGTTATGATCTCCAACCTCATTTTCCATGCAACAAAGTTAAATGAGTTAATCAACTTCTCATGCTCCTTGAAGAAATAGGAAGACATATTGACTTGACTAGATAGGCTGTTACAGGGAAAAGTGTCTACTCAGAACTTCTTATCCCACTAAGGTGTGATAGCTGCCTTAGAAACAAACAAAGTAAAGCTACTTTCATTTTTCCTTTATGAAGTATAGATAGAGAGGAACAAACAAGACCAACCTCTGTCTTGCACTAATCTCCTGGTTTGATTCCTCTCTTCCTTGATAGTCTTTCGCTACTTGTTCCCTTGCACGCCCAGCTTCACAGAGTACCTGTAAGATCACAGTAGCATAGCAATATACAAAGACATGGATCTATAATCATAAACAATCTAGGATCAGATGTAAATTTACCATACAAATGCAGCAAACATGAATCACACAAAAGTATGGAGGAAAACTTGAATAGCTTTTATTGATGAACAAGAAAATGCCAAGAGGAGTTACAACCAGTTGTTCTGACCCAGCATCAACCTCTCAGCAGGGAAGCCCCTCTTCACCTCATACAAAGCTTATATCACCCAACAATCTGATGTTTGTCTTAAGAAACCAATAGCAATTCCTTACAATATGCAAAATTCCAGCCTCTGGATCTTTGGGATGAGGGATCCATAAATAGATATCTGTAAGGGAGATGAGTCAGCTTATGATTTGATTAGTGTCTTCCCTCTAATAGTTCCTACTTCCACTTGGATATTGATGATCTCTTACTCATCCTTGGTCGAATTCAGAGAAGCAAGTGTCACAGGAGAAGTTTCTGGAAGCTTCCATTGCCTCTCCACCTCGCGGAATGACACTGCCATTTGTCATTTCTCGCCCATCGCACCCCATAGAAGGGTTTTTTGAAATGAAACACACCCACACAGTGTACTTAGGTGAGATGCAACGTACTTGGCCTGTGGAGCAGCTGAAATGATCCTGGTTTGACCAATTCTGAGCAGTTTTTCATGGAGAACATCTGGGAGAAGCTGTAATCAGTTAACCTTGTTCCTTTAGGGGTTAGAACAACACTTTTAGGGACTTAGGAGCCCTTGGTTTATGGAAATTTCATGCTTGGGGTTGCAGTGCCCAAAAATGTCTATAACAATTTCCCCCTAAATCATGAGGTCGTTAATCTTTTGATGTCAGGTGAAATTCTTTATTATGAGGATCCGAAGTTCTTTCAAGCTGGGAGGAGCCCTGTAATAAGATACAATACAATACATTATCTTCATAATATTTTCATGATCTAGCTGAGGTGGGCATTCTCATGCTCAGCTTTATAAATTCATTTTCATGTACATAGGACAGACAATCGTCTGAGTGTAGACTGATGATTTTGATAGAGCCATCATCCCTTTGATTGGATGATTATCTGTGCAGCAATGATGTACATTTGATGTCTTTATTTTCCTGAATATATATCGCAGCCCGGATGGATGAAACTAGATCCGGGGTCTTCAATCTCATTCGATCTTCACTTGAAGTACAAGTCTATCCATGTGAGAGATGTTCTGGAGTTGAACATGGAAAGACATCGCTTGATTACCAGCCAATGATATAAGTTGTTAACAAGCGCGAGAGGAATCACCGATAATGATAATGACCCTCAAGGTACTGCAGTACAATTCACGTGGTGTGAATAAAGGACTTGGCATCAAACACCACGCAAAATCTTTTGGTCGAAGGTCATTGACGTAAACCTGTCGCCGGAAGTGAGAAACTTGCCATTGAGGCATGCAAGCTTCAAAGTACTGAATGGGGTGTTCCTAGATCAGCTTCTTGGATAATGAGCTAATGTCGACAAGAAGTGATCCATCACAGGAGGGCCTTAATGAATCCCACATCAATGACACAGAACGGAGAAAATGATTTTAATGGAGGTCAAAACGATATGGTGATATAAGGTTCAGGGTGGCGGTCATGAAAGAATGGAGTATAAATGTATTGTAGTGGGTGAGACACATGTGAATTCTCTGAATGACTTCTCTTGAACATATCGGCGACACTGACATGATGGATTGGTAGCATTAACCCCAAATGTGGATGGAATGATGGGACCATGGTGATGTGACTGGTGAATGAAACAACCCAACCCGACTTGGATGCGGAGTGAAAGTGTCATGTTCAAGAGCGACTTGCTACCAACTAAGTTTCTTCAAGTTTTCTTCCCAATTTTTCCCCAGTCATTTCTGACCAGTACCTCTTTATTTTTATCAAGCTTGAGGAGGATAACATATGCTTGTTCTATAATTTTCCCTTCGGGCAAGCCCATCGCTATGTTTTAACGAGCCTAGCGATAGTGAAACTCGTTCTCGTCTATAGACAAGTTTGTCGCTATTAAAATTTTAATGAGTTTAACGACAAAGATAACTTGGTCCTTTTCAATTTTAGAGAGTCTGAAAAGGAACGTAAAGGAAACTCCAAAATTCCTTTTTCGTCATCTAATCCCTTAAGTCCGAAAAAGTATAAAACAATACAGAAGGGATGAATTTTCGATACTTTTAATGAGCCGAACAAAACAAGCGCTCGATATTTTTGTGTAATAATCCCTCAGGTCCAAAAAGATTAAAATTTAGAGGAGGGATAGCACTTCCGGTCCCTTTAACGAGCTGGAGAGGCCAATGGCTCGACAATTTTTTCATATTTTACGAGTCAATTGAAAAGAGCTTAAAGGAGACTCGTCTTTTGAGGAACGAGTGATAAAAAGGGTAGCAACTGATTCCAGGTAAGGTTTGGAATTTTCCAATCACGGCAGTGTTACAAGGATGGCTAACATGATCACTCTTTGCAGCTGTTCCTCAAAATGGGTAAACAATCAAATGGAGGTGAATGATCGGCCAATGCAAAAGTGGAGGTGACGGTGCAAACACGACCAAGGCTTTAAAGGTTGAATTATTACATTCACGATGGTTATTTACTGGAAATTTGGTTCATTTTTTAATGAGCTTAAACTCTGGAGGAACATGTGCTCATTGCTTATGTTTATTTTTTAACGAGCATGAAGTCCGCGCTAAAACTACTCGATTAATCCAGTCGTGTGATAAGAAGGTATCATATATAAAAGCGACAACTTTTAGAGTTTTGCCCCACATCCTTTCTTTATGAAAGTTAGGAAACGACCAATATTATGGGTTTAAAAGGTTAGAGGACCTACAAATTTAAAAAATAAATAGTTTCTCTTCGCTTGCATGCCAAAAGGTTTGCATGCCCCTAGGTATAAAACAAATTTTCAAGGTTACCCCTTCTTCGGGAGAGGTCTACCTCTTACAGGTTACAAAAGATTGTTCTATTTATGGCATAAACAAAACACTTCTTCGGCGATGTTTCTATAAATAAACAAAGGTGAGTGACAATGCTTGCCAACCCACATAACTTTGACAAGAGAATCTTATTCCAGTCCAACTCCCTCTTCCAATCCCGGACGAGAGTATGGGGGTCATATACTCTCGTGGAAACCTACCCTATACCCGAAGTTTTCCTGCCGAAGCAGGCCAGGGTGCATGCCCCCTGGGTTTCAATCATGTCCCCAGGATTACTCGCGCTCATCGGGTAGACGGACTGGGGATTGAGACATTTCTTGCATGAAAAGACCATTCAGGGATGGTATATTACTATTTTCTCTGTGTGATCCGGGAAATGAAATCTGGTCTACGAGCTTGACCACTCTTCCTTCGTGCGGAAAGCACATTACTCTAAAGAGTGAGGAGACAATCGCTCCAATGCAATAAATATAGTCTCGTCCAAAGAGTAGATTATAATCCAGAGGTCCTTGAACTACCATTACGTTCATTTGAATGGTTTTTCCTCTCAATGTTATGGGTACATTGGGAAGAATCCCTAACGGTCGACTGGTTCCTTTATCAAAGCCTGTTAGATTTCTCATCTCAGGCAAAAGCGACAGTGAACCAAGTGCTTTCCAAGCAGTCGAGGAAAGGATACTCACAGAAGCCCCTTCATCTATGATGGTACCAGGCATAACCATTTTATATATTTGAACAATGATTCGGAATGGTACACTAGCTGGTAAACGGGGTCTGCCTAGTTGATTCCAATCAAAGGAGACAACTAGGTTGCTTGGAGGTGGGATCGAATAGACGGTCGGGTATGACTCTGACGAACTTCCTTCCTGCGGTAAAGGAATGGGTAAATTGCCCCCATGTTCATTGGAGTCTATGCTTACGAAAAGAATATGGATGGTGTCATCCTTGTTCTCTTCTGTGACTGTATCATCTGAAGATGGAACCTCTGAAGGCAAGACTGGGTCAACTGCCGCCTCGACCTTTTGAATTTCATCTGGTATGGGTTCAGATGATTTGTCTTCAATGATAGATGCTTCAGTCGACCACCTGAGCGGGCCAACCAGATTTTCAACTAGCGATGGACTCGGCAAGAGTTTTTTATATCCAGGAGGAAGTCATAATGGTGAAACTGGACAATCATCCAAAACTCTTTTAGCCTCATCTAAGAAGGGACAACGGTGGATGGTATGATCGCCTTCGCACATTTTACAAGGAAATCTATATTTTCCTTTTTGTCCTGGGGCTTCATTTTCACTAGTCGACAGTGTGTTTTCAACATGATCATCAGAGGTTGACAACACCGGGTTGTGCAAATGAGGAGACCAGTCCCTTAAGATCCGAGGGATGCAAGGACAATCTCTATGATAGTGGTCTCCTTTGCAAATGACACATGGCGATTTAGGCCTGGTCAGTGCAGTGTGTGGATTTTTGCTAGACGACGCTCGTTTGCCCCCATTTGCTTTTGGTTCCTTCTTCTTCTTCTCTTTCTTCTTCTTTTCCTTCTTCTTCTCAGGTACTTGACTTTTGGCTTTACCAGCCCCATCAAGCGATGAGGAAGGAGGAGAGGAAGAATTGGAGGAAGTAGAAGGTTGGTGGGTAACTTTGGAATTGTCTAGTTGCTGACTCGATTGTTCAAGAATTGCGGTGTTCTGAACGACAGAGGTTGAGAAGAGCCATACAGGCAAGCCGATTGTCAGTCCTGGAAGCGACAATGTAGCCATATGGGGTGCACCAACATATCCCCAAGAGGAGAAGGGACTAGGATTTCGTCCAAGGGGAATTCCTTGGTTGGTGGATTCCATTTTCTCAACCCAAGATCAATGTAGGAAAGGGTAATGAATATTCCCTTTAAAATAAATTTTAGACGCTTTGACACAACTTGTTTTTTTAAATTTTTAAGAGTCAAGAAAAAACAAAATATGACTCTAGTCACCTTCGATTTTTAACGAGCCTGAAGTGAGAAGTGCTCAGATGGACCTTTTCCATTAAAGAGTCTGAAAAGGAATGAAAGGGACTGCTCTGGAAATCTAGGTAGAAGGATTACCAAACCAATTGCAAAACTGCAGAATACTTTTTATGGTACGGTAGTCAATCTTCCCGAATGCTGTATTCAGTGCATTGCAATCGATAGGGCGGCAGACACGGTTTCCTATGGATAAAGGATTAAGCCTATTGTGGTTTCCCAAAATATACTCGACGGTACGTGGGAGAAAAAGTCCGTACTGACACTTATCGTCTCAAAGTGGAGGAATCACCCAACCATGAGTGAGAACAACAGTTACCAGGCTTTACGATGCCGGAATACATCTCTAGCCTAGACTTCTAAATGTTGTGCGTTAGGTTCCAAAGCATTGTTAGATTCATTGAATTTATTTTATAGTTGATCTTGTTTATAAAGTTTGCCTTTCAGGTTCACCGCGAGATGTAGATGTAATTTCTAAAACGCAATCTAAGATGATAAACAATCTTTTTATCTTCTTTGTGCAATGAAAATCCTAGCTACTAAGGAAAGAAAGATAGAATCCTTTCACAAAGAGCAAAGAGCACACTCTAAATGCACTTTCCTAAATCAAACCAATCAGACTGTCTAAATGCAAATGCACATGCATGTATTTGTTTTCGACTTTCTTAGTATATGAATGATAAAAAGAAAGTTGATGCGCAAATCTGAATTTCTTTTCAAGCGACAAATATCAACAAGTTTCTTTTCGAAATCAAAAATGGAGATGATCACAACATCTTACGATTTTGAAATGAATACTTGTTTTTGACACTAGAAAAATTACAAATTCAGACCAAAAACAATAGTAACAGGATAATCAACTATCAACAGCAATCAAACTTTTTCCTATGATTGAAATCGACACTTACGACACTTTCAAATCAAAGGACAACAGAACGATTACGCTACTTTTGCAAAGGATAACTGAAAACGACTCAAAAAACACACAAAAACATTTACAGTTCTTTTGTACAAAGGATGCGGAATAACAGCAAGGAAAAGGGGTTTCAAACAGAGATATATTGATCACTGGCAGCAAAATTCATGAATAGAATTGGAAAGAATGAATCATAGAAACCAAAACTGCACAAAGCCTAGCCTGATTAGCACACCTGTAACATAGGGAATTTGAAATGCAGCACACCTTCTACACTCGGGAAGTGCGCTCAATTTCAGATTCTCAGAATAGTACCTGCGCTCGGCCAGAAATGAGACTTTGCTTGGGTTTCAGGTCACAGTTTGCAGTTCAGTTCATGGGTTTTGGCCGAGCAAAAGGTAATCAGTAATTCAACAATCAGGGGTAGATCTAAGGAGGATCTAAGAGCTGCCACAAGGGCAATCAGAGAGTTTTTGAATCAGTTGTTTAAATCATAAACAGATCCCGGAGATGGACTGAAGTGGCATTTATATACTTTGCATTTGCTATGGAAAATGCAGTTCGAATGTTACCTGGCACGACTTCAGACTCCGTATGTAAGTTTATGAAATAGACAATAAGGAAGATAAACAAACAAACTAATTCGTCCCCAGCGGAGTCGCCATTTTTGTTACAGGGAAAAGTTTCTACTCAGAACTGCTTATCCCACTAAGGTGTGATAGCTGCCTTAAAAACAAACAAAGTAAAGCTACTTTCGTTTTTCTTTTATGAAGTATAGATAGAGAGGAACAAAGAAGACCAACCTCTGTCTTGCGCTAATCTCCTAGTTTGATTCCTCTCTTCCTTGATAGTCTTTCGCTACTTGTTACCTTGCATGCCCAGCTTCACAGACTACCTGTAAGATCATAGTAGCATAGCACTATACAAAGACATGGATCTATAATCATAAACAATCTAGGATCAGATGTAAATTGACCATACAAATGCAGCAAACATGAATGACACAAAAGTATGGAGGAAAACTTGAATAGCTTTTATTGATAAACAAGAAAAAGCCAAGAGGAGTTACAACCAGTTGTTCTAACCCAACATCAACCTCTCAGCAAGGAAGCCCCTCTTCACCTCATACAAAGCTTAGATCACCCAACAATCTGATGTTTGTCTTATGAAACCAACATCAATTCCTTACAATATGCAAAATTCCAGCCTCTGGATCTCTGGGATGAGGGATCCATATATATATATATATATCTGTAAGGGAGATGAGTCAGCTTATGATTTGATTAGTGTCTTCCCTCTGATAGTTCTTGCTTCCACTTGGAGATTGATGATCTCTTACTCATCCTTGGTCGAATTCATAGAGGCAAGTGTCACAGGAGAAGTTTCTGGAAGCTTCCATTGCCTCTCCACCTCGCGGAATGACACTTCCATTTGTCATTTCTCGCCCATCGCACCCCATAGAAGGGTTTTTTGAAATGAAACGCACCCACACAATGTACTTAGGTGAGATGCAATGCACTTGTCCTGTGGAGCAGCTGAAATGATCCTGTTTTGACCAATTCTGAGCAGTTTTTCATGGAGAACTTCTGGGAGAAGCTGTAATCAGTTGACCTTTTTCCTTTAGGGGTTAGAACAACACTTTTAGGGACTTAGGAGCCCTTGGTTTATGGACATTTCATGCTTGGGGTTTCAGTGCCCAAAAATGTCTATAACATAGGCTCCTTCAACTTTCCAAAGATGACTTCTTCACATCTTGTCTCCTTTTGGGCTCGCCATTCACCTTAGCTCTGATTCCATGTTAAATTTCACACTGCTCTATGTTGTTTCAATTACTTTTAGCCTAATTCAATTCTTCAATTACCAATATCTTCAATAACAATTAATATTTCCAATCATCAATAGTAATTGATGATAAAAGAATAAAAGCAATGACAAAATAGACAACCAACACATCAACAAGAGACACTAGATTTGGTCAAAGACTAAGGCAAAACCCACTACAAGGAAAACCATTTGAAATTAGTCATGTATTAGATTGGCATAAAATGTTCAGCAAAAATTACAATAAGCTTGATACAAAATCATCTAGAAAAAATTAACTAAATATTTTTTATAAATTTGTTCCTAGCATCAATACAGATCAGAGACAAATTTTCTTGTTTGTAGACAACTGCCAATTTTCAACCCCAGAATCGAGCCACATAGAGGAAGAAGGATGTGTGTGGCTGAGACATTCCAATCACACTGTTGAGCCTTTAAGCTTGTAGTTGTAGCTATAATATTCTTATGACAAACCCATGGTTGTGAACCAAAACCCTAGAACATGTACAACCTTTAGACCCTATATTCTCGGACCTATACGAACTAAATTTCTCGATCCAATCTTAGACCCGTGTGAACCAAGAAATGAAGAAGATAAGAAGAAAATTCTTTGTGATATCCAAATGAGCTTGAGGTCACTTGAATTTATAGGCTTGGAAGGGTGTCCATTTTCTTGTTAAGGCTGACCTGTCCATATGTGCACATGTGGGCTTTTCTTCAAAAGTACACTTTACCTTTTCCAAATTGGGCACTTCAATAGTCAAAATTGGTCCTCTCAAAAAGAGGAATCTAGTCCCAAGGTTGGAAGTTTTCATTGAGCTTCCAAATTAACATAACCTTTTAATTAAATTGATTAATTAAAAATATTATCATATGAACAATTTTGATATGAAATTATGCTTTTTTGGACCTTTGATGTTGATAAACATGAAGGTTTTAACCTTGTATAGAAATTACCAACAAACAAATTCTTAAAAATAGAATATATACAATGGCGAGAACATAAAATATATACATATATTTTTCACCTATAACCCCAAACCTAAAAAACCGGATTGATTTTTCACTATTTTACTTTCTATGTTATAATACATTAATGTTGATTGTGCTGGACCCACCAACATGTCAAGCGGATCTCCCTGGTAAGAAGTCCCAATTACACCTCAGACCGTTTGGTGTAGGAGTCCCAGAAGTGGGTCATATAGTAATGCCTTGACCGCCATTTCACACAAAGGCAAGTAAGATAACTCTGTTAGTAGCAAGGGTGTGACCTCTATAGTGAGTCAAGGAAGGTGCATGAGGGGTTCTAACACTGGTGGGTTGAGATGAGTGCACCCCTTGGAAACCTGTAATAGTACTCGGATGGGAAGGGAACACATGAGTGAAGATGCATCACAAGCTGGAAAGAAAATCAGCTGGCAATCTAATGTGATTGTTAAACCAATAAACACATTTCATAAATATTCATACATGCTCATACGGAACAGTCCATACATGTGTGCATAAGAAAGAAAATACATATGTCATTTAGAGTACACAAGACAACTGGAATACAGTAAAACATATGCATGAAACGTGATGGATATTATTATATCAAGAAGTGTAAGCTCCAGTCATATAATACATCCATGTAAACCTGCTAGCTCCAACTATGGAATATTACAGCCACATCTGACTGCTCCTCCAAAGAGATGTACTAGCTTTATATAGCGGAGAAGCCAAGGCGTGTTACAATATTGTCCAAGCTCTCTCCAAGATAGTCTGATCGGTAATCTTGGATAAAAAAAGGCCTTTATAATGAGCTATGAGGTTCTATTTATAGCAAAGGGTGGAGTGACCCTTGAAATTCCCCTTTTGTGAAATTTCATCTACCCGAATGACTCTTCATCTACTCTATGACTATTACATCCAACTATTGACACTTGAACTTCCACTTGACAAGACATTACATTACAATGCACATGTGCTCATGTGAGACAAAATGGCTTGAGAAAACCATGCAAGACCTCACTGACACTTGGTCAGTTGTGGTGACACCAACTTTTTGACATTCTTGTGATGGTGAAGGTGGTGAGCTGATGCCAAGCTTGGTCGTCCCTGATGGTGTGCTTGAACCCCATGCTGACATCTTTCTGAAGCGAACTCTTTCCTCCATTGCAACTAGTGCATTGGTTTAGCTCCTTCATCCAAATCATATGCTAACATGCTCATAGTCTTCTTTGGTGCAGCTGAACTGACAACACATTGATGCACAGTGTCTGTGCTAATCTTCAAGTGTGTGTTGGTGGTTATGTGCATCAACATTCCAAAGTAGATGTTCAACTCTAGTTGGACTTGCTTCTTCTCTTTGCCTTGATGAGTGTGCTGAATGGGTTGGATCACATGCATGCACACAATGAGATGCATGCTGCTGAATCCATTGCATGCAATCAACAACACTTCTCACCTTGTCTACTTTGTTCCAACTATTGGGATAGATCTATAACTGGTATGGGTGCAGTTTCATCCTTGAGTGAATTTTGTACCCACTTCTATTCCTGTTCCTACTACAACTCATTCATATTTTTGTGCAGCTTCATGTTCTTCCTTGAGTTTCTTCTTCAACACATGCAACTCCTTATTTGTTCCATTCTCTATATTCACACAATCTTCATGTCACGCCATCAACTCATAGCCTGAGTCTCTAAAGTTGCTTTCGTCATTAGTGGATTTGCTTGAGCTTGCAACTTTGTTCCGCATCTGTGTTGTTAACAACCTTCCTCTTGAATTTGTTACATTCATTGCATTCAGTATGTTTTATTCAATTGTTGTTCATGATGTTCCTCAATGTGATGTTGCTGTTGTCATATCTTGATGTCCTTGTCTATGAACGACTTTGTATCTTCGTGAGTAGGCAAGCTCATAGACATTTGATCGACTGCATCTCCAAGTGTGCTCTGAACTATATCCTCGACTCTACTCTGTTGGAAACCATTGCACTTGCCTTACTGAGAGGCAGATAAACACCTACAATATGTGGAGACATGGAAACAATCGTGGAAAGCAATATCTCACTCGAAAACTAAAATGAACTTGAGAACTGAATTGCAACATACTTGTGTGACTGATCAAGAAGGTTGTGCGATTTCAACAACGAGTTTGGGAGACTAACTGCCAAGAGTACAAAAGGCATAGTCTAGGCTACTGGGAGACTAAATAACTACTTGAACTACATAATGTACTATCCATTATGGCTAATAATTGCTGGAATTGCACAATGCACAATCTCAACTAGCAATGACTGCAGGCTCAGTGACTGCGTTGCACAATTTTCTGGGCCAACAGTCATTGTTCCTCAGAAATGTGTAAAACATTCCAAGAGGATAGTGCCTAGGTAGAAATACGCATTTCTAGGTCAGAAGACAGAGCCTTCCTTCCCCAGATTATGCAATGTTGTCTCCGTGAAGTCAGAGTCTTGGCCAAATTTTCCCAGACTCACTGATAGGAAATTAAATGCGAATGTGAGTGGAAATGAATCGTGATATTGAGTGTAAGAATAACTGAATGATCATGCATGAAAATAGTGAATGACAAATTCAGAAAAAAGAACAAAATGCATGTGGGTGAGGTGAGTTGTTGAATCAATGACCGTTTGTGAAAAATAATTTCATGCATGCGACAGCAATGAGATGTTGACGAAAATTGAAACGGTTCTAATAGAAGCTAGAATATATAAAAATGATAGCAAGCAGTCACTGAAATCAAGCAGACAACCTTCATACAAAGAGAAACACAAAAAGCACTAGAAATTCAGCACAAGTCATGGAAAGGAGGCTTACCCCAAAACAACTGAGTTGAGTGTGCCAACAACTCCTAGATATGATGTGTGATGTCAGAGCTACAAGGCTAATGTGAGGAATGATTGTTGTGATGTCTGGTTGATGGGTTTTGATAACATCTAGGTTATGATGCACATGCCACAAATCTAGGGAAAGAGACACTTGTTAGGAGGTTTCTGAAATGATCCTTTCATGTAACCTCCAACTGCTAAAAATACATCCCTAAAACAAGCGATGCCTTGCATGCTGCCTTGGGAGAAGCATCCCATGCATGCAAGTCTATTTTTCTCAGTCTCGAAGGGAAACAATCAACTTAGATGCACATGCAAGAGGCTGTTTGACTGCTGGGAGAAAATGCACATTTCTGGCTGGGAGCCGAGCTAGTTGCCCAAGGTATTTGCATAATTTCTTGGCAAAGCAATTGATTGTTGCTGAGATTTGTGCAAATTCTAGGCTGACCATCCCTACTGGGGAAAATTTCACAATTTTCATTGTGAGTGTTGAATGCCAGAATTGTGCAATTCTGTAGCCTAGCAGGTTTCTAGTCAAGATTGCGCAATTTCTGGAGGGAAGGTTGGTTTTCCCCAGAATTTCACAATTTCTTAAGGGATTTTATCAGCCTGTAGTTGGACCAAGCTCAAGTGATCAGCGTATTAGGGAAATGTATCGAGCTGTGATTAACAGGCTACCTTTGTGCAAGCGAAAAACTGAAGCTTGTGAACTTGACGAAGTAAGACAAGCTGATGTGAAAATTTTGTAGGGAGGCTCCAAAATGAAGCTAAGGAAAAATTTTGGAGGGTGGTTGTAGCCGCTACAACACTTGGAAACACACTAGTAGAAATCTAGCTCTTTGAATGGACCTTGTTTGTCAAAAGAAAGCCTAACACCTCCAGAAGTATTATTGAGATCTTAGCTCATCTTGGCTTCACACTAGCTTGATTATAAGATGTAGCATCTTCCAAGCTCTTGGTCAATTGACACACATTCCAAGCCAAAAAAACATAGTTTTTTCGATTGGGTTTGAGGGGTATATTGGTGCACATGTAGTATAGTCATCAGAGTCTTAGTTTCATCTCTGGTTTTGGTCCCCTGCCAGCAAGCCTGAATAGTACCCCGACGTACGGACATAGGAACATAAGAATGGATCCACTACCAGTGAGCCTGGTCAGTACCCTGGTGGAGTTACTTGCATCACCTCCATGCGCAGGAAGCCTTTCTCTTATTTCACCTTATTCATTTTTCATTTGGAATTTTTTACTTTTTGATTTTTTGATTTTTCATTTTTTCAATTATGCATAACACTTATTAATTTCAGAGGTGGAAGAGGGATCCCAACTTATTAAGAGAATAATAGGTTGGTCCTACAAAGAATTAGTTTATTATACGTATGACGTGCCTATTAAGTTATTCCCCCTCACCTTACTCTACCTGGCTGAGATAACAAGGGTTAACCCAAAAACAACCGACTAGAGAAGGTGACACTAGTTAGTGCAAAATCGTTGTGTTTTCACCAAGGTTCACAACGAATAGTACATATTTTTATTTGATGTATCATGGACTAAAAGTAACAATTTCTTCATACAAAGGCAAGATGACAGATAACCAAGTAGTGATAGATGTACAAGCCCTATTGTACTTCACCCAGCTCATTTCAAGAGCCATACATGGTTTCATGTGAAGCTAACCTACAAAACGAAACAAGAAAACTATACGAATGAAAAAAGAGAACTAACAAACAAAAAATAAAAGTGAGAGAAGAAGAAAAAGTGAAAGAAAAGCAAGTATGCAAGCAAGCAAGTAGACAAACAAACAATCAAAGTGAGTAAGAAAACAAGCATGCAAGCAAACTGACTGAAATAAAACACTATTCCTACTCCTACATTAACTGTGCATGGGCCTGATCACGTGAAGTGATATTTCCAATGCATCCACTGATGCATTGGTTGACCCATGTTGGTGAAGGTTTGGTCCACGAGCAACCTAGTTGTGTGAACCAACAAGCAATAAATATATAACAATCAAGACAATGTACTTCGTGTTTGACAGTACCCACAGGACACAAGTGAGTGCAAGTGCATGACGAGAAGTCTATGGTCTTATCATAGTGTTATTTGAAATTGTGTGGCTTTGAATCATAAGAAAACTCTTAGCTGTGACATCCAAGTAAATGAAAGAAACAAAGATAACTTGTGTCGTGAATGAGTTCTTGCAATGTCAGATTCCTCCAATGCATGAGTGATGGGATCATCCATTTTGAGTGGAGGAGGTATGATCTGTGTGTGAGATTGATCTTCAATGCATATAGATGAGTGTTGAGGATCATTGGTTGATTGAACAGTTTCTTGATCAGAAGTGAGACTGACCTCAAGAGAGTGAGGACCTGATGTAACCATCAGCTTGGGCTTAAGTGCCTCGATAGTCTTGGGTGTTCAACTTCATCATCAGATCATGACCGCCATGATTATAAAATCAATGAATTCATTGACATCCTCATGATCAAATGAAGCAAGCAAAGGGGTAGATGAAAATTGAACAAACTCATCCTATGTGTTTCTAGAAAATATAGATGAAAGATCAAGCGGATTTTCAATGAATACGTCATCGTCTCCGTTGTCAAATGATGGACCAACATCCGATGAGTCTTGCGAGTGATCAATAATGGGTTCATCCATGGATGAATACACACATGCGAAATCATGGATGGAAGGTTCACCAAAGATGTCAGGAAAGAACGGAGGGGACTCGGACGAAAGAGAGTCATCCTTCATCGAGTGTTAATGCTCAAGCTCCCACTCATACTCTTCGTGAATGAAAACGCATGTTGGTTGTGCAACACCAACTCTGTCGGTGGCTTGTTCCTCGTTCACAACAAGAAAAGAGTTTGAAATGGACATACAAAATACAGTATCATCTGGAGGAACACCTAAGTACAAAGACGGAGGTCGTAAGACAAAACGCATATGAGAACTCGAAGGACTCACAACCAAATCTGTCCGAAAATTGACTGAAGTGATGTTGGGAGGATGAGAAATTTGAGCAAGTGTGTGAGCATGATCCTCAACATCACTCGGTGATGGTGGAGTTGTTGAATGAGGGGAAGGTGGATAGTTAGTTGAGATAGTGACCACATCGACATGAGATTTCACAACTCCATCAGTGAAGAATGTTGAGCCAGACTTGATCTCAAGCTTTTTCTTGGGATGGGCATATTTCTTAAGGAAATACTCGAACTAGTCCCAAAGATAGGAAAATTTCATCTGGATCCTCGGATCTTGAAACTGCAAGTCACAGAAACGCTGTCAAAAATCCCTAACCAATTCATGTGGAGCCTTCCATTGATGTAACAATTTTTGGTCATGATGGTGTAGATCCAAATGATAGAAAGTGTCTTCAATAAGATCACGGAAGTGCTCAAGTGAGTGCATTTTATTAGCCGGTAGGCTGAGTAGCCATCAGTGTGGAGATTCACGAAGTGTGTGTGCAAGTAGCAAGCTAGCATGCTCATCAGAATACCCATCTTCCTCATGAAGCATGGAAAGAAAGGCTTGTAAGTACTCATTCCAGGCCACTTCGCCTTCACCATCATACGTGTAAGTGGCAAATAGATCAAAAAACACCCTCGTGATGGAGACATCTTCACAGTTCGAGAAACATTACAAAGGGAGAAGAGTTCGATAATCCATGAAAAGTATGAAAAGGTTTAAAGCTGGATGAGAGGACACAGCTTGTCATCAGGCCCTCCATTTAGCACCATAAATGGTGATGGTCCTAGACCCGCCAATATGTCAAGGGGATCTCCACAGTAATAAGTCCAAATTAGACCTCACACCATTCCGTGTAGGAGTCCCAACAATGGGTCGTATAACAATTCCTTGACTGTGATTTCGCACAAAGGCAAGTAATATAACTTTGTTAGTTGCAAGGGTGTGACTGCTATAGTGAGTCAAGGAAGGTGCATGAGAGGTTCTAGCACCAATTGGTTGAGATGAGTGCGCCCCTTGGCAACCTGTAGTAGTACTTGAATGGGAAGGGAACACATGAGCAAAGATGCATCAAAAGCTAGAATGAACATCAGCTAGCAATCCAAAGTGATGGTTAAACCAATCAACACATTTCAAAAATATTCATACATTCTCATATGAAACAGTCCATACATGCATGTGTAAGAAAGAAAATACATATGTCGTTTAGAGTACACAAGACAGATGAAATACAATACCACATATGCATGCAATGTGTTGGCTCTTGTTATATAAAGAAGTGTAAGTTCCAGTCACACAATACATCCATGTAAACCCACTAGCTCCAACAGTAGAATGTTACAGCCACATCTGCCTACTCCTCCAAATAGATTGCTAGCTTCGTGCAGTGGAGAAGCCAAGGCACGTTAAAATATTTTCCAAGCTCTCTCCAACATAGTCTTTTTGGAATCTTGGCTGACCAAAAGCCTTTATAATGATTTATGACATTCTATTTATAGCAAAGAGTGGGGTGACCCCTAAAATTCCCCTTTGTGATAGTTCATCTACCCTCATGATTCTTCATCTACTCTACGACTATTACATCCAACTATTGACACTTGAACTTCAACTTGACATGACATTAAATTACAATGCACATGTGACCATGTGAGATGAAATTGCTTGAGGAAGCCATGCAAGACCTCACTGACACTCGGTCCATTGTGGTGAGACCAACTCTTTGACATGCTTGTGATGGTGAAGGTGGTGAGTTGATGCCAAGCTCGGTCATCCATGATGGTGTGCATGCACCCCATGGTGACATTTTGCCGAAGCGAACTCTTGCCTCCATTGCAACTAGTGCATTGGTTCAACCCCTTCATACAACTCATATGCTAACATGCCAATGGTCCTCTTGCGTGCAACTGAATCAAAAACACAATGATACATAGTGTTCGTGCTGATCTTCAAGTGTGTGTTGGTGGTCATGCGCATCATCTTGTCTAAGTACATGTTCAACTCTAGTTGGACTTTCTTCTTGTCTTCACCTTGGTCAGTGATATAAATTGGTTGGATTGAATGCATGCACATAATGATATGCATGGTGTTGAATCCCTTGCATGTGATCAACAATACTGCTCACCATGTCTGCTCTGTGCCAGATGTTGGGATAGATCTATAACTTGTACAGGCACAATTTCATTTGTGAGTGCATGTTGTGCCCATTGTTTTTCCTATTCTTGCTACATCTCCTTCATCTTTCTATGCAGCTTCATGTTCTTACCTGAGTTTATGATTCAACACATTCAACTTCTTCTTTGTTCCATTCAATGTCTTCGCGTGATCTTCATGTCACACCATCACCTCATAACACGAGTCTCCAAAGTTGCTTTCATCATTAGTGGATTTGCTTGAGCTTGCAACTTTTTTCAGCATCTTTGTTGTCAACAACATTCCTCTTGCATTCGCTGCATTTGGTACGCTGCCTTCAACTATTGTTCATGATGTTACTAATTATGATGTTGCTGCTGTCATATCTTGATATCCTTGTCTTTGAATGAATTGATATCTTCGTGAGTAGGAAAGCTCTTAGATATTTGATTGACTGCATATCCAAGTGTGCTCTCAATGGCATCTTCAACTCTACTCTCTTTAAAACCATTGTACCTACCTTGCTGAGAGGTAGATGAACACTTGCAATACCCGAAGACATGGCAACACTCATGGCAAGAAATTTGTCAGTCGAAAACCAAAATGAACTTGAGAACTGAATTGCAACATACCTATGTGATTGATCATGAAGGTTGCATGATTTTTGCTGGGAGGTTTGGGGACTGACTGCCAAGACTATGCAAGTCAGATTTTGGGCCGATGGGTTCCTGAATCATTGTCGTGTTGAAAATGGCAACAAGAAATGTTGAAAATAGAAATGCTAAAAATAGAATTGCTATAAAAGGTAGTTCGAGTACTAGCGTTGGATATAGCAACAAGGAATGAAAAATGGAAGTGCTAAAAATAGAATTGCTATAAATAGTATTTCGGGATGGATTCCAATTTTAGGTAGTCCCTGAACTAAAATTGAGAAGTAAAATTCGAATTTGTTCTTAGCAGCTATTTCATTAATAATTATTTAATTCATCTTGAGTTAATTAGTTGGCGAAAATCAAACATGAAGTCTATGTGGAGACATGCAACCGTTATCCCTTTGATTGAGGAAGTTATCCATCAATTAAGGGGATAATGTTGAGTTGTAATTAGTTAGCGCAGTTAACTGAATTAAGTCTAATTAGATTAGTTCCAACAGTTGGGGGAACTAATTGTGAGCGCAGTTAGTTAATGGTTGCATGCATGTAACTGATGCTCTCCAGATAACTGAATATTCTCTCATAAATAACTCATGCATGTCAATTTAGTCAGAGACCCAGTTGAGATCAAAGCAAGGGACAATGTACTATCAGTTGGATGAATTTTTCCTATAAATGAAGCTCATCCATGCAGAAGGATTCATCTCCTTCACGATTGCACAGATAGATCAAAGGTTAGTGAGTGTGTGAAGAGGCCAACTCAAACAGGTGGCAACACTGGACCCCAAGGAAAACTGCACAAGGAAATAAGAGGCTTGGAGGGAAGAGGAGAAGGTTGTGAGTTCCTTTGACTATCTATGAGCAGTATTGTTTGATTTCTCATTCTCACTTATATGTGTTCTCTTGATCTTTCTCAATTTGATTAAGCTTCCGCAAAGTGTTGTAGAAGTAGATCTTGTATTTTTCTTTAGTTTATTGCATAGTTTGTTGATCTAAACTGGGAATTTCTACATAGTATCAGAGTGAGGTTTTGTAGAAAGTGTTCAACATGGTATTGAAGCAAAGGTGATCAAGGCGAAGAACAAGATATAAGAAGGAGAATTTTGAAGTTTGTGGTTCCTGAATATAGAAATCGAGTTCTTATCAAATCTCAATTTCACCGATGGTGTTCAGTGGTTTAAGAATCGAGTATGCCCTTGATCACAACTCAAATTATATAGCCTGGAAGGATTGCATGGAGGCAGTATTAGAGGATAATGATATAGAGGACTTCATTGATCAAGAAGTCCCCAAGCCAACTGATGCTACTCAATTGGTGGAATGGAAGAAATTTGCGGCTAGAGCAAGGAGAATCCTCCTGGAGGAAGTTCAAGACCACATTGTCTCGAGCCTCCATGGGAAGGAGACACCATTTTTGATGTGGAAAACATTGAAATATCTATATTAGAACAGGAGCGATCATAGGAAGCTATCACTGAAATACAAGCTTCGCAAGATCATGTGTGAAAAGGGCGACAAGATATCTACATATCTGAACAAGCTCACCACCTACAAAGATGAGCTTGGAAGTGTAGAGATCATGACAGCCGATGATGACATGGTGAGTCTTGCACTCCTCAGTCTTCCTAAGAGCTGACATAGCTACCAAGACTCGGTAAATGGAAGAGAAAAAATACTATATTTGGGAATGACTTTGGTCAGATCTGATGTAGGAGGAGATAAGAAGAGGCACCAGAGATGGTTCTCCATCCAAGGAGGATGAAAAAAACTATGACTTAACGAGTAAGGTGAAGAAGAGGAAGGAGAAGGATTCTGATTCCAAATCTAGTTCTTCCCATGGTGGGAAGAAGTTTGACAAATCGAAAGTGTGATGCTTTCGTTGTCATGAGGTGGGTCATTTTGACAAATTGTCCACGAAAAAAATCCAAGAAGGGATCCATGGAAGAATCAGAATGTGAGGCACTGGCCTCACAGTTCGAGTTGGATTTCACACTTTTTGCATGCATGGTTTCATCCATGGTGGGAAGTGGTTGGTTTCTTGATAATGGAGCTTCTTTCCACATGACCAATGACAAGAGTTTGTTCAGTACCTTGGAGGAGAAAGATCTCCTGATACTCATTGTGATGGGTAATGATGAAAAGTATAGTGTCTCACGTGTAGGCATGGTTGTTTTTTAGAGGAAGCATGGAGCTCACATTACCTTGACCGATGTCCAGTATGTACCATGACTAAAGAGAAATTTGGTGTCAATCGCAATGCTAGAAGATAGAGGGTATGATGTAGCCTTTAGTAAAGGAAAGATTTTCCTTCAACACACCACCACGAGACAGGTGAAGTAGATCAGTTCACAAGTCAAGAACTTGTATTCTCTTGAGGTTCAAGATGCATGTAAAGCCTTGAGGAGCAAGGAAATTGATGGAGACTTGGTGGTTGAGAGGGAGAGTACATTACCTCTCAATATGCAGTGCCAGAAGAAGTCAGACAATTGTGGAGGAGCCACAATTGGTGAAGCAGCTTCAGGAGGTTGTGGAGCAGCCACAGATGGAGAAGCTGAGAGGAGAATAGGTAGAGACATTTACTCATGCAAATACCTCTAGTAGGGGGAAACTTCAACCCAAGTGGGCAGAGGGATCACATGCATCCATACCTCTATGTAGGAGGTGGGGCGATGTGGAGTGACAGTCCCAAGAATGATGGAATAGAGGTAGGATCATTGAGGTACGCAACATCTTTGATTAGACCTTGTTATGGGAGCCCAAACGAGGAGTAGCAGGACTGAGTGAGTGGGTAGAGACAGATGCGGATGGAGTGGCAGAGAGAGCTATAGTGTAGGAATCCTAAGACATTACAGAGCTAGAAAGCTGCAACAATGTGAGAGGCACAGGAGTGTTGCACCAGTGTAGGATGGCACAGAGAGGTGTGCTATGGTGCGAGATGCATGGAGTGTTGCAGTAGATAAGAAGTTAGAGAGGGAACACTTGTATGTGGTAGAGGAAGCTTGAACATCATAGGGTGTTTCTAGCCCAACAAAGAGGTCAGTTGGGAAATTTGTTTTGTTTCTAGAGTTGTTGGAGCAATAACACTTGGGAGAAGTCTTACATGCAGAGCATTCCAAAGGTTCAGGAATGGGTTCGAGTTGAATTCCTTTCTTGTTGAGAGGGAGTGTTGAAAATGGCAACAAGAAATGCTAAAAATAACATTGCTATAAATAGAAGTTTGGGTACGAGTGTTAGATATAGCAACAAGGAATGAAAAATGGAAGTGCTAAAAATAGAATTGCTATAAATAGAATTTCGAGATGGATTCCAATTTTAATTAGTCCCTGAACTAAAATTGAGAAGTAAGATTCGAATTTGTTCTTAGCAGCTGTTTGATTAATAATTAATTAATTCATCTTGAGTTAATTAGTTGGAGAAAATAAAACATGAAGTCTATGTTGAGACATGCAACAATTATCCCTTTGATTGAGGAAGTTATCCATCAATTAAGGAGATAAGGTTGAGTTGTAATTAGTTATCTCAATTAAGTGAGTTAAGTCCAGTTAGATTAGTTCCAACAGTTGGGGGAACTAATTGTGAGTGCAGTTAGTTAATGGTTGCATGCATGTAACTGATGCTCTCCAGATAACTAAATATTCTCTCATAAATAACTGATGCATGTAGTTAAGTCAGAGACCTAGTTGAGATCATAGGAAGGGACAATGTACTATCAGTTTGATGAATTTTTCCTATAAAGGAAACTCATCCATGCAGAAGGATTCATCTCCTTCATGATTGCATAGTTAGATCAAAGGTTAGTGAGTGTGTGAAGAGGCCAATTCACACAGGTGGTAGCACTGGACCCCAAGGAAAAATGCACAAGGAAATAAGAGGCTTGGAGGGTAGAGGAGAAGGTTGTGAGAGCCTTTGACTGTCTATGAGTAGTATTGTTTGATTGAAGAGAGAGCAAGATAGCTTGAGAACTGATTCTTTTAGTAACTTGAACAAGATTTCCAATTGTATGATGATACAAAGATTGGGGTTTTAGGCTGAGGCTTTCCCCAGGTTATTTCTTCTGTGTTATGCGCGATTGATTTCTCATTCTCAATTATATGTGTTCTCTTGATCTTGCTCAATTCGATTAAGCTTCCGCAAAGTGTTGTAGAAGTAGATCTTGTATTTTGCTTTAGTTTATTACATAATCTATTGATCTAGAGTGGGAATTTCCACATGGTATCAGAGCTAGATGTGTAGGAAGTTCTACATGCTAGAACTACATAATGCCTAGTCCATTCTAGCTGTTGACTGCTGGAATTTCACAATGCACAATATCATCTAGGAATGGTTGTAGGATAAGTGAATGCATTGTGCAATTTTTTGGGATAGTAGTCACTGTCCCTCAGAAATGTGCAAAACAATCCTGGAGAATTATGCTTGGGTAGAAATGTGCATTTCTCGAGAGGGAGATAGAGCCTTCATTCCCCAGATTACACAATGTTGTCTCATTGAAGGCAGACTCCCAGCCAAGGTTTCCCAGGTTCGCTGACAGGCAACTAAATGCGAATGTGATTGCAAATTCATGGTGATACTGAGTGTAAGCATAAGTGAATGATCATTCATGCAAACAGTGAATTTCAGATTCAGGAAACAGAACAACATGCATGTGGGTGGGGGCAGTCGCTGAATCGGAGACCCTTCGTAAAAAATAGTTTCATGCATGTAACAATAGTGAGATGTTGATGAAAAGTGAAATGGTTCTAGTACAACCTAGAATATATGAAAATGATAGAAATTTCTCATTGAAATCAAGTAAACAAGATTCATATGAAGCGAAATAGAAAATGTTGGGTTGTGTTATATTCTTTCACAACTAGCCTACCTAGTTAACTGGGGGGTTCGAGGGGGGCTGGAGCCCCCCATTTGTTGTGCTAATTGCATAGCAGGGGGGTTATATGGGGTTTTAGGGGTGCAGGTAACCCCACTCTATGGGGTCTGGGGCAACGCCTCAGAAAATTTTTGTTTTGGACCCTATGTTAGGCTAGGTAGACCTACCTATGGTTTTGTGTATGCTTTTCGCACATGGTTTTGGATGCAATGGTTTTCAGTCCATGGTTTTGGACATGATAGTTTTCAGTCCATGGTATTGGATGCTTCAGCATGTATAATTATGTATTGTAACATTGAAAGGAACATAATGAAAAATCAAGCTGGTAGTCTTGGTTTTTGGATCCAAGGGAAAATGTCTGTGTATATGTGTTTTATGTGTTATGCTCTCGCATTGTTTGTTTTTTGTGTTTTAGAATTCATATGCAGGTAATCTCTGTATAGGGTTAAAAGCTAAATTTGGTATCAGAGCTGTTTTGGCTTCAAAGGGATGCCTTTTTTGTTAAGGGGTTTCGCTCAGGCATGTGGTAGACCCTGATCAGTGGGAGATCTGTGAGATCGATTCTAGTGGTAAAAGAAGATGGCGAGTAGTGGAAAGATAGAGGTCATGAAATTTAATGGTCAGAGTTTTGAGTTGTGGAAACCCAATATGGACTATGTGTTGGTGGATAAAGATCAATGGATCATGGTAGATCCGGGTACTAAACCAATGGGATTGTTTGATGAATAATGGAAGAAGTTGGATCAGAAGGCAAAGAGCACAATACGATTGTGTGTCTCAGATTCAGTATTGCTGAATGTATCAGGGGAAGCTACCGTGAAGGCTTTGTGGGACAAGTTAGGGACTTTGTACCAATCTAAGTCTCTGGTGAATAAACTTTTCCTGTGGAAAAATATGTATAACCTGAGGATGAAAGATGGAGACTCAGTGACAGAGCATTTGAATGCATTTAATACTGTGGTAAGTCAGTTAGCATCTGTTGATATTAAAATTTAAAATGAAGATAAGTGCATCAATTTGTTGTGTTCTCTACCATATTTGTGCGATAGTCTGGTTATTACAATAGGTAGCAATGCAACTGCCTTGTAGTTTGATGAAATAGTCTCATCCTTGTTGACGGAGTAGATGAGATGGAAAAATATGGAGAGCCAGAATGGTGATGCCTTGTCTATACGAGGATGTGTAGAAATTTTGAATAATATGACACTTATTCACAAAGATTATCCTGATTATACACTATTTGTGGAATGCATGCATAATACGTAACCTCCTCTACGTTGATCATCAATTTGAAGAATCAAAACATTCGCATGCGCACATTGAAACACATAAATAACACATATCAACACAATATGTAACCAAGGAAAGCATACAGCTGAAAACCCCCAACTATCTGTATATCATATTGATTGAGAACATGTAAAAATACATAGTACAATACTCCTCGCAAGTACTCAGTACTATCTCCACCTGTTACACACAAACTAGCTCAAATCTGAATCAATCACAGGTTCAAATCTCCTCCAATGCTTTCCTGCCTCCACTGCGCAATCCTGCATGAGAATAGATGAGAATGGATGATCCAAAATCGTATTTCCCTTGGCTGAACCACACAATCCTCATTGGCAATACTCAATCCATTGATTGTGCAAAAGTCATGCACAACTATAGTCACAATTGATAGTTGTCTTGCCCTTTCACTCACCTCTAACACTTGTCTCCACTAAACTGTCCATGCACTGAGTTAACTGATGTATTCTTTAGTTGATTTATGAGTTAATAATTAGTGAATTAATTAAAAATTAATTCACATCACTCATCACTAGTGTATTCTGAAGTTAGACTAAATACAACTAGTTCAACCAAGTCAAACTAAACACAACTCCATCAACTCCTCAATCAACTCCACCAAACTCAATCACTTGAGTTCTAACTGAAGTCCATCATGCAATAGCTCAACTGACCCATAAAAAAAGTGTATTTCCTTCTGGCAGCTGCATGTGCCACATTCGTAGCTCGAACTGAAGTGCTCCAAGAGGATAAGATAATGTTTATAGTCCAAATATTATTAAGAGCTAATAATATTCGACTGTTCTATTTTTAGCCTAGCAGTCTAAAAATAGACTCCACCCATATGTCTAAAAATAGAAGTCCATCTATTTTTACCAACATGACCAATCATCCACAAATAACATCCTGCAACTCATAGACCATGATCCATATAGTCTCTAACCAACATGACCAATCATCCACAAATAACATCCTGCAACTCATAGACCATGATCCATATGTCTAAAAATAGACCTTACGCCAAAAATAGCCTGCGAGCCCACTTAGTGAAGGTGACTCCTTTCCACTAAGCTCCATCATCTTGTTGCATTTTCAATAGGATGGTCCCAAAATAGAAGAAAAAATAATTCATTTAGTGGGAGATATAAATCTAGAGAGAGATCTAAATCTCCAGGAAAACCTGTAAAGGAGGTGTGCTGGAAATGCGAAAAGTAAGGGCACTAAAAAAGGGATTGTAAATCTAAAGCTTCTGATAAAGGAAAGGGATCTGATGATGCTCCTTCTATAGAGGTGAAAACCACCTTAGATGAAGGTGGGGATGTGTACGTGGCTTCTTCAAGTACACATGTAGATCATGAGGCATGGTTGATTGACTCAGGTGCATCCTTTCACTTCATTCCCCATAGAGAGTGGTTCTCCGAGTATGAGAAATACAATGTTGGTGATGTATTCTTAGGGGATGATAAGAAGGCTAGAATCATTGGTTGTGGAAAAGTAAAGTTGAAGTTGCAAGGTGGAAGGGTTATAACACTTTCTGGTGTTCTACATATTTCTTCATTGGCTAGAGATCTTATTTTTATAAGAAAGATGGATGATGTAGGTGTAAAAGTAGTGTTCGAGAAGGATACCTGCAAGATGGTTCGGGGAGCACTGGTATTGATGCGGGGAGTTCATAATGGAACTCTCTACAAGTTTCAAGGTAGCATGCTTGTTGATGGGTGCAACAGTTATGTGGTTCTTGAAGGTGGAGTAGAAAATCTAGTGGTCTCTGGAGAGAATACCATGTTGTGGCATCGAAGGCTTGGACATATTGGAGAGAAGGGCCTTCAAATACTTCATGGTAAAGGTATGGTAGAAGGTACAAGTAATAGCTCTCTGGATTTTGATTTCTATGAAAATTGTGTATATGGGAAGCATAATTGGCTGAGTTTCACCTCTGGTATTAAGAGGGCGAAAGAGATATTAGATCTTGTGCACAGTGATGTGTTTGGACCTATGAAGGTTCCATCACTGGGTAAGTCTATGTACTCTCTATCATTTATAGATGACATCTCAAGTAATACATGGATATATTTCCTTAAGAAGAAATTTGAAGTCTTTGATAGGTTTAAAGAATTTAAGGCTCTGGTGCAAAACCAAATAGAGAATAAGATAAAGGTGTTGGGGACAGATAATGGTGGAGAGTTTTGCAGTAATGAATTTGAAGAATTTTGTAAGAAGTGTGGTATATCACGGTAGAATACTACTCCAAATGGAGTTGCAGAAAGAATGAACAAGACGTTGATGGAAAGGGAAGGAAGCATGCTCAGCGGTGCTGGGTTAGGATAGGAATTCTAGGTAGAGGTGGTGGACATAACATGTTACCGGGTCAATAAATCACCATCATCAGCGTTGGAGGATAAGACTCCACAAGAGGTGTGGACTGGTAAGAAACCCTCTCTTTCACATCTGAGGGTATTTGGATGTGATGCATATGTACATGTTCCAAAGGAGAAACAAACCAAGCTGGATAGTAAGTCTGAAAAGTGCATCTTTATTGGGTATAAGGATGGCTTAAAGGGTTATAAGCTTTGGAACCCAATAACAAGAAGGTTGTGTACAGCCGAGATGTGGTGTTTAGAGAGGAGAAAGATGTTATGAAACATGAAGTCCAGTCAAAGGAACCTGAGAAAATAGAGTTTGATCTAAAGGAGGAAGAATCAAAATCTACAACAGAGGAGGAATCAAAAGATGAAGAGACCCAAACTCTGGGTGTGAGAATATCAGTTCGAGAAGCAAGGCTGCTAGAAAGGTATAGTCCATCTGCTTTTTGTTCAAATTTTTCTTTATCTATTACTAATGATGATCCCAGAACTGTGAAGGAAGCAACAGATTTAGAGGATGGAAAACTCTGGAAAGAGGCCATGGTTGATGAAATGGCATCTTTGCACAAAAATGAAAACCCATTGGCAGCAAATGGGTGTTCAAGAAGAAGACAAGTGCAGAAGGAAA
This sequence comes from Pinus tabuliformis, assembly GCA_031772625.1. NCBI lineage: Eukaryota > Viridiplantae > Streptophyta > Pinopsida > Pinales > Pinaceae > Pinus > Pinus tabuliformis. The sequence goes on from CM062811.1 coordinate 541,980,032, forward strand.
GGTGGAGAAATACAAAGCTTGGTTGGTAGCAAAAGGTTACTCCTAGGTGTCGAGAATTGATTTTGGTGATATTTTTTCTCCTGTTGCCAAGGTAAATTCTAATAGATTACTTTTATCTGTTGCTACTGCTTTTGGTTTTTATATAGAACAAATGGATATGAAGACAACATTTCTTCGTGGGGATTTAGAAGAGGAGATCTACATGAAGCAACTTGAAGGCTTTGCGATGAAGGGTAAGAAAGAACTGGTATGCAAGTTAAAGAAGTCTCTGTATAGGTTAAAACAGTCACCAAGGATGTCGTATTAGAAATTTGATACATTTATAAGGGGACTTGGCTTCACTTGAAGCAAAGCAGATCATTGTGTGTATTTTAAATTAATTGGTGACCGTGTTATTTATATGGTCTTGTATGTGGATGATATGTTGCTGGTTGGAAATGGCAAAGAAACTATCCAATATTTGAAGACCCAATTGTCCTCCAAATTCGACATGAAAGATCTTGGTGTTACGAGCTATATTTTGGGCATGGAAATTAAAGGAGATCGGACAAAGAGGAAGCTATGGTTAAACCAGAGGAAGTATATTGAGACAACATTGTAGAGATTTAATATGCAGGATAGTAAACCGATGAAGGTTCCTATTCCTGTAGGTGTAAAGTTATCTGCTGAATAGTGTCCCAAGACACAAGAAGAGGAAGAGAACATGTCCCATGTTCCATATGCAAATGCAGTTGGTAGCATGATGTATGTAATGGTTTGTACTAGACTAGACATTGCACATGCAGTGGGAGTGTTGAGCAATTTTATGTAAAAACCAAGAAAGGAGCATTGGATAGTAGTGAAGCGGGTTTTCAGGTATTTGCATGGCACTAGTGATTATGGTTTGTGCTACCAAGGAAGACCAAGATTGGATAGTGTTGGAAATTCATGGCTTTGTTGATTCAGATTGTGCTGGGGATCTAGATCATAGAAGATCTACAAGTGGGTATGTGTATAACCTATTTGGAGGTGTAGTCAATTGGATGAGTAAGAAACAATCCGTAGTGGCACTATCAACTACAGAGGCAGAATACATGGCAGCCACTCATGCAAGCAAGGAAGCAGTTTTGTTCAAGAGATTGTGTTCAAGTATGGGGTTAGTATAGGGAGATATAAGGATGGATTGTGATAGCCAAAGTGCAATTTTCTTGGCATAGAACCCTGCATATCATTCAAAGACAAAAAAAATTAATGTTCAATATCACTTTGTGAGGGATATTATAGAAGACAAACAAGTGTTGCTGGTAAAGGTGGACACTTTGAAGAATACTATAGATGCATTGACAAAATCTATGAGCTCTGACAAGTTCTCTTGGTGTATAGAAACAATGGCCACTGCAAGGTTGGATAAATGACTAAGCTCTCTTGTGGCCCTTTGTGGAAAGAAAACAACAAGTGGGAGAATGTTGGCTTGTGTTATATTCTTTCATGACTAGCCCACATAGTTAACCGGGGGGTTAGAGGGGGGGCAGAGTCCCCCATTCGTTTCACCGATTGCGTAGCATGGGGTTCACAGGGGGTTTGAGGGGTGCAGGTAACCCCACTCTATGAGGTCTGGGGTAGCGCCCCGGAAAATTTTGGTTTTGGACCCTATGTTAGGTTGGGCGGACCTACCTATGGTTTTGCGCATGATTTTTGCACATGGTTTTGGGCGCGATGGTTTTTGGTCCATGGCATTGTATGCTTCGGCATGCATAAATATGTATTGTAATATTGAAAGGAACATAATGAAAAATCATGCTGGTAGTCCCGGTTTTGGTATCCAGGGGAAAATATCTATGTATATGTGTTTTATGTGTTATGCTTTCGCATTGTTTATTTTCTTTGTTTTAGAATTTGTATGCAGGTAATTTCCTTACATGGTTAAAACCTACACAAAAAACGCCAGAAATGCCACACAAGTCATGGAAAGTGGGCTTACCCCAAAATAGCTAAGCTGAGTGTGCCGACAACTCCTATAGGTGATGTGGGATGTCAAAGCTGCAAGATTGATGTGAGGAATGATTTCTACAACATCTCGTTGATGAGTTTTAATAACATCGAGGTTATGATGCGTATGCCACAAATCTAGGGAAAGCAACAATTGGTGGGAGGTTTCTGAAACAAGAGATGCCTTTGCATGCTACCTTGGGAGAAGTAGCCCATGCATGCAAGTCTGTTTTGCTTGGTCTCAAGTGGAAATGGTCAACTCAGTAGCACATGTAGATTGTTTGACTGTTGGGAGACAATGCGTGTTTCTAGCTTGGAGTTGGGCTAGCTTCCTAAGAGATTTGAGAAATTTCTGGGAAAAGTAGCTAATTTCTTCTTAGATTTGTGCAAATTTTTGGATGAGCAGCCCTGTTGGGAAAAATTATGCAATTTTCACTATGTTGACTACCATAATTGTTCAATTCTGCAGGCCAGTAGGTTGCCAGTCAGGATTGCACAATTTCTAGAGGGTAGGCTAGTTACCCTCCAGAATTGCACAATTTCTTGGGGGAGCTGCTCAGCCTATAGTTGGACCAAGTTTGGGTGATCAGCTAGTGAGGGGAATGCATCAAGCTGTGATCGACAGGCTGCTTTTTTGCAAGCAAGACACTGATTATTTTGAATTTAACAAAGTAAGACAAGCTGCTGTGAAAAGTTGGTAGGAAAGCTCCAAAACAAAGCTAAGGCAAAATTTTGGAGGGTGGTTGTAGCCGCTAAAACAATTATATACATGACAAAAATTTCAATACCCTCAATTCATTAACCATGGATTAGAACATAATCATATTCCCCTTGATGAAATCTACAAAAGATCATGAGAAAAACCATCATGCCAAAAACCATGCGTAAAGCCATAGGTAGGCATGCCCACCATATTTGGGCCTGTCCCCATCCTTGTTTCCATGTAAAAAATCAAAAACTTAAAAAAACTAGATGCTACCTTAAACCATATGCAGGATACCATCCCCTACAAACCCCTCGACAGGGGGGTTGTCTACCCCTGCAAACCCCCATTGCACCCAACGTAATGTAACAATGCCTATGCTTAGTCATGTAAAGAATATAACACATACCCAACCTTTTCCCACTTGTTTTTTTCTTTGGAGTAAGCGGCATGCAATACTACATAATTATCTATCCAAGACCACAACACCCATTGTTTCTCTACACCAAGAAAACTTTTCATTTCTTACAAAATTTGTCAATGCATCTACAATATTCTTCAAAATGTCCACCTTTACTAGCAACACTTTTTTGTCTTTAAGCATATCCCTCCTAAACTGATACTGAACATTGATATGTTTTGTCTTCAAATGATAAGTAGGGTCCTTTGCTAAGAAAATTTCACTTTGGATATCACAATCTATCCTTATAGCTCTTTGTACCAACTCCATACCTGAACACAATCTATGAAACCAAAATACTTTATTATTTGTGTGAGTGGCTACCATTTATTTATCGAATGTATTTGAAAGTACCACTGCTAGATATCTCCTTCTCATCCCACTAACTGCTACCCAAAATAAGTTAAACACATAAACACTTATAGATCTTCTCCGATCCAGATCTCCAACCTATTATGTATCAACAAACGAAAGTATGTCCAACACTTTTTCCAATCCTAGCATAAATCTTTGGTAGCACAAACCATAATCACTAGTGCCACGTAAATACCTAAAAATGTTCTTTACTTTTTTCCAATGCTCCTTCTCTGATTTTAACATAAATCTATTGAATACTTCCACTACATGTGCAATATATGGTATGGTGTAGACTATTGCATACATAAAACTACCAACTTCACTCACATATGTAACATGGTACATTTCTTATTCCTCTTCCTGTATTGCGGGAAGCTTTTTGCAAATAATTTTACACTTACAGGAATATTCCAACCTTAATTGGTTTACTATCCTACATATTAAACCTATGCAATATTGTCTCGACATACTTGCTTTGGTTTAACTATAGATTTATCTTTGCCTAATCTCATTTAATTTCCATGCCCAAAATTAAGTTTTCATCACAAGATCTTTCATGTTGAATTTAGCGAACAATTGGGTCTTCACATCCTAGATGATTTCTCTATCATTTCCAATCAATAACATATCGTCCGCATATAGGACTAAATAAATTACATGATCAACAAATAATTTATAATACAAAGGTTGATCCATTTTAGTTATTGTGAAGCCAATTCCTTGCATATATGTATCAAAATTTGATAACACGTCCTTTGTGATTACTTTAACCCATACAAAGGTTTTTTTAATATACACACCAGTTATTTCTTACCCTTCATTAAAAATCCTTTCAGTCTCTTCATGTAGATCTCCTCCTACATATCCCCATGTAGGAATGTTATCTTCACATCCATCTCTTCTATCTCAAAATCAAAAGCAACAAAAGTAGATAAAATTAATCTAATAGATGCTAATATGGATTATAAGAGAAAAAATGTCACCAAAATCAATTCTCGACACCCAGGAATAACCTTTCACTATTGATCGAGCTTTGTAATTCTCCACCTTTCCTTTAGCATTATTCTTAAACAACAATTTGCTTCCAATGGATTTTTTTCTAGTTGATAGTTCCACCATATCCCATGCCTCATTCTTGTCCAGGGTTTCTGTTTCTTCTGTCTTGTCCTTCTTGCAGAGTTTTCCATCCTATGAATCTAGTGCTTCCCTGCTAGTTCTAGAATAATCATTAGTAAAAAACAAAGAAAAATTTGTGCTAAAAATTGATGGATTATACCTCTCTGGTTGCCTTCTTTCTCAAACCGATCTCCTCAAAATTGGAGTTTGTGGTTCTTCCTCTTCTTATTCATTCTCCTATAGAGTTTGATTCTCCATCCTTCAGTTCAAACTCTATATTCTCTAATTCATTTTCTTTTGATTGGACTTATTGTTTCATAACATCCTTCGCTCCTCTAAATACCACATCTCAATTGTACATAATATTCCTTATTTCTTTGTTCCAAAGCTTATAATATTTTAAACTATCTTTATACCTTATTTCTATTTACCATCAAACCTGGTTCTTTCTCCCTTTGGAACATGTACATATGCATTGTAGCCAAATACCTTGAGATGTGAGAGAAAGGGTTTCTTACTAGTATGCTCATGTGAAGTCTTCTCCTCCAATGCTAATGAAGGTGATCTATTAAGTAGGTAACATACAATATCCACTACCTCTAACCAGAATTCCTGCCCTAATCCAATGCCAATGAGCATGCTTCTCACCTTTTTCCATCAACATCATGTTCATCCTTTCTATAACTCCATTTTGCTGATGAGTGTATGGAATAATTTTCTATCGTGTTATACCATACTTATTATATAACTCTTCAAATTCCTTCTTGTAGAACTCTCCACCATTATTTATCCTCAACACCTTAATCTTCTTCCTTAAGTAATTTTCCACCAGGGCCTTAAATTCTTTAAACCTATCAAAGACTTCATATTTCTTCCTGAAGAAATATATCCATGTATTCCTCAAGAATTCATCTACAAATGAGACATATTACATAAATCTTCCTAGTGATGGAACCAACACAGGTCCAAACACATCATTATGCACAAGCTCTAGTATTTCTTCTACCTCCTGGCACTAGAGGGAAAAATCAATTGATTCTACTTCCCATATACATAATGTTCATATAAATCAAAATATGGATAAAAATTAGAGATACCTTCTACCATACCATTACCATATAGTATATGAAGGCCCTTTTGTCTAATATGTTCTAGTCTTTAATGCCACAACATAGTATTTTAACCAAAACGAGGAAACTATTGGACCCATAAATAAGTATTACTCAGATGTTTGTATAGAATTATGATCCAAACTCCCCTCATCAATAACAATGCTCCTCAAACCATCTTGCAGGTATATTTTTCAAACAATGTCTTTACAACTGCATCATCCATCTTGCTTACAAAAATTAGATTTTTGACCAATCTAGGAATGTGAAAAACACCAAAAAGTGTTCTAATACTTCCACCTATTAAATTTGGCTTTACTTTACCTCACCCTATGATTATGATCTTCGTATAATCACCTATAAAGACATCACCGCCATCATATTTCTCATGCTTGTAGAACTACTCCTTATGGGGAGTCATATGAAATAATGCACCTGAGTCAATCAACCATGTCTCATGATATGAATGTGTACTTGAATATGAATCAATTATAGTCAACATCGGCATCATGTTTTGGAAAATATATCTGGAATGTTCAACCATACTCAGTTATAGTCAACAAAAGTAAATCATAGGCAGTAAAAGTTAATCACAGTCAATTTATGTGCATCATGTTCTATAAATTATATGTAGATAGTCAAGCATCATCAACCATAGTTAACAAAATTAAATTTTATTTAACAAAAGTCAACCATAGGCAACAAAGGTTAACCATAGTTAACTATAGTCAACATGGGCATCATCTTTTGGAAAATATAAGTACATTAGTCAATAATAGTTAACAAATGTCAACCATAGTTAACAAATGCCAACCATATTCAAAAAAAATTTAACATAGAAAAATATAATCAATATACATATATGTACATTTTAATCAAGCATAGTAAACAAAAGTAAACAATTAACTCAATCACAGTGAACCATAGTCAATAAAGGTAAACCATAATCAATCACAGTTAACATGGGCATCATGTTTTGGAATTGACATGTACAATTATCAACTGTAATCAACTATAGTCATTAAAAGTCAACCATCATCAACAAAAATCAACCATGGTAACAAAAATCAACCTAGTCAAGTATAGTTAATATGGGCATCATGTTTTGGAAATTATATCTACATTAGTCAAGCATAGTGAACCATAATCAACAAAATTCAACCATATTTAACAAAATTAAACCATAGTCAACTATAGTCAACATGAGCATCATCTGTGGAAATTATATGTATGTTAATCAACCAAGTCAACAAATGTTTACCATAGTAAAGAAAGATCAACCATAGTCAATAAAGGTCAACCATAGTTAATAAAAGTTAAACATAGTCAATTATAGTTAATATCAATACAAGAAAAAATGACATTGGTGAGGGTTAAAAATTGTCACCATAAGCTTACTTGTGATGATCAAAAGAGCCTCTATCACCAAAAATTAAACGTCACTAAAGGTGGAATCACCAAAAGTATAGGTGTTGTGGTGACATTCATGGTCCATCACCAATAATAGTTTGTAATGATGGATAATGACCATCACCATTTCATATGATAAATGGTGATGAACCTTCGACTCCATCGCTTAAAAATTGAATGTCACCAAAGGTGGCATCGCCAAAAGTATACAGTTGTAATGACATTGAACGTCCGCCATGAATAATTATTATAATGATGGGTAGTGATTGTCAGCATTTCATATGAACAATAACAATTTATTTTGGTGAACCTTTCATGGTCATCATTATTGATGCATGTTTTGGTGAGGGTCAAAAAATATCACCATAAGCTCATTGGTGACGTTCAAAAGAGCCTATGTCACCAAAAATTTAACTTCCCCAAAGGCGACATCTCCAAAAGTATAGTTGTTGTAGTGAAATTCAAGGTTCATCATGAATAATTATTATAATGATAGATACTGACTGTCACGATTTGATATGAAAAACAATGATTTATGGTGATGGACCTTTCATGGCTATCATTATTAATTCATATATAGGGTGGAATTCGTTGATGTCACCATTTCATATTTTGGTGAGGGTTGAAAAATGTCACCATAATCTCATTGTTGATGGTAATAAGAGTCTTTGTCACTAAAAAATGATCATCTCCATTCCATATGAATATCATGGCATGATGGAATCGAACCACCAACCTCATGATTGTAAATCAAGTGCTCTTCCAATAGGATAGCACCCTTTAAAGCATTGGAATTTGGAAAATTAAAATTTGGAACATTATAAATTGTAAAGTCTAGAAATTTCAATAAATTATAAAACTTTCTAAATTCTTGGCAAATATTTACTAAAGAAAATAACATCAAAATTGGAGGTCCCTACCTAATGGTTATGGAAGTTATGAAAAGTGGGAGGGAAAATTAGTTATGTACAATATACTCAATATTTCCAGTTGAATACTCATTTGGAAGTGAAACTTTGAAGACATTTATAGCCCATAAATGACCTATAATTATCAAACCTAAAATTTTCAATCACACCAAAGATTTATTCCTCACATTGTGAATAATGTAAATATGTTGTGATAGCATAAAAATATTCCTCTACAAACATGTCATGCTAAAAATTAAAAAGAAATGTGTATATTTGATGCAATTATCAATAATGAGTTACGTTATTAATTCATATTGGCTATGGGGTCTAGAAAATAACTGGGAGTGCTTCTAATTATTAATTAATTCAGGATGTGAAAATACAATAATCAATAATAATGATGCTTGAATGTAACCACTAAACATATGTCAAAATTGTAAGAACAAAGTTTTGCTAATATCCATTAAACCAACAAAATATCCAAGGTGTATTTAAACACTTTCAAATCCACACCAAGTATGAGTATACAAAGAAAGCACTCTCTACCTCCCAATGGTAACTATGTCCTCCCACAAGTAATTCAAATAGCGAAGGGATGTGAAGACAACAACCTCAAAGAAAAAGGAACTAAACAATACAAAAACACATTTCATTCCCCCTCTACCTTTACACAATAGATCTAGCGGAATAAAAAAAATATCCATAGAGAATAGGATTAAAGTGGGAAAGCGAAATATGATAAGTAAATAAATAGAAAAAAATGAAATCTACTAATTTGAACATGTGCCCACATGCAGTCAAATATTAAAGGAAACAAAAGAACCCAACATGATTGATTATGCACTTGATAAAATGGAATTTACTTCTTTAGCAAAAGGGAATAAAATCAAAGGGTCTTTTCTATTTTCCTATGGAATAAATCCTCTATATATGGCATTGGGGTTTTATGTTACACTTTATGCTTACACTCCAACATTAAAATAAGAGTTCCCAAATTTGTTTCTAAATATGTGTGATTAGTTTGAGTTTGGGCCAAACCTAGTGAAATCTTTTCAAGCTTGGCCAAGCTACAATGAGCTTAATTATGTTTTCCTAAGCTTGTCAACAAGTTTGACCTAGATTTTTGAAAATAACGTTTGATAGATATGACTTCTCTAACATATTTTTACACATTTTCCCTTTCTGTATGTCTTGAGGAGAGAATATGAACTATTTCCTCTAACCATAATGTGTCTAGATAAGCAAGACAAATAAGAACCCATACTATACACTAATGGACTATAAGGGAGGCACATTTAATATGCCACAAGATGATCCAAAAATGCATCTCACTCCAACCATTTTTTTTTATGTGTTGTTTCATCCATAAGCACGAACAAAAGTTTTTCATCAAAGAGTCTTGCACACTGATATGGGAAATTTCAACACCTCACTTTTACCAACTAGGAAACCCAATATTTTGGAATTTATTTTATTTGTGGAGTTTTATGCCAATTTTCTATTGGGGAATCCAAATTAGTCTTATTTTAAATACTTTTCCTAAGGCTTACTAGGGCCATGTCTTGTGACTATGCTCTCCATCAAGATAGAAAATTTTGAAAACTCATCTCTTTGAATAAAAAACATGTACCATAATATAAATAGGCTACTCGTGTCTTCCAATTCCACATTTTGGCCCATGTATGAAGTTATACATGTTAACTAGGATTGGTCGTAGATTTTACAACAATTGGGAAACCTTTTAAAAGGTGGTCCCAATTTGAATTTATAGGGAAGATATATTAGTCATTCAACATTGGAAGACAACATTTATGGCATGAAAATCAAGCAATCCTAAATCAATTTTTAAAATTTGGCATGTGTTTGAGAAAGTAGTAACTTCTATAAATAATAAATACTAAATACCAGGAACTGCATTCTATCAAGTTTCATGTTTGTTACATCAAGAAATGTAACTTAGAGGAATTGCATTCAAGAAATCTAATTTGGCATAATATTGATGAGATAGATGCCACGGAAAAATTAGTGCCTACTTCACAAATTCAAATGGGCATGTTTAAGACTAAATAATTTAATCAAATATGATGCTCTTCTCTACCATGCATGTTAATGCAAAATTATTATACTAAAATCCAAGAGAAATTTCAAAACCAGTGCAAAAATATATCTGAGAGGGTATCAACCAAGTTTTGTTGATACATCTTCAATATCCCTACTTGCAAGATCCCAAATTGCTACTACGTCATTCTATGCAGAGAAAACTTGGCCACCTAAAATGACTTTTTTGGTGGTCCATAAGGGAACAAAGTGCTACTTCCTTTGGAGACCTTTGGTTTTGGGTCGTTATCATGTTTTCTTGTGTATTAGAAAGATAAGATCTTAATCACTCTAAAGTAGTTTAAGAGAGAAAATTATGTAGGAAACATTTTGAAAATAATAATTATTAATTAGAATAATATGATTTTCAATTTGGTTTGTAGTTTTAGTTAAAGTGGAATAGTTTTACTTAATAATATTAAATTTTGTGACAATTTTAATATCATTGGTAATAAAATGCAATATCATATTGTCAATAGTTATGTTGTTTCTTCACTCTTTGAATGAACAAATTATATGAAAAACCTCACAATTAGCATAAAATGACTAAGAAATCATACCCATACAGGTCACCGTATAAGCAATAGGAGCTTAGAGTAAGCATTTTTGTTTACAAGTTTCAAGCCAAACATCCTATCAAATGCTAAAATATGAGTATTAATATTTTTAGAAAGTTCATAAAAACGGAAAATTTAATGACAAATTTAATATATCTAAGGTTAAATTGCAAAGATAATCCAAATCACTTCAAAAATTTGTTACAATAGAATGTACAAAAGTATGGTTACATTAATAGAAAATAAAAAGAGAATATTTCTCACCAATATCTTTTGCATCGACACATTTAGTTCTTTTAGTAACTGGCTACCATCATTCACTAATGGAGCCCTTTCATCTAAGAGCCATAGATGAAGCTCAATGATAAGATTCTGTGATGTTTTTGGTTTCACCACATGGCAAACATTCTTTATTTGGAATGTTTGCATATGTCAAGTAGGGAATTGAACAATGGAGAAAATAGCCAACCCAACCAGCAAAAGAAACAAAACAAATTTTTGATGGAAAGAATATAATGGAAAATCAAGTTACTTGCATCAGTGTGTTTAGGAAATATTTACATGACCTTGAAGATGCACCAAATAGGAATAATTTTAATGTTTTTTAAATATATATTAAAATAAATAATCAATTATATCTTTCCCATAGTATGTTCGTATGCTTATTTTGATGTGATAAAAAACAACTCACAAATTATGAGTAGTGAAAATACTTAAACTTATTGAAAAATGTGACTAGGTTCGGTCTTCATAAAATGTATTTGTCAAAATAATTTTTATTATTGTTACAATGACTTATTAGAGCATGGGTTTCATTCTTGGGTCATCATTTTATTAGTGAAAGTATCCATTGTGGATTCCTAGGATTAATAAAGAGTCATTAGAGTCATTGTATATTTTATGAGACCCTTCTTGGGCTTTTGAACAATGTAAAAAGAATTATTTTGAGTCAAAGATGAATTATGTGACCTACACATAAAGTCCACCCCAAGAAGATAAAGTCAACCTCAAGGAAGGAAATTGGACCTCATTGGAAGGCTATATATATAAAGCAATTCGAATTCATTTGAGCATCTCACTCTCTCACACATAGTTCAAAATATCTGAAGTTGGAAGTTGGGAAAAAGTGCGAAGGTGAAGAAGGAGGCTAAAATGAGTGCGAGTTTGGTCAAGAAGAAGGGGAAGGACAAAAAAGAAGTTTTGGCATCTCTCTCTCACTCTCATGTGGGCAGGTTTAGGATAGAAATCATTTTCCTATAAATGTGATTCAATGTTAGAATTGTTGTAATAACACCCACCTTTCTAATATTTTAACTTATTGAAACTAGGAAATCAAAAGGTGCAAAGTAAAGTCAATATATCACCTCTTCTCTTGGCCTTTGCACCATTAGATTCGACCATATATCACATACACTTGTGTTTTCTTCTACTACTTTTCATCCAAACATGTCTTCTTCATGGCAGAGAGACCTACATACTATTTTTCATGCATGACATTTTTCTCTTTTCCCATCAAGATAAAACAACAAAAAACCTATGTGTGGTTAAATTTTTAATCTCTATTATATAGAGGATAATTGGTACACCATCTCTAAACGTGACAACAATATGTTAAAGTGACTCAACTCAATAAATATATGGATCCATGTGGATTGTGGGTATACCCCAATTGTTTCCCATCTATTTCTCCCGACATGGCTCGTTTGAGTAGTAATGAGGAAAATTTTCTAGATCAGGATATACCTAACAATAAAGTTCTATGTTCATGGGTTCACATATGTACTAATGGATGAATAACCTATGGATGCATGTGATAGAATTGAATTCATGTAATATTATTTTTTCTTTTTTGACTTGATATATATTTCAAAACATTAAAAATATTTTAATCTTTGAAATTTCAATCTAAATAGTAAGAGAGTGAACATATTTTATACACCAAAATTGTGCATGCTCAATTTTTTTAGCAATGTAATAGTAGATATATAAATAAATAAGAGTTTGTTTTGAGATAAACATTCTATCTTTGCACATTAAAAACTTTTTGAGGAAATTTCAATTATGTGTTAACTTAAAAAATATTGTTGACCAAAATCTTTCATCAAGCCATGGTTCAACAATCTCCCAGAAAAAAATAAGAATAATACACTTGTTGATACCAAATATACGTCAAAATGATCAATAAATTAACAAAAAACAACCTTCTCATGTATGATTGTAAGCATCACATAATATTCTATATGATAGGTAGGAGTTAATAATCCCAACTTTCACCCTTTGTGAGTGCGACATGTCTTTATCTTTGTTAGGTAGGTATTCATTATCATCTTCCATTAATTCAATGCATCAAAGACACTCTTGATCAATAAAATATATATACAATATAACTTGGAATATGTGTCTCATTCCTCAATCATTTAGACCTAACCAATTTTTCAGCATCCACATAAAGTAGTGGAAATCCATAAAAATACATGGGTACCTAGATATTCCAAATACCAACCCACTAAGATATCCTTCAAGCACATGGTTCATTAATATTCTTAATGAAATCCAGTCAAATTAACAGGAAACTTTAGTTTTTTGGCCTACCATGCCCCCTAGAGTTTAAAACCAACACAATCCACTAATAGATAATTCACTATATTAAATGAACTATCTAGATCATCAAGGACACATGGATAATGGATATGGCTTCTTACAAGAGTCATACAATGATATTCCCTTTCATAATAGATAAATAGATATGGTTACGTACTATTTACATGCTCCATATCATGGAGGTAATAAGTACAATCTTTTATAATATCATATGATATTATAGTGGTCCTCCCAAGAACCAACTCTAGTGAAGAGAAAGCTCAAAAAAATCAATGACCAATATGCATAATCTATGCACACGATGTTAGACTTCCCCCAATTATAATATGTGATTGGTCTTTCCATATGGTCTTGGTTTTGATTCAATATAATAAAAGGTGTACCTTGTTTGTCCATATCCAACCAACATCCATTGCTACCATGAGTATCAATGTCATGCTTTAGGATGAAATTCCAAAAACTCTCTATTATGTTTAGAACATCATTATGTCCTCCCTGCTGCAAACTCATAATTCAAACTAAGAAATATCTATTGTTAACAATGGGTGTCAAACACTATTTCTTCAATTCATATTTCACCACTATAATAACCAACCACCAGTTATTCATTCTAGAAACCTTATAGCATCTTCACAACAAATTCTTCATATATGCTCATCCATTATGATTTACTGACAGGATTTTCATCTTCAACAACATATGAATTAGAGATCAATCATACATTATGGCCAAACATTCAAACCACACAAAATAATCAAGAACTTATTTTACTCTAGGGCATAACATCAGCCTAACTATAAAAATTGAAAAAAAGGAATTTTATCAACATACTTCCAAATATCAAGTCACCTATGTACCTATTATAGCGACTACAACCACCCTCCAAAATTTTTCCGATGCTTCACTTCGAAGCCTCCATATCTAAGTCCCAACAACTTATCTCACATTGACCTAGGTACTTGTGCTTTAATTCAGTTTTATCTTTTGCATTACATCTTGTTTTTTCTTATTTTCTTTGATGTCTAACAAAAAACTGACCTCTTCACTTGTTTGTAATCAAGTTCTAATACTACCTTGACGATCTTCACAATCCTGGAGGGAAACCAACCTTTCTCTCAGGAAATGCACAATTCAGCCCAACATTGAACTTTGGCTCCATAATTGGGTAGAACCAATTGAAAACCTATCTTCAGCTAGGAAACTATGAAGAGCATAAGAGGTATCCAGAGTCACTCAACCCAGGAATTGCACAGAAGCATTCCCTCAGCAGCTGCCCGATGCATGTGCCAGTGAGTTGTCTAGTTCTCCCTAGAACTTCGAAATTTCTTTGTGCATGCATGGGAGCCTTTCCCAAAAATAAAAAGGAAAAAAAAAAATCATCACTAAAAAATAGGGATATATTTTTAGCAGTGGAAGTTACACTTGAGATATTTTTGGAGACTGTCACCACGTGTCGCTTTTTGCTAGATTTTTGGCCTTCACATCATAAACCCTAAATCAATAAAATTTATTTAATGGACGCCACTAGAGATCATTTTAACCTTCAATATTGGAGCTTTAGAATTCTTGACGAGATCTAGGAATCTTCAACACAATCATCGCAACTTTTCTTGGTAAGTCTTGCTTTTCTATTCTTTTGTTGTTTTTTCCGTCACTTTCAGTTCCTTGGCTTTTGAGAGTGTTTTTTTACCTAATTTATTGAATGAACACTAGATTTTTTATTTTTTTTACCTTGTATAAGTGTTGTTTTAAGTTTTTTGTTTCCTTTCCTAAGTGTCACATGCATAACCCATTTTTTTCACTAACGGTCGTCATTGCAGCGACTCTCTCTATAAGCTTCATTTTTCTTAGGTTTGACTGATTCCTATGCGTGTTTTGATTGCATGTGTCACCATTCACTGAGATCTACACCAAACATCACTCACACTTTTATATCTTCTCGTTTTCATATTTCCCTTGGGCAGATATGGACTTCCTTGGCCTAGATCTAGCTCTTCCCGTCATGCACTCTGCATTTATGGATCTCAAGGCTCTGGCTTGGTGCCAAGAAATATGCATAGGCTGTCAGTGATTCACTCTAACTTCACACTATGGAGTTCTAGGAGCCAGTCCTGAAGCCTTGGCCACTAGGATTCCACAATGCATAGTCCCAACAATACAAGCCAGACTGAACTGCACATTGCACAGTTCGAGTCAACATCACCTCCTCACCGGAAGTTGGGACTCTGCAATGCATAGATCCATCTCATATTCCCTCACCTCTAACACCCATAATTTTACAATCTTACCCAGACATTGCCTAGTTTGTTGCTTGGTCTATCTTGAAGTACTTTTTATTTGAAGATAACATTTTTCATGCCATAAGTGTCCTCATTGTCCCCAGGTACAATAATTGTTGAGCAGATTTTCAGTAGTACAAGTAATATGGCTTCCAAGAGAGTTAAATCAAAGGATATTATCAAAAGAAGCATTGAGGATGTAGTTGAACATGTGTCAATGAACCCTCCTGTATATGCAAAAACATAACAATTCATAGAGAAGGACATGAAGATAACAAGGTAGTAAATTAAGGATATCTTCACAGGTAGCTTCAAGGAATATCTAGAATATCGGCAGGTCTATGTCAAAATCCAGAAGTTAGTCTTTTGTAAGGTTACATTTAGGTACCCCGCCTTCCCGTGTGTAGATATCATTCAGTGGGTTGTCTCACATACCGATCCCGAGATGATGACATTGAGCAGTGCTAGTGGAACACAACTTTCTACCTTTAGGACAGAAAAATATCATCAGATGTATCACATATGATCTAGATTTAAAAAGGAATGCAAAAAATTACAGAGATAACCTTAAATACAAAGATACATAAGAAATAATAATTCATTTCATTAATGTAAAATATTGAAATATGCTTACAAACATAAATGGAAATAAACTAGCTCAGGCGATGGTAGCTTATCTCTAACGAGAGTGTTAGGACTCACAATTGACCTATTTTTGACCTTATCTTTTTCCGTACTATTATCCTTTTGCAGTCATAAGTTGAAAGCTTTTATTTTATAATGACATATTGACCCCAAGGTATGAAGTAATCTTCCACATATCTATGTTTAATTGTTTATTTCATATTCGTGAATATCTTTATACTCATCCTTGGAAACGCTGACTAAATTGTCAAATAATTGCCTTAAGTTTGCAGGAGTTATAATGTATAGTTGTTGTAACACCAAAAACAACAATTACGCAGTTGCTGTAACACCAGAAACAGCAACTACGCAGTTGCTGCAACACCAGAAGCAACAACTCCGTAGTTGCTACAGTCAGCAACAACAATTATCTAAAGCAAGCTATTTTGTAACAGCCATGAACAACAGATGGCAACTATTTAAAGAACCTTGACGTGGCATAATCAAGCGGAAGTCTAAAGAAAGAAGAACACAGTCAGCATGAACAAGCATGGGGAAATGGCAAAGGAATATGAAGATCCCGAGAAGACGGTCGAAGTCAGTTACCCGCTGTGTAACAGCCAAAGCTCAAGAAAGAATGTATTATCATACTGTTGTAACAGCGTTCTGAATTGCTTATTTTTGATAAGATGGGTTAACTGAATGGGCTGTAATACTTTATTGTAATAGATGTCTCCTCTATAAAGAGGAGACATCTACATGAAAAAGGGATGAGTCAGTGTCTATGGTCAGTTTGTAAGAAGAGATTCCTAGAACATCAGCAAGTCTGAACTCTATTGTATTTAACCTTTTTCGCAGATGAATATAAAACTGTTTTGAGCACTTAATCCAGTCTTCGTTTCCTGGGGAATCTTGTGAGAGGGACTGGGCCCACCTTCCTCACAAGATTCACCCATTTACTTTCTTGTCAAGTGTGTAAGTGTGCAATATTTTCTTTCTGGTACTCTGCTTGGATTTGATAGCATTACCTCTGGTATTCTTTGTTTGCTAGTACTCTGTTTCATTAATCACTTGAGTTTGTTTCTCACCGGTGAATGAGAGTGCAGTGTGTGTTAGTAAATCTGATTACAGGGGCAGGTGTTGAACGTCCCCATCTGGAGGATAGGGTCCTGATCCTCTGCCAACAGAGCATCCATCATTTCGCTTTCCAGATTCGTAGTTTTAATTAATTGTTTTTACTTTAACAAGTGCTGGAATGACATAGTGTAAGAAATACGTATACTACAGCTTTTCAATGCTTTTAGACTTTGAGTACATACAGTACGCAGTAGCCTTTGGAATAAAAAGACTTTCCCTGGTTGACAATTAATGTGGTACTTGAATGCTTAATTCATAAACAATTCAACTAGCCAACATTTTGGCGCCGTTGCCGGGGAAGGCAACTAAAGAATTATAAAAGCATTAATGGTTTCTTTGTGAAAATAACAGGTGTATGAGAGGACGCAAGAAACCTAATTTTACAGGCGGCAAAGGAGGAAGGAAGACTTACATTGACGAAATCATCTCTAAGGCCGAAGCATCACAGAGCACGAGTTCCCGGAGACCCCAGATCCAATACTCCTCACAGACAGACCAACAGACGGAGGAAGTAATAGGACCTGAAAGGAAGCTGGAAGCACCAGAATACACTGAGGAACCGGTAGAGGAACCTGAAGAAACAGAAGACACAGAAGATAAAGCCAGTGATTCAGGGAAAAGACTGATGGAGGATAACAGAACAGAAGGAAGAGGGGAAAACTCGCTCTCTACCCTGGAATTCCCTATTGGGGAGCTCCCGAGAGGAACAACCCCCATGAAAAATATTCCACTCTCAGCATTACCCAATTTTCATGGGTTATCCTCCGAAGACCTAGACGAATTCCTCTTTGAATTCGACATACTATGTAGAAGCTATGATTACATAAGTCCTAATCAGAAGCTGAAATTGTTTCCAGCAACACTAAAAGGGAACACATTGAGGTGGTTTATGAGCTTAGGAGCTCAAGCAATCACCACCTGGGACCAGATGAAAGAGGGATTTCTGGCTAAGTATCAAGACTACTGCCGGACAAGAGAAAGAAAGGAAGAATTGTTTAAAATGGTCCAGAAAGAGGACGAAAATTTGGAAGATTTCATGGAAAGATTACAGTATAATCTGCAGCGGTCTGATCATCCTAATATGAGCAAAGACATTTTGAAGACTATACTGCTGAAAGGGGTAAGAGATGATTGCCTGGACATGCTGAACATGCTTGGAAAAGGGGACATTTCTAAAGAACCCTTTGATGAAATTATTAGGCTCTGTATGCGGTGTTCAAGGGGAGCGGCAGGCAGATCAAAAAGCAGAGATAATGTGTATTCAAGGGTTCAGAAGTTGGCCAGTGGAGGAGCAACAAGAGCTGAGATAGGTAACTTATTAGAAGAATTTAAGACTGAAATGCTAAGTTCCTTTGCTTCACAAATTGATGCTCTGCAGGTCAAGAAGAAACAGGCAGAAGAAGAAGCTGCTCTAGCAATTTTCTGTTCAAAATGCAGAGAAAAACATCCACTTAGAGAATGCCCACTGGATAGGATGCCTATATGCACAATCTGCGAGAAGGATCATGAAACACAACAATGCCCCTCTCTGCCTGGAATCAAAGCAGCACTGCAGACAACTGAAGAAGAAGCTGAAGCAGTGTACCTAATGACACAGAGGAGGCAATGGCCACAAAGACAAGGTACGAGCTCTAGTACAACATTCAATCGTTGGAATAATAATTCTCCTTTTTACCCACCCATGAATCAAATGCAATACCCACCCTTCAACACAATGAAATTTCCACTTATGCAACAACCAAATATTCCTTTTCCTGACCCTACTATGTGGAATCCTTGGGCTCCCCAGCAACCATACTTTAATCAATGGAACCCAAACTGGGCAGCTCAACAGATACCCTTTCCTCAACAACAACAATCTCTTTCCTTACCATCTAACAATCCTCCGAATAATCAGGCAATGAGACCGCAGTTGCCTGTACAACCTAACCCCAATCCAAATAATAATAAAGCCCTGCAAGTTATTGACATTCAAAATCAACCTATTTCTCCCCTGCAATGTAATGATATTCACCTTCGCTCAGGGAGAATAGTCGAACCTATTATAGATGATATCACGGACTCTGACAAAGAAGAGGCTAGAAAAGAGAAACCAGCTAACCATAGAGCTGAAACAGTAGAATCAGCACCTAACAATAATGACCAAACGGTAGATCCACCATTCCCTGAAAGGCTGACTCTCACTAAAACACCTGAACAACCTACCTTCAATCTTTTAGGGGAGTTACAGAACTTGTATGTCAAAATCCCATTATTGCAAGCACTAAGGGATGTTCCTATATATGCTAGAACTATTAGAGACATTTGTGTAAAGAAACCTGGAAGGAAGGCTAAAGACCCCCTCACAGTTCATGTGATGGGGGAATTAACTGCCTTAATGACTGAAAAAGATTATCCTGTCAAGTATGGTGACCCTGGTCACCCTACAGTAACAGTCCAGGTCGGAAAAACCTTTATCTCTAAAGTCTTAGTAGACTTAGGAGCTGCAATAAATATCATGACACTCAAAACAACTCAATTGCTCCAGCTAAAAAACTTTATCAGGGAAACTCCTACTATCTTAGAATTAGCTGACCGTTCTACGATCAAACCTGAAGGGGTCATTGAAGACCTTATAATCTCTGTAGAATCTTGGAACAACCCGGTTGACTTTGTGGTCTTACAAACTAAAACAAAGTTGGGGGGTCATCCGTTAATTCTAGGGAGACCTTGGTTGGCTACAGCAGATGCCTTCATCAACTGTAGATCTGGATCAATGACCATCTCCAATGGACAAGAGACTAAACAGCTGACCCTCTATCCTCATGCCACTCCCATGATTAACAGTGATAATTCCATATGGGTAGACTATGAGGATGAGGAAACCCAACCGATATTAGCTATTGGGCAAGCTTTGACTTTTAAAGACTCCATCGAAGATGAACTAATTAGCAGTTTTATTTCTGAACCCTCTTCGGTTAATCCAGAAACATTTAATCACTTCGCTAAAATCCTAGAACCTGAATCCCAGCAGAATATGAAAGATGAAAACTTATGCCAGACAGCATTAGGCAACTCTTCCAAGAGCACAACAGTTGAAATTAAACCTGGTAAAACGCTGAATATAAATCCTGATTTGACTGATGAAGAAAAACAGAAATTAATAAAGTTACTCCAAGCAAACAAAGAGGCATTTGCATGGGACTACACAGACATGAAAGGGATCTCCCCTGAATTATGTACTCACCGTATATACATTAAGGAGGGATCCCGGCCAGTCTGTCAACCCCAGCGAAGAATGAACCCTAACCTCAGAGAAATTGTGAAGGAGGAACTCCAAAAACTTTTAAATGCAGGATTCATATATCCAATATCTGACAGTGAGTGGGTTTCTCCACTCGTAATTGTACCAAAGAAGAATGGGAAATGGCGAGTATGTGTAGACTATAGATCATTAAATAAAGAAACCCAGAAAGATCATTTCCCTTTACCTTTTATTGATCAAGTATTCGATAATTTAGCAGGTAAGAAATTCTTCTCATTCTTGGATGGGTTTAGTGGATACAACCAAATTAGGATTGCACCCCAGGATCAGGACAAAACCACATTTACCAGCCCATGGGGAACCTTTGCCTATAGATTACTTCCATTTGGGTTGTGTAATGCCCCAGCAACATTTCAGAGAGCGGTGATAGGAATCTTTTCTGATATGTTAAACGATTCATTAGAAATATTCATGGACGACTTTACTCCTTATGGAGTGACCTTTGAAGATGCTTTGCAAAACCTTGAAAAAGTACTTAAGCGGTGCATAGAAGCACACCTCGCTTTAAGCATTGAAAAGTGCCACATGATGATGAATCAGGGCATTGTATTAGGTCATTTCATTTCATTTTTAGGAATCCAAGTCGACCCAGCTAAGATTCAGGTGATTCAGAACCTTCCTATCCCCAAAACACAAACGGAGGTGAGAAGTTTTTTAGGACATGCCAGATATTACAGAAGATTTATTAAGGATTTTTCTAAAATAGCTTCTCCTTTGTTTTTGTTATTAATGAAAAATGCTGAATTCAAGTGGACTGATGACTGTGAGAATGCATTCAATAAACTTAAGCATCAGTTGTCCACAGCTCCTATTTTGAGAGGACCTGATTGGGCATTACCCTTTCATATTTCCTCTGATGCCTCAGATACGGCAATTGGAGCTGTCCTGGGTCAGGAAGAAAACAATCTCCCCTATGCTATCTATTTCATCAGCAAAAACATGACACCAGCTGAGTTAAATTATACAGTAACTGAGAAAGAATTTTTAGCAGTTATTTATGCTATTAATAAATTTCGGCATTATATTACTGGCTATACTACCTTTGTGCATACTGACCACTCGACCATCAAGTATTTAATGAATAAATCAATTACAAATGCTCGAGTCACCAGGTGGTTATTACTATTACAGGAATTTGATATCACAATTGTAGATAGGCCGGGAAAAGAAAATGTAGTTGCTGATTTTCTTTCTTGTTTAAAAACTGATGAAAATGTTCCAGTAGATGATTCTTTTCCTGATGAGTATCTATTTGCAGTATCTGCTCACTCACCTTGGTATGCAGACATTGCCAATTATCTAGTTGCAGGAAAATTACCATCACACCTATCACACAGGGAAAGAAGGAAGATCATCCAGCAAAGTGCTAGGTACAGGTGGATAAGCGGGTGTCTGTTCCACACAGGAATAGATCAAGAAATCAGGATATGCGTTGGGGAAGATGAGATTTACGACATATTGAAAGCTTGTCACGATGGTCCTTGTGGAGGACACTTTGCAGATAAAAGAACAGCTCACAAGGTACTTAGAATGGGTTATTACTGGCCATCACTTTTTAAAGATGCTAGAAAATATGTGAAGGCTTGTGACAGCTGTCAGAGAATGGGCCAGCCCAACCATAGGGATGAAATGCCACTCAACCCCCAGGTAACTCTCGAACCCTTTGAGAAATGGGCATTAGATTTCGTAGGTCCCATTAATCCTCCATCTAATCAAAGAGTTTACATTTTAGTATGCACAGATTACATGACTAAATGGGTAGAGGCCAAAGCACTCATTAAAGCTAATGAAGAAGTAGTACTAACATTCTTATTTGAAGAAATCTTTGTTAGATTTGGAATACCCAGAGAATTAGTCACTGATGGAGGACCTCCTTTTAATTCTCACGGTTTCAAAGATACGCTTCAAAAATATCATATCAAGCATAAGATGACCACACCTTACCACCCCCAAGCAAATGGGCAGGTGGAAAGCACAAATAAGGTCATAGAAGCTATCTTAACAAAAACAATAAAGGAGAATAGGAGGGACTGGTTTCAGCGCTTGCCCGAGGCTCTTTGGGCCTACAGAACTACTTGGAGAAACACAACAAGATTTTCACCCTATGAATTGGTTTTTGGAAAGAATGCTATTTTTCCTGTAGAGTTTGAAATTAAAACCTTAAGAACTGCCTTAGCTATTAACCTTGATTTAACTGAGGCACAGACAGCCAGGTTGCAGCAGTTGCAGGAACTGGACGAGAAAAGACTGGATTCCGTCCACCAAACAACTATGATACAGCAACAAAGGAGCAGATGGCATGACAGAACCATTAAGAAAAAGCAGTTCCAGAAAGGTAACTGGGCTCTACTTTATGATTCACGTTTCGAGAACTTTCAAGGGAAGCTGAGAACAAGATGGCTAGGACCGTATGAAGTGGATACTGTTTTCCCAAATGGAACGATTAGACTATTAACAATTGATGGAAGCAGAACACCACTGTTAGTGAATGGCTACCGACTTCGGTTATATCAGCGGCCGATTTCCAAAGAGGACTTTAAAGCCACTTGCATGGCAATAAAACACTATTCTTTTCCAGGGGAACTTGCTGTCCCTCAAAGCACTTGAATTGCTATTATTTATCTAATTTTTAGGATTAGACATTTTTTTTTTAGAAACTAATAAATCCTGCCAAGGATTGCAATATTATATTTCGAGATTTTGCAGATGTAGCATGGGGAAGTAGCTGAGAACAAAGGTTTCAAAAGGAATTACTGGGTGGACTCCGAATTCCTGTTGCTGCAACACCATTTCCCGTTGTTGCAACACCATTTCCCATTGCTGCAACACCATTTCCCGTTGCTGCAACACCATTTCCTGTTGCTGCAACACCATTTCCTGTTGCTGCAACACCATTTCCCGTTGCTGCAACACCATTTCCTGTTGCTGCAACACCATTTCCCGTTGTCCCAACATTATTCCTGTTGCTGTAACACTAGTTCCATTACTCCAGCACATTCCCCGTTTTCACAAACGTTTTCCCCTAATCCCTGTTACCCCAACGGTAATTCTCTGTTGCTGCAACACCAATCCCGGTGCCACGATATTGCTTCCCGATCACGAAATATACCATCTCTCATGATAATTACAGCACCTCACTATCACTTCCCGTCATTATCATTACAAATCACCCATATTCCCGTGCTTTCAGATCCGCAGTAATCATTATAATTTGACAGCGGACGAGAAAAGACTTTTTGATGCAGCGTTCAAAAAGGTAAAGTACGAAGGTACGCACGTTTATGAATGAGCATTAAATAATAGATAAGCGGAAAAAGGTTGATAGGTCCATCAAATGATTGCATTCCCAATCATATCATTCACACATAGGAAGGGGGGGGGATTACCGAAGCAATTCCCATAATGACAAACCACGCCAACCACTGCCACCCTTAATTCTCCCGGTTGTATGTAAAAACTACAGCATGTTACCATTTGTGATGTATACTCTGAGTTGAAATCGGCAGCTCGGCTCTGAATCCTGAAGATTTACCGAGACAACAGCCATGGGAGGAACCCTCATTACTCATGAACCAGGCACGACAGCAGTTCTGGAACTCTTTCCGGAAATTTACCAAATCTTCTTGCAAGTTGGATGGATAGAGTATTTCAGGAGACTTCCGGACTTTGATGAGCAACAAGTCCTGGAATTCACATGTAATTTGACAGAAGGATTCTCTGTCGTCCAAGGAATTCAAGTTCCGGTCACGGAAGAAATCATAGCTGAAGTCACCGGACTCCCAGCCACTGGTACACGGTGGTTCAACAGGAAGCACCTGATTCTGAATGCGCAGCAAGACTTTCTCCGTCCAGGCGAGGAAGTAGAAACCAAGGGCAGAGGTGTAGCATTGCGGTCGTTACCTCAACCATGGCCAAAAGTCACTGAATTCGTCAAGCAATATCTGACATGCGAAGGTCGTTACCAAGTAATCTACCAGCACGACTTCGTCCTGTTAAATCATTTAAGAAATGGTCAATTATTGAACATGCCATATTATTTGCTGGGTTGTCTCAAAAATATGGCACGATATGCTATGAAAGCGAAGCATCCAGTTCTCTCCCTAAAACACCATCGCTTAATCCAATTGCTGATTAACAGAGCTCTTGCTCTAAACATCCCTTTCCCCCCCATTAATCCCCATCCGGAGGAAAGAATTCCACAGCCTGTGCAGGGAAGTCCTCATCAAGAAGAAGAAACTTCTCGTCAAGCTGAGGACACACCTTAGCGAGACCAGGAGCTTCCTCAACAAACGGACGACATCCCTAAACAAACCCCTTTGGAAAACCCTCAGCAAACAGAGCATATTCCCGAACAACCCCAGCAAACACCTCTGCATGTTACAGAGAACGAACAAGCGGCAGTGGAATTAACCATGTCTCCCAAAAGAACCAATTCTCCCGCCCCCATACTCAGTATTTCTACTGATGATTCCGACGATAATATCCCAATTACGCAGCTTAAACGAAAAATGCAGCAGGCAAAGAAAACCCCAGTAAAAAGAAGAAGAACGAGGGTTTCAACCAAAGCACCTACCACCCCGACTACTGTTCCGACCTCAAGAGCCAGCAGGAAGAGAAAAACACCTCAATTCCCTGCCTCTCTACCAAAACGAAAATCGGCAGTAGTTGGATCCCCTAATTCCTCCAGCTCACCACCCATCGCTTTAAAACCCCGCACTCCAGCCACTCCTCGAAATCCCTCTCCCTCACCCACAGAGGCTGAGATGCAGAGCGTTCATAGCTTCGTGGCATCATATCTTAAGATAGCTGATACACAAGAACCAGCTGCCGACACCCAGAATGATAGTGAGCAAGTGGCTGCAACACAAGAACCAGCCACTGCCCCAGGTGACACACAAGAACCACCGGTGGGAAATATTGATCAAATTGACGTAGCACAACCTCTACCCCCAATGGAATCTACTATCTCACAGGATCAGCCTACTATACCCGCCCTGCAAGAAGAAATTGAGCTTCTCAAATCTCAGATTCAGGATTACCAGGAAGAGATAATAAGGGTCAGGGAAGCATATCAGAAAGAATTCAGCCTGCATGTTTTAGCAAGAGTAGTGTCTACAGCAGAGAAAAGCAATGATATCAAATATATGTGTACAAGTTGTGGGGAGATATATACTCAGGCAGGATATAAGGTAGTACAGGAACCAATAAAGGAAGCCTCCGATGCTAAAAATGAAACAAAGGAGTCTGCTGATGCTGGAGTAGAAATCCCACAATTCTCTGCTGAGACAGAAAGACCTGTTGCCACACAAGAACCAACATGATCTTTAGAGGAAGTGCAGACAGAAAGACCTGTTGCTACACAAGAACCAGCAGGATCTTTAGAGGAAGTGCAGACAGAAAGACCTGTTGCTACACAAGAACCAACAGGATCTTCAGAGGAAGTGCAGACAGAAAAACCTGTTGTTACACAAGAACCAACAGGTCATCCAGAGAACATGCAGGACCAAGACCAAGAACTTACTGACACACAAGAACCAGTAAGTTCATCTGAAACTGCACGAGACCAAGAGCTTACTGACACACAAGAACCAGTAAGTTCCTCAGAGACTGCACAGGAACAAATAGAGGAGCTTCCCGACACTATGCAGGAAGAAAAGAAAGAAGAAAACAAGGACTCACCCCGGCCTACCCAATCTGATATGCAAGAAGAAGCTACACAAGAACCAGGAAATGAAGAAAGAAACACTGAAAGTGTTACGGAACAAGAAAAAAATATAGAAGAAGATGAGGATAAAGGTACAAATTCACCTCGGCATACCCAGAGCATTATACAGGAGGAAGAAAAAGATACAGATTCATCACGGCCTGCCCAGACTACTATGGAAGAAGAGCAAATAGTTTCAAAAGGGAATAAAGAAGAATTGAATTCGCCTAGCAAGAAGCAAGAAGCAGATGAAGAAAAAGAGACAGATTCACCATGGTCCACCAAAATCAATTTGGAGCAAAATGGATTAGTCCAACAGGAGGAAGAAACTCTGATTAGAGATTAGGAGGGAGATGTTGGATCATCCCAGCCCACTTCAATAGAGCAGATGATCCTGATTGATGCCTGTATGCAAACAGAGCTTCCCACTGTTAGTGATGTGTGTATAGAAACAGAAAGCTTTCAGGAATTGAAACGTAGATGGTGGAGAGAATATCAGCAGTCTCAAGGCAAAGCATTCGAACAACAAAAAGAGACCTGGTTTGATCATGCTTATAAGAACTGGGAAGCACTGGAGCAGTGTAGGGCCCAGTATAAAGAAATCAAGGAACTGAAACACAGAATGTCCCAGATGTTTGAGTTATGTCAAAGGATGCTTGCCACAAGGAAACCCTCTTTTAACTATGCTACATTTTTAAGGGAAAGACTTGCATTAATTCAGCTGAAGGCTATCAAAGAGGGGAGGCCTCATCAAGTGGTCACAGCAGATCAATTTATGAAGACCTTTGCAGAGGCACCCAAAAGTGACCAAAACCTGCTATGTGAATTGTACCTCCATAATGAGGCCGTGTCTGAAGAAACAAGCATGAACATGATACCTGTAGTGGGTGACATACAATTGAGGGCCTTCATCTCCTTTCTGGCTAATCAACTTACCTGGCAGAATGCCTATGTCTCAGGCCACCAAACGAACAAAATTGTCTTCTGTGGATTCGAGCTGAACCACAAAACGCTGCCACTTTCATTTCACAACATTTAAAAATGATAAGAAATTCTGATATGAAGAATCATGTTAGGAGACTGCAAACAGAGGTCCTAACAGACTGTCAGCAGTATGTAAAGACCAAAGCATCCTTGGTCGTTAAAGAAAATAAACTGTTTTGGGATAACTGCCTTGCAGAGAGGCAGGAATATCACCTGTATAACCCATCAAATCTGCAAGTAGCACTTTCAAGGGTACCTCGGTATGTTGAATGTGTGCAGCGTTGTGCTGAAAATTGGATGGGTTATAAATTTAAGTTCCCACTTTTATGGTTGTCTGGTGATCAGTATAAGGGCCAGTTTGGACTTTCTAACAGAGAAGAGGCAGCAGCATGGAAGCATATACGAACTGTTTGTGGTTTCAGAGACAAGTTTGATGTTACTCCCTACAACTATTGTCTTAGTAATCTGCATTTTTCGTCCCAGTTCTCCGACTCAGACTCAGAGTAGCCATTGCATGGGGACATGCAATCTCTTCAGTTGGGGGGGATGTTGGGACTCACAATTGACCTATTTTTGACCTTATCTTTTTCCGTACTATTATCCTTTTGCAGTCATAAGTTGAAAGCTTTTATTTTATAATGACATATTGACCCCAAGGTATGAAGTAATCTTCCGCATATCTATGTTTAATTGTTTATTTCATATTCGTGAATATATTTATACTTATCCTTGGAAACGCTGACTAAATTGTCAAATAATTGCCTTAAGTTTGCAGGAGTTATAATGTATAGTTGCTGTAACACCAAAAACAGCAATTACGCAGTTGCTGTAACACCAGAAACAACAACTACGTAGTTGCTGCAACACCAGAAGCAGCAACTCCGTAGTTGCTACAGTCAGCAACAGCAATTATCTAAAGCAAGCTATTTTGTAACAGCCACGAAAAACAGATGGCAACTATTTAAAGAACCTTGACGTGGCATAATCAAGCGGAAGTCTAAAGAAAGAATAACACAGTCAGCATGAACAAGCATGGGGAAATGGCAAAGGAATATGAAGATCCCGAGAAGACGGTCGAAGTCGGTTACCTGCTGTGTAACAACCAAAGCTCAAGAAAGAATGTATTATCATACTGTTGTAACAGCGTTCTGAATTGCTTATTTTTGATAAGATGGGTTAACTGAATGGGCTGTAATACTTTATTGTAATAGATGTCTCCTCTATAAAGAGGAGACATCTACATGAAAAATGGATGAGTCAGTGTCTATGGTCAGTTTGTAAGAAGAGATTCTGAGAACATCAGCAAGTATGAACTCTATTGTATTTAACCTTTTTGGCAGATGAATATAAAACTGTTTTGAGCACTTAATCCAGTCTTCGTTTCCTGGGGAATCTTGTGAGAGGGACTGGGCCCACCTTCCTCACAAGATTCACCCATTTACTTTCTTGTCAAGTGTGTAAGTGTGCAATAGTTTCTTTCTAGTACTCTTCTTGGATTTGATAGCATTACCTCTGGTATTCTTTGTTTGCTAGTACTCTGTTTCATTAATCACTTGAGTTTGTTTCTCACCGGTGAATGAGAGTGCAGTGTGCGTTAGTAAATATGATTACAGGGGCAGGTGCTAAATGTCCCCATCTGGAGGATAGGGTCCTGATCCTCTGCCAATAGAGCATCCATCATTTCGCTTTCCAGATTCGTAGTTTTAATTAATTGTTTTTACTTTAACAAGTGCTGGAATGACATAGTGTAAGAAATACGTATACTACAGCTTTTCAATGCTTTTAGACTTTGAGTACATACAGTACGTAGTAGCCTTTGGAATAAAAAGACTTTCCCTGGTTGACAATTAATGTGGTACTTGAATGCTTAATTCATAAACAATTCAACTAGCCAACAGAGAGATGTGGTGACTACATACCTCTTAACTGTCTTACAATGAGGCTCAAACGACATTTTATTGTTGAGAAACAATGGAAAAACCCAAAAAATCCAAAACCCTAACCCTAGGAGACGAAGCGCTAAACTATTGGCCCCCTTTTGGGTAAATTGGTACATCAACTTCATGTGGTCATAACTTTCGCATACTATCTCCATTTAACGTGCACAATACCTTGTTAGAAAGATCTACCAGAGGAATACAACTTTGGGATGAGAAACATTAGACCATGGACCCATGATGCCCCTATTTTTTCCCAAAAATGTCGTTCAGGGCCTCCAAACGGCTCCGGAAGTTTAGGACCCGAAAAAACTACCAAAAATAGTAAATTGTACTACAAATAAGGAAATTGAAAAACTGAAAGAAACAATGGTGGGGCTCCAAGTGGAATTGGCAGGTGACCACCAATATCCACTTAGATCATTCCTCCCCCTTTAGGAAGGAATGGTCCCCATTGTGTTGCGTTCCTCCATGAGATGAGGAAACTTCTACTGAACTTGGTCCCTCGTGAGCCACTGTCCCTGGTGAAGGAGTTGTCTAGATTTGACAAATCGATATAGTTGGATCTTCTGCTGGTGATTTTTCTTGATCTGCATGTCCATGATCTAATTAGTTGCAACTTGTTGCATGAAATCTAGATTTAACTATGTTGGTGTGATTTGTTCTGCAATGTCATATGTGTTTAGTAATGGTGGAAAGAATGGACGAAGGCAGTCCACATTGAACACTGAGTGCAGGTGATGAAAATCATCATTGGGTAATTATATGGGCCTTAGTTCACCTCCTAGCTTAGTCAAACCAACTATTCTCAAAACTTATTGCATACTTTTGATTATATTTTGTTTATGAGATGAGTTAGAGTTGGATATTTTTCTTTGTGGTCTAATGTGCATGTAATGCAGGATTAAAGGATAAAAGCAAGGAATTTTAGCAAATAACTTGGTCAAAACTCGAACAGGACAAGGGAGAGGAATTATAGGAGGTAAATCTTCCTCATTTACTACCCCTCCATTCGAATATTCCTCCATTAGCTCGAAGTGCAACTAGCCAAATCATGAGGACTAGAAGGCAGCGCAGTAAGTGGAAGTCAAAGCACTAGTTTATCTCTTGTTTGGGAGCCGAGCCTCCCTAATTTTAAGGAAGTCATTCGAGATTTCAGATGCATAAGTAGAGAGGCCTAGGACCTCAATAGGATTCATGATTTTGATTGTAAAAATTTACTTTATTTTCAAGTTGCAAGA
This sequence comes from Pinus tabuliformis, assembly GCA_031772625.1. NCBI lineage: Eukaryota > Viridiplantae > Streptophyta > Pinopsida > Pinales > Pinaceae > Pinus > Pinus tabuliformis. The sequence goes on from CM062811.1 coordinate 542,010,531, forward strand.
CTTGTGACATTTGTTGATGTAATCCATTGTTTTGATAATAAGAATGAGTTTTGTTTTGAGCCAGCACTGAGTTAACTCAGAGGGCTGAAGTTCTTGGGTTAGGGCCCAACCCTAGTAGCTAAGGCTCCTCTCTATTGTACATGTATGTTAGCGTAGATTAATGGTTTAATTGTTCATTTTCTTAAATAGTTTCATTTCCATTACAACAGTGTAGCACATAGATTCACAGTTTAATCGTTCATTTTCTTAAGAAGCTACATTTCCATTATAGCAGGATAGTGCATAGAATCATGGTTTAATCGTTCATATACTTAAGGGCTACATTTCCATTACAACAATGTAGCATAGATTGGTTGTGTTTTAATTTTCTTTTGTTTGTGCCTTTTTCTTCATTTAGCAGGTTAGCAATGATTATGTTAGAGTCCTATAGTGATAGGATTCATAATTTTGAATTGGATGACATTAACTATTGTAATATTGTACATACCTTTTCTTTCTACAAATGTTTTGCATATTAAAAATAAAAAAATTAAAGACGGTATGTCGTAAAATAAATATCAAAGGACAAGCAAAATAAGAAAAGATAAAAAAATACAGAAAATGAGAAAACATGAACCCCAAACAATAAATAGATCATGAAAGTGTGGAGGAGAAGTTATCAATAAAAAAAGCAAGCTCATGAGCTGATTTTCCTAACGCCCCCTTCATCACATTTCAACTCCACTATATACTCACTAATTTCCCTTTTACCCCTTCATGGCTTATGATAGCCTCTCCCCCCTCGTTCTTACTCATAGCTCTTAGTTTCACACATTTCCCTAGTCAATTACTTCTAAAACCAATTCCCCTAAGTGTGAAACCCCTTTCCCCCATTTAAAAATCATGTTTTCACTTCACTAATTACCCAAAACCCCTTTAAATCCTTTATCCTAACTCTAACCCCCCCCCCCCCCCCCCCTCCACCTCACTAACTCTGCCACTTAACCATTTTCCTGACTAAACTCGAGTTTAACCTGCCACCCTGGTGAGTTAAAGTGACCCTGCTACCCCTAAAACACAACAGTTTAATTAATCCCCACTCAAACATGGGTTAGTTACTCTAAACCATAATTAAAACCCATGGGTCCCGCTAACCTCTGCCCCATTGCCCGACTGCATAACTTTCCCATGCGATGGCTATCAGATCATCCACCCCCAAATCCAACGGCCATCGTCCATACCACGCTTGCACAATGGACGAACTTTAATGGCTTGAGAGTACGCGATATGGGCGGTTTTTCTTGGGGACCATTTTCCTACATGTCAGCCTCTGGTAGAGATCACGTTCCCCCAATGAAATACTGCCCTACCCCCATAAGCAGTGTGATGGCCTCCAAAACCACCTCCCTGTGCCATATTCAAAACTGGCACTATTCATAAAACATTTTTTCCCCACCATTTTTCCAAACGTTCACAGTTAAAAGCTTTCCGACCCCCATTTTCACCCTTTTTCGCTCAAATCACACTGTTGAACCTATGAAGCATCTATGCCTTCTGAAATCCTGCGACTAGCTATCAAATACCAAAACCTTTTAACACCACCACTGCACACCATCCTAGTTGCCGAAGCCCTCTGCAAACCCCAATTGAAAAATAATTGCAATCTCAATTGTAAATTGCAGGGATTTAAGTAGAAAACTAGAATTACCCTCTCTTGAAAGAAGGAACATTAAATTCTTAAAATGAATGAAAGAATTTGATTAAATTCAATTTAATTGAGAGTCTACCATTCCCAAATTACCAGAACCACAACCTGCAGCCAACTCGTACCCTACCCTGGTTATTCAATTACTCAAATTTCACTCCCAAAGCCATATAAAGCCCAATTTCCACATTTTCTCACCAAAATGGTTTCCCCAACCTTTTGGATGTCAGACCAGTCAAAACTCTCATTTAGACATTGACAATTTGGCCCTGGCGGATAGGGATTTTTTGGGTTGTGTTATATTCTTTCCACGACCAGCCCACGTAGTTAACCGGGGGTTAGAAGGGGGGCGGAGCCCCCCTTTGTTGCACCGATTGTGTAGCGGGGGGAGTCACAGGGGGTTTGAGGGGTTCAGGTAACTCCACTCTATGGGGCTCGGGGCAACACCACAGACAATTTTGGTTTTGGACCCTATCTTAGGCTGGGCGGACGTACCTATGGTTTTATGCATGATTTTCGCACATGGTTTTTGGATGTGATGGTTTTTAGTCCATGATATTAGATGCTTCGGCATGTATAAAATGTATTGTAACATTGAAAGGAACATAATGAAAAATCAAGATGGTTGTCCCAATTTTGGGATCCAGGGGAAAATCTTTGTGTATATGTGTTTTATGTGTTACGTTCTCGCATTGTTTATTTTCTGTGTTTTAGAATAAGTATGCAGGTAATTTCTGTACAAGGTTAAAACCTATAGGATTTTCAAATCAAAGACACAGTCACCCAAGACAACCTTTTGAGAATCCATTGTTGGGCCAAGGATAGGTTCCTAAACCATGTTGATGACATAAACCTGTGAATTAAGTTTTTCCAATTATACATTCCTAGAAGACCATCTATTCCGAGACATTTTACATTTCTACCATGCATGTTACATCCCTATCTAAAGGGCTATAATTGCCCAAAACCAGGACTTCTTGTTTTCAATTACTACTGAGTCTATTAACCAGATGCTTCAAATCTATCCCACCCACAATTTGACTCCTTTGTCCATTGCAAACCTGTTGGACCTGTACACCACATTGAACCCAGCTAAGATCAAACAAATATTTCAGAATTTTATCATTGAGGAGCACCATACTCCTAAAGACATTCCACCCTATCCTTTTTCTATTTTCTCATAGACTGACAAGAGAATAATCACCATGATCTCAAGCATCCTAGGATTCACATCAGACGAGTTTGTGGATGAGATAATCATGGATTTCTTGTCCATTTTCACTCCAAGCCAACCTCCTACCATTATGTATGATTATGCACTGTTCATTGTAGACAAAACACATGAACATTTCACTATATTTCGCACTAAAAGAGTCTTCAAATACTCTTCAATGTTGTTTCATATGTTCTTATATTATCAAACAGACATCTTAGTGAAGATTCAGAAAGCAAATACCAAGGGAAAGGAAAGATCAGTGATCTACTAGACACCCTTGGTCTAGAGGTATATCACAACATTCACATAAAAAGACTTCATAGATTGGTTTTTTCACTCTATCATAAACATGCTTACTTCTAGCACTCAACCTAGAATCAGTACTGAGATTAAGAGAGTACTGCAACTAGCAAAGAATAGAAGAGTAGGAGACTGGTACCTCTACCAGAATCATATTGAAATTAGGATCTATGGTTGCGAATTACCTCCCTACAAATTACATAATTATCTCCCAATGAGAATATTTTCCCTGGAATACTTCAAGAAAATGATAGGTGCAGATGAGGTAAACCTCCTAGCCACTAGGAAGAAAACAAAGTTTAAGATGAAAAGCCTAATGGGCCTTTTCATATGCAACACTAGAGAAGTTGGGCCTGAAGCTGATAAGATAATCCAATAATTCAAATTCAAGAACAGTTTCATTTGGAATTATGACCCTCATGGGGTTATAAACAAACTCAGGCAAAAGGTCAAGTTGGGACCTTAAATCCACTACCCAAGACCTGACATTGAACAGTATGCTAGTCAGTCATAATGGGTAGAGAAGACATTGATAGATATGGTCAGCATAATGGTGAATGTGGAGAACAACATCATTGAATTATAGAACAATTTGACCAAAGCTCTTTCTTGTAGGTCCCAGAGTTGGAAGAGCCAATGAATATCCCTCCCATCATTCAGACTCCTTTCAATGAGGAGAATAATCCCAAAAGAAATAGGGAGGAACCATCAAGCTCTGCTATGGACATGACTGATCAGCAATTCCAACTAAGCAAAAGGCTCAAAATGACTCCTTTATCTGAATAAGAAAAAAACATTGCATCAGCAGAAATGATTGATATTGATGCAATGGGGCAAATGAGTAGACAAACAACTAAAACTACTAAATCAACAGAAACAAAACAACCCTCCACTTCAAACATCTAGATTATACAGGGACAGAAGAGTGTGGAGGTGTCTTCCTTTGTTAGGCCAGTTGACAAGGAAGCATATATCAAGGAAAGATTCAAGGATATTAAAATGAATAATGAAAAGCTCAAGGTAGACACTTATGCCAAGTACATGCAGATGACACCACTGAACCAAAGTAGATTGATGTCAGCTTTTGACATCGAAGAAGGAAAGATACAGTTGTCTTTCCAACATCCTACTATAAAATAGGCTAAAACCATAACAGACTACAAGAAGACCAACTTTGAGGTCTTAGTCAGGGATGTGCATCCCATAGATCAAATAGAATTTCACAAGCAGTGTTATAGAAATTTTTGGGCACTGCAACCCCAGTCATAAATGTCCATAAACCAAGGGCTCTTAAGTCCCTAAAAGTGTTGTTCCAACTCCTAAAGGACAAGGTCAGCTGATTACATCATCTCCCACAAGTTCTCCATGAAAAACTACTCAGAACTGGTCAAAACTGGACCATCTCACCTCTCCATGGTCAAAGTGCGTTTCATCCCACCTAAATGCACACGGGAGGTACGATGCATACTGAAAAGCCCTTCTATGGGGTGCAATGGGCGAGAGTGGACAAATGGCAGGGTCAATCTCCAAGGTGGAGGATCATGGAATCTTCAAGAAACTTCTCCTATGACACTTTCCTCTCTGCATTCGCCGAGGGATGAGTAAGAGATCATCAATCTCCAAGTGGAATCAAGAACTATCAGAGAGAGGACACTAATCAAATCTTAAAAAATGACTCACCCCCCTTGCAAACATCTATATATGGATCCCTCATCCCAGAGATCTAGAGGATGGAATTTTGTATCTTGTAAGGAAGTGTTGTTGGTTTCTTGGTGTACATCATAGTGTTGGGTGATCTAAGCTTTTCATGAGGTGAAGAAGGGCTCTCTTGCTAAGAGGATGACGCTGGCTTAGAACAATTGGTTGTAATCCTCTTTTCTATTCTTGATTATTAATAAAGCTATTCATGTTTTTCTCCACATTCTTGTATGATTGATGATATATGAATTTGTGTGGTCAATATATATCTGGTCCTATATTGCTTATGATAGTATATTTCTGTTCTTGGATAGTGGTGTGCTGCTTTGATTCTACAGGTGCTCTTTGAAGCTAGGTAGCCGAGGAAGCGAGTGGGAAAGATCTATCAGAAGGGAGAGGAATCAAGCAAGGAACCAAGCGCAAGACAGAGGTTGGTCTCCTTTTTCCCCTCTTATCTACTTCTCGTAAAGGAAAATGAAAGTGGTTTTAGTTTGTTTGTTTCTAAGGTAGCTACCAGCCTTAGTGGGACTAGCAGCTTTGCATAGACACTAGATTTCCCGATAACAAAATGGCGACTCCACTGGGGAACAAATAGATTGTTTGTTTGTCTATATTTGTTTGCTTTATAAACTTACAGACAGAGCCCGAAGTCAAGCCAGCTAGCCTTTGAACTGCATTTGCTATGCAAATGCAAAGTAGATCAATGTTGCTTCAATCTATCTCCGGGTTTTGTTTATGAACTGAACGATCAATTTACAAACTCTCCAATTTCCCTTGTGGTGGCTCTAGTAACCTCCTTAGATCTACCCCTGTCATTTATTTACTGATTATCACTTGCTCGGCCTAAATCCCTGAACTGTGCTGCCAACTGTGATCAAGAAATGGATTAAAAGTATCGCACTGTACCATCGCACCCTCTCTTCAAGGATATCAGTATGCATCACACTTCTCATGTGCTGTAGGTGGGATGCATACTGGAATCCCTGTGTAACAGGTGCGCTGATCAGAAAGGGCTAATTTTGCCTCCAGACTTCGGTTTTTTCACTCTTTTTAGCTCTATTCAGGAGTGTTCCTGTCTGTAGTCAGTATATCTCTGTTGGAAACCCCCTTCCTTGCCATTATTCTGCCTCCATTGTGCAAAGAACTGTAAATGTTTTTATGTATTGTGAGCCATTTTCAGTTCTCTTTTACAAAGAAGTAGCATAATTGAACTGTCGTTTCTTGATTTGAAAGTGTCGCAAGTGTCATTTTCAGTCATAGAAGAGAATCCCGTTGTTCTTGATAGTCAATTACACTGTTACTCTTGTATTTGATTTGAATTAATAGTTTTTCAAGTGTCGAAAGCAAGTTTTCAATTCTGAATAACAAAGTGTCGTCATTGTCTTCATTTTGTTTTGAAAAGAAGCTTGTTAGTAATGTCGCTTTGAAAAATAATACAGATTTGCACTTAGCCTTCTTTTTATCATTCACACATTAAGAAGGCTGAAAACAAATACATGCATGTGCATTTGCATTTAGACTGCTTGTTGGTTTGATTTAGGACAGTGCATATAGTGTGTGCTCCCTGCTCTATGTTGAAAGAATACCATCTCTCTTTCCTTAGTAGCTAGGACTTTCATTGCAAAAAGAAGATTAAATGATTGTTTATCATCTTAGGGTGCATTTTAGGAATTGTATATCTACATCACGCAGTGAACTTGAAAGGAAAATTTCTTAAGAAAGATCAACTGTAAAATAAATTTAATGAATCTAAAAACGCTTTGGAACCTAATGCACAACATTTAGAAGTCTAGGCTAGAGATATATTTCGGCGTCGTAAAGCCTGGTAACTGTTGTTTTCATTGCTGGTTGGGTGATTCCTCCACTTTGAGATGATAAGTGCCAATACCGACTTGTGCTCCCATGTACCGTCGAGTATATATTGGGAGATCAGAATAGGCTTTATCCTTTATCCATAGGAAGCCGTCTCTGCCACCCTATCGATCGCAATGCACTGAACACAGCATTCGGGAAGATTGACTGCTGTACCGTAAAAAGTATTCTGCAGTTTTTCGATTAGTTTGGTAATCCCTCTATCTAGATTTCCAGAGTAGTCTCTGTCATTCCTTTTCAGACTCCTTAAAGGAAAAGGTCCATCTCAGCACTTGTCACTTCAAGCTCATTAAAAATCGAAGGCGACTAGAGTCATCTTTTGTTTTTTCTCGACTCTTAAAAATTGAAAAAACAAGTTGTGTCAAAGCATCTAAAATTTATTTTAATCAGAATAAACATCACCTTTCCTACGTTGGTCTCAGGTTGAGAAAAATGGAGTCCACCAACCAAGGAGTTCCCCTTGGGGGAAATCCTAGTCCTTTCTCCTCTCAGGGAGATGTTGGTGCACCTCATATGTCCACATTGTCGCTTCTAGGATTGACAATTAGCCTGCCCGTATGGCTCTTCTCGACCTCTGTCGTTCAGAACCCCGCGATTCCTAAACAGTCAAGTTAGCAACTAAATGATACCAGAGATACCCCCAAACCTTCTACTTCGTCCAATTCTCCCTCTCCTCCTTCCTCTTCGCTTGATGAAGCTGGTAAAGCCAAAAATCAAGTAACTAAGAAGAAGAAGGAGAAGAAGAAGAAAGAGAAGAAGAAGAAGGAGCGTAAGGCAAAAGGGGTGACCAGGCATCATCTAGCGAAAATCCACACACTGCACCGTCTAGGCCTAAATTTCCATGTGTCATTTGCAAAGGAGACCAATATCATTGAGATTGTCCTTGCATCCCTCGGATCTTAAGGGACCGGTCTCCTCGTTTGCACAATCCGGTGTCATCAACCTCTGACGATTATGTTGAAAATACACCATCAACTAGTGAAAGTGAAGCCCTCGGACAAAAAGGAAAATGTAAATTTCCTTGTAAACTGTGTAAAGGTGATCACGCCATCCACCGTTGTCCCTTCTTAGACGAGGCTAAAAGAGTTTTGGATGACTGTCTGGTTTCACCGTTACGGCTTCCTCCTGGATATAAAAATCTCTTGCCGAGTCCATCACTAGTTGAAAATATGGCTGACATGCCATTGTGGTTGGCTGAAGCATCTATCATTGAAGATGAACCCTCTGAATCCACACCAAATGAAAGTCAAAAGGTTGAGGTGGCAGTTGACCCAGTCTTGCCTTCAGAAGGTCAATATTCAGATGATACAGTCACCGGAGAGAACAAGAATGACACTGATCAAATTCTCTTCGTAAGCACAGACTTTGATGAACCTGGGGGCATTCTACCCATTCCTTTACCACAGGAAGGAAGTTCATCAGAGTCATATTCGGCTGTCTATTTGGTCCCACCTCCAAGCAACCTAGTTGTTTCCTTCGATTGGAATCTACTAGGCAGACCCCATTTACCAGCTAGTCTACCATTTCGAATCATTGCTCAAATATATAGAATGGTTATGGACAGTACCATCATAGATGAAGGGGCTTCTGTGAGTATCCTTTCCTCAACTGCTTGGAAAGCGCTTGGTTTGCCATCGCTTTTGCCTGAAATGAGAAATCTAACAGGCTTTGACAAAGGAACCAGTCGACTATTAGGGATCCTTCCCAATGTGCCGATAACATTGAGAACGAAAACCGTTCACATGAACGTAATGGTAGTCCAAGGACCCCTGGATTATAATCTACTCCTTGGATGTGACTATATTTATTGTATGGGAGGCATTGTCTCCTCACTCTTTAGAGTAATGTGTTTTCCGCATGAAGGAAGAGTGGTCAAGCTCGTAGACAAACTTTCATTCCCCGGTTCACACATAGCAAATAGTCAAATATCATCCCTGAGTGGTCTTTCCATGCAAGGAATGTCTCATCAATCCCAAGTCCGTCCACCTGATGAGCACGAGTGATTCGGAGGACATGATTGAAACGCAGGGGGCATGCACCCTGGTCTGTTTCGACAGGAAAACCTTGGGTATAGTGTAGGTTTCCGCGAAGGATATATGACTGGTTTATGAGATTAGACTGGAATAAGATTCCTTCGTCAAAGTTATGTGAGTGGAGCCAGTTGCACCACTCACCTTTGTTTATTTCGGTAGACATCACCGAGGAAGTGTTTTGTCCGTAGTACGGATAGAACAATCTTTGGTAACTTGGAAATTTTTCGCTATACCCGGGGGCATGCAAACCTTTTGGCATGCAAGCGAAGAGCGACCATTTATTTTTTAAATTTGTAGGTCCTCTAACCCTTTAAACTCATAGGATTGGTCGTTTCCTAACTTGCATAAAGAAAGGATGTAGGGCAAAGCTTTGAAAAAATGCCATTTTAAATGAGACATCCTTATTATACGACTGGATCGAGCAGTTTTAACATGGAATTCAAGCTCGTTAAAAAATAAACATAAGCAATGAGCAAACATTCCCCCAGAGTTTAAGCTCATTAAAAAATGAACCAATTTCTTGTAAATAACCATCGTGAATGCATTATCATCAGTGTTTGGAACCTTGGTCATGTTCTCATCATCACCTCCACTCAATATTGGCCGATCATTCACCTCCATTTGATTGTTTACCCTTTTTGAGGAACAGTTTCAAAGAGTGATCCTATTAGCCATCCTTGTGACACTGCCGTGATTGGAAAATTCCAAACCTTACCTGGAATTAGCTGCTACCCAAATTTATCACTCGTTCCTCAAAAAATGAGTCTCCTTTAAGCTCTTTTCATCTGACTCGTAAAATATGAAAAGATTGCCGAGCAATTGTCCTCTCCTGCTCGTTAAAGTGACCGGAAGTGCTATCCCTCCTTTAGATTTTAATCTTTTTGGACCTGAGGGATTATTACACAAAAAGATAGAGCGCTTGTTTTGTTTGGCTCGTTAAAATTACCGAAAAATCATCCATTTTGTATTATTTTATACTTTTTTGGACTCAAGGGATTATATGACGAAAAAGGATTACTGGAGTTTTCTTTACGTCCCTTTTCAGACTCTCTAAAATTGAAAAGGACTAAGTTATCTTTGTCGTTAAACTCGTTAAAACCGAATAGTGACAAACTTGTCCATACAGACAAGAACGAGTTTCACTATCGCTAGGCTCGTTAAAACATAGCGATGGGTTTTCTCGAAGGGAAAATTATAGAACAAGCATATGTTATCCTCCTCAAGCTTGACAAAAATAAAGAGGTATTGGTCCGCAATGACTGGGGAAAAATTGGGAAGAAAACTTGAAGAAACTTTATTGGTAGCAAGTCGCTCTTGAACATGACACTTTCACTCTGCATCCAAGTCGGGTTGGGTTGTTCCGTTCACTGGTCATATCACCATTGGTCCATCACACCATCCATATTTGGGGTTAACGCTACCAATCCATCATGTCAGTGTCACTGATATGTTCAAGAGAAGTCACTCAGAGAATTCGCCTGTGTCTCATCCACTGCAATACATTTACGCTCCATTCTTTCATGACCGCCACCCTGAACCTTATGTCATCAGATCATTTTCACCTCCATTAAAATCATTTGCTCCGTTCTGTGTCATTGATGTGGGATTCACTAACGCCCTCCTATGACGGATTGCTTCTTGTCAACATCATCTTATTATCCAGGAAGTCGATCTAGGAACAACCCTTTCAGTACTTTGAAGCTTGCATTCCTCAATGGCAAGTTTCTCACTTCCGGTGACAGGTTTACATAAATGGCCTTCGACTGAAATATTTTGTGTGGTGTTCGATGCCAAGTCCCTTATTCACACCATGTGAATTGTACTGTAGTACCTTGAGGGTCATCAACATTATCGGTGATTCCTCTTTCACTTGTTAACAGCTTACATCATTGGCTGGTAATCAGGTGATGTCTTTCCATGTTCGACTCCAGAACATCTCTCACATGGATCGATTTGTACTTTGAGTGAAGATCGAATGAGATTGAAGACCTCGAATCTAGTTTCATCCATCTGGGCTGTGATATATATTCAGGAAAATAAAGACATCAAATGTACATCATTGCTGCACAGAAAATCATCCAATCCAAGGGATGATGGCTCTAACAGAATCATCAGTCTGCACATAGAAGATTGTCTGTCTTATGTACATGAAAATGAATTTATAAAGTTGAGCATGGGAATGCCCACCTCAGCTAGATCATGAAAATGTTATCAAGATAATTTGTTGTATTGTATCTTATTACAGGTCACCTTCCAGCTTGAAAAAAACTCTGGATCCTCATGATAAAGCATTTCACCCGACATCAAAAGATTAACGACCTCATGCTTTAGGGGGCAACTGTTATAGACTTTTTGTGCACTGGAACCCCAGTCATAAATGTCCATAAACCAAGGGCTCTTAATTCCCTAAAAGTGTTGTTCCAACCCCTAAAGGACAAGGTCAGCTGATTACATCATCTCCCAGAAGTTCTCCATGAAAAACTACTCAGAACTGGTCAAAACTAGACCATCTCACCTACCCCATGGTCAAAGTGCACTGCATCCCACCTAAATGCACACGGGAGGTGAGATGCATACTGAAAAGCCCTTCTATAGGGTGCGATGGGTGAGAGTGGAAAAATGGCAGGGTCAATTTGCAAGGTGGAGGATCATGGAATATTCCAGAAACTTCTCATGTGACACTTGCCTCTCTGCATTCGCCCAGGCATGAGTAAGAGATCTTCAATCTCCAAGTGGAATCAAGAACTATAAGAGAGAGGACACTAATCAAATCTTAGAAACTGACTCACCCCCTTGCAAACATCTATATATGGATCCTTCATCCCAGAGATCCAGAGGCTGGAATTTTGTATCTTGTAAGGAAGTGTTGCTGGTTTCTTGGTGTAACATCATAGTGTTGGGTGATATAAGCTTTTCATGAGGTGAAGAAGGGCTCTCTTGCTGAGAGGATGACGCTGGGTTAGAAAATTGTTTGTAATCCTCTTTGCTATTCTTGATTATTAATAAAGCTATTCAAGTTTTCCTCCACATTCTTGTATGATTGATGATATATGCATTTGTGTGGTCAACATATATCTGGTCCTGTATTGTTTATGATAGTAGATCTCTGTTCTTGGATAGTGGTATCCTGATTTGATTATATAGGTGCTCTTAGAAGCTGGGTAGACGAGGAAGCGAGTGGCAAAGATCTATCAGAAGGGAGAGGAATCAAGCAAGGAACCAAGCGCAAGACAGAGGTTGGTCTCCTTTTTCCCCTCTTATCTACTTCTCATAAAGGGAAACGAAAGTGGTTTTAGTTTGTTTGTTTCTAAGGTAGCTACCAGCCTTAGTGGGACTAGCAGCTCTGCATAGACACTAGATTTCCTGATAACAAGAAGGCCGGAGAGATGATCTACTCCACCCTCACAACAAAAGAAATGGCAACATTCAAGCTCAATGACTCATTAGACAATGTGACAACCCTGTACAAACTAGAAAAAGAATCCTCCTATGCCAAAGACACAAGGATGAAATCCTTCAAAGACCTGATCATTGAGTTGGGCCATGACCCAAAGGACATCAAGGCTACTGAACAGTTAATTAAGAAGAAAAATGAAGAGATTGTAGCCCTTAGGAAACAACTCAAGCTGCATCAGTCACAACACCCTCAAACAAAAGAAGTCCTAGAAAGTGACAACAAATCATGAGGAGATGATGGACTTGGTGCTAAAACACAATGACCAGTTGAAGGAAATGGAAAAAGAACTAGATAGCTTGATACAACTCAAACAAGCTAGTCTAGAGAGTGCTCCTCCAACTCTCATTCCTACAGTGACCACAACTGTGCCTTCCACATTGGCATCAGCATTAGCTCCCACTAGTCTAATGGCCACTACATTGCTAGCAACAACAACAATGATGTCAATAGAACTAGGTACCACAGGTGATGAAGAAAATAGGATGGTCAAGGAAATGGAAGAAATGTCCATTTAGACCACTGAGATGAGCAAGCTAAAAGAGAAACTTACCAGCCTAGAGATAGATTGCAAGTTGGCCTAGATCATGCCTAAAGAATAACAACTATTAAATTATGGTAAGTTCTATGCTTATAACAATCTACTTCTTTTTCTTATTATTTTCCACAGATTAGCAATCACATATACATAAAGTATAATGTAGATAGAACATTAAATGACGACAGAAAACAAGCCAAGACAAGAGACAAAAGATGTGGCGGCTAGCCAGGGACAAACCCCACAGTGTGTGGGGAAACCCTTTGATAAAATATTCTTTTATCTTCAATAATTTAGTAGAGAGAAAAATTACAATAAATCTGATTTATATCAGTAGTAGCAAACCCTAGCTCAGCATCATCAACATTAGCGACTTCATCATCAAAATAGGGCAGTTGATACCTTGCAAACCATCCATCGGATTGACTTGATTCCACCACCAAAATTTGTGGCTTTCAGAGGAGGTTCAAATGAACCTACAATGCAGTTCAGATGAGGAGATATTCTAGTCCACATAGGTCAAAATTTACTTTTGCAGTTGCAGCTTGAGTTTCAGCAACTTCCGGATTCACATGTGTGAGAGAGAGATCCATTTCTACACAGTAGAGAAGAGACTCTTTTCTGTGCAGTAGAGAGAGAGAGATGTGATGAGATGAGTGAGTCCAAATGAGGAAAAGTCCTCCTATATTTATACACAACGTTGGTGTTTGAATAGGTGCGACTGTTGGGCTTCTGAGCCTACATGAGTTGTAGGTCGGCTTGATAATAATTCCATAATCAAAATAAATTCATATCTCCATGAATACTTATCGGAATCGAATGATCTTTATATCAATCCTACACCTCTCGATGAGAGGAATCTAATAAAAATATTATGAGCCATGAATAAGATGACCCACATGAAGTGTTTCCCTGGTTGCCAATTTTAACACTCCCTCTCAACTAGGGAGAACTTCATCTGCAATCTGTCTATCGGTCATTACCATTCATCCATCAAATGCACTACCCTTGCACAGCCTGACCCTTGCCCTGCTCTGCTCTATTTTGCCTGTTCTGATTTGTCTTGTTTTGCCGTGTACTGATCTGTATTGTTCTTCTCTGTTCTACTCTGCTCTTACATTGTTCTGTTCTGCTCTGCTTTTGTTCGAATTATGAAGAAGAAGAATTGATCGAGGATGTATCATACTGACTCAAAAGTCAGTCTTAGAGTATGTGCCACTGGTCCCAGACCAGTCTCAACCAACCCGAAGTCAGCGTCATAGTGAGTACAACTCCACTGGTCCTAGACCAGTATCATCCTCCACTGACTCAAAGTCAGTCTCAGAGTGCGTACCAATGGTCCCAGACTAGTCTCAACCGACCCGAAGTCAGCTTCATAGTAAGTACCACTCCTACCACTAGTCCCAGACTAGCATCGCAGTCTCATAGAGTGTACCACTGGTCCTAGACCAGTCTCAACCAACCCGAAGTCAGCGTCATAGTATGTACCACTCTCACTGGTCCCAGACCAATACTGCACTGACACGAAGTCAATATTGGAGTATGTACCACTGGCCCCAGACCAGTCTCAGCCGACCTGAAGTCAGTGTCATAGTAAGGTATAACTCCTACCACTGGTCCCAGACTAGTATCATTGATCCTAGATCAATGGAGGTCATCCTAGCATAGGGATTATGGTAGATACAATGATGCGTCCATCGGTACTACTAAGGTCACTAACTTCATTTCCCTGCTCATTGATCAGATGAGAGGTACTTCCCATGAGTCTCAGACTGCATGGGTAGGATACCTCGACAGGAGAACTAATAAATCCTGTCCTCACATGAGAACACATCAATCCTACTACAATCTCCATGGAGAACACATCAATCCAGGCCTCACAGGAGAACACATCAATCCTGCTATAGTCGCCATGGAGAACACATCAATCCAGGCCTCACAGGAGAACACATCAACCTTGCTATAGTCGCCATGGAGAACACATAAATCCAAGCCTCATAGGAGAACAAGTCAATCCTGCTACAGTCACCATGGAGAACACATCAATCTAGGCCTCACAGGAGAACTAATCATCCTGCTACACAAGAGAGCAAATCATCCTTTTCCACAAGAGAGTGAATCATCTTGTCCCATAAGGGAGCAAATCATCTTGTTCCAGTGTGCACCACCAAGGGAGGGTGAGTCACCCTATGGTCGTATGTTGCTCCAGTAAGAACTACAAGCCCTCAGAGCTCACAAAGCTCATTGTATGCAACATGCAGGACCCTTGTACAAGGGTTTCTTGATGACTCCAAGTTGTTTGGGAAAATCACAGATTAGATATTTCCTCGGGGCTTTGACAAGGTGTATTGACCTGTACATCATCTTAATGTGATGGAGCCTCCTTGCTCATCGACTTACCATATCCCAGATGATGTCCATTTGCTAGAGAAATCGACAAATACGGGATTCCTCAATAATTGAATCCCACCTCTGGTTGTTACAGAGAATCACAGTGGTATCCAATGTAAATCCAAATAGCTCACTAAAGAACTTTCGCAACCAAACTGCCTCACACGAGGTCATGCTAGTAGCAATATATTCTACTTCGGTAGTACTCAAAGCCACCGACTTTTTCTTCCTGCCCATCCAGGATATCGAAGCAGATCCCAAGGTGAAACGACACCCCGAAAGTTCTCTTATGGTCCACCACACTGCATGCCCAATCAACATCAGTATATCCAAGTAGTCTCACATCTCTGGTAGTGTATCTTAACCCATTGTGCCATGAAGATATCTCAGAAGATTCTTGGCATCAATCCAGTGAGGCTCAACCAAATATGAGCTCAAAATGCTAACTAAAAAACATATGTTCGGATGGAGTTTGAGCAAGAACATCAATGCGAATGAGTTTATGAAACTTAGAGGCAATTCCCAAATCTGGTCCGACATCACTACCATATAACTTCTAAAAGTTAAGATCCTATAGGTAGTCACAGGCTTCCAGTCCACCATACCAGTCTTTCCAATATCTTTACCACATATTTTCCTTGAGATAGGAAAATTTCCCCTGGCTTCTGTGACACTTCAAGTCCTTGGTCCTTCATTTCAAATTCATAAGCCAACTCCCTCTTACATTTGTGAATGAGAGGGTTTGCACCTGTTAGAAGGAGGTCATCGACATACAGCACCAGTATGAGAGGCTTATCATCTTCAACCTTAAAGTAAAGGTTAGGATCGGCTTCACTCCTAGTGAATCCCAGCTTCATCAAGTAGCTATCGATCCTTTCATACCATGCTAAGGGTGCTTGCTTCAGCCCATAGAGAGCTTGCTTCAACCTACATACATGAGATTTTCAATCATAAATCTCAAAGCCTTCAAGTTGCTCCACGTAGACCTCTTCTTTGATAGAACCATGCAAAAATCTGGTCTTTACATCCATCTGATGTAGGTTCCATCCTTGTGAAGACACAAGGGCTATGATCGAGCGGATGGGCGTATATCTGGCAACAGGTGCAAATATCACATCATAGTATATACCTTCCTTCTGGGAGAAACCACGAGCAACAAAATGAGCCTTATAATTTTTCGTACTTTCATTTGCTGCATGCTTTATCTTGTAAAGCGATTTAGAAGTGACAATTGTCTTGTCCTAGGGTCTGGGAACTACTTCCCAGACATCATTCTCCATAATAGACTCATATTATTTGGTCATAACATCCTTCCATACTTGATGCTTGACGGCATATAAGAATGACGGAGGCTCATTTTGTATGATTGTGCTAATGAGGGTTAGGTATCCCTGATACCTGTTAGGTTTCTTACTTTCACAGAAGGTTCCTCGAGGTGTAGCATGTCCTTCAGGATCATCAAGTATACCCCTAAGCCATGAAGGCCTCTTCCTAGAAGAGGGAGGCTCAAGTGGATAAATAATATTCATGGGTTCCTCCACATTAGGCATTGTTACATCATCTACCCATAGAGACAGTTTCCACAATCGCAAGGTTTTTCCTTTTTGCCACACCATTCTGCTCAGGAGTATGTGGTGTAGTAGTCTCCCTCTTAATGCCAGCCTCAGATATGCCGGAGTGAACCAACTGTAATATATCAGAGGTATTGCTTTGGCTTGAGGGGAATGGTCCCCTTTTGAGCTTTCCTTCGGCACATCATGGACATACACTTTCTTTCTCTACTCGGAATTCAGGCATCCCTGTCACCATTTGTCTTACACCAGGTAGAGCTTTATAATGAAGGTGGGAAAACCTCTGATGCCAAAGTTCAGACTGAAGAGATGTGTCATAAGACATGACACCTACCTGACTTTCATCGTCCTAATAACATGAAACCCAAGAGTAAAGGCATCTTTAACATTACTTTTTGATACACATACCCTGCCATCGCTGAAGGTTACCTTGTAGCCTTTGTCTTCCATTGCCGAGATGGACACCAGGTTCTTTCGGAGGTCAAGTTCATTTAATACATCCTAGAATTTCTAGCCTTCTTGAATGCTTGTCCTCTTCCTTGATTCCCAACTCTCCTCTTACCTTTTCTATTGAATTTTTCATTCCTTTGATTGCCATCAGAGGGATTTTTTATCATTGTCCTAGTGTGAGTCCTTTCTATTAGGGCACTCCCTTGCATAGTGACCTACTTTATTGCAAATGTAACATCATCCTTTTCTTCCACCCTTAGGTCCAGCCTTTACTTTTGATTTAGTCCCAGAATTATTTCTTTTCTTAGCATGAGAAGAAAAGGCAATAGGAGGACCTTTAGGCATGGACATTTCTTGCTCTTCTACCCTTGTTTCTTCTTGAATGCATCTAGCCATTAATTCCTCAAAACCAGGAATTACATTATTGTTCAAAAGAGTAGTCTTGAACATGTACCATTCGGATGGTAATCCTCCAAGAGTCGTGAGTGCCATTCCCCTGTCAGTAATAGCCCCCCCAAATAGATAGGAGATTGTTACTGATTTCAGTGATCCTTAAGAAGTATGCTTGCATACTCTCATCTTTACCCTTCTTATTTTCCTTCAGCTTATTTCTAAGAAACAAAACTTGATTTGCATCATTTACTTTAAATAAACTCACCAATCTATCGTAGACTTCCTTGGAGGTGTCTAGTTCAGAGATGTAGGCCACCAAGTGCTTGTCAATAGAGTCCTGAATGATCTTCTTTGTTTTGATTTCTCCATTTTTCCATTTGTTCCAGACAGCAGCAGATGCACTTGATGGAGGCTCAAAAATATTGCCTCTTACATGGTCCAACACTCCTTGATCTTCTACAGTTAGATCGATAGACATCTTCCATCCGTGATAGTCAGCTTTCTCACAGATTTTGTCTTCGGCACGAAAGAGTGTTGAGGACCCCATCATTCTTTTAGGATAGCCTTGCCAATCTTCTCTTCAGTGATTGTTCTTGCTCTTGCTCAGGCTTTGTCTTCACCTCAACTTCGATCCCATGTTAAATTATGGTATGTTCTATGCTTATAACAATTTACTTCTTTTTCTTATTATATTCCACAGATTATCAATCACATATACATAAAGTAAAGTGTAGATAGAACATTAAACGATCGATAGAAAACAAGCCAAGACAAGAGACACAAGATGTGGTGGCTAGCCAGGGACAAACCCCACAATGTGTGGGGAAACCCTTTGATTAAATCTTCTTTTATATTCAATAATTCAGCAGAGAGAAACAGTACAAAAAATTTGATTTATATCAGTAGTAGCAAACCATAGATCAGCAGCATCAGCATTAGCGGCTTCATCATCAAACTAGGGTAGGCGATATCTCACAAACCGACCGTCGGATTGGCTTGATTCCACCACCAAAAGTTGCGTCTTCTAGAGGAGGTTCAGATGAAACTACAACATATTTTAGATGAGGATATCTTCTATTCCACGCAGGTCAATCTTTACTTCTGCAGTTGTAGCTTCAGTTTTGGCAGCTTCCAGCTTCAAACTAGGGTAGTCGATATCTTGCAAACCATCCATCGGATTGACTTGATTCGACCACCAAACGTTGTGGCTTTTAGAGTAGGTTTAGATGAACCTATATTGAAATTTAGATGAGGAGATATTCTAGTCCACGCAGGTCAATCTTTACTTCTGTAGTTGAAGCTTTAGTTTTGACAGCTTCCTTCAAACTAGGGTAGTCGATATCTTGCAAACGTCCATCAGATTGACTTGATTCCACCACCAAAAGTTGCGGCTTTTAGTGGAGGTTTAGATGAACCTATAGCAAAATTAAAATGAGGAGATCTTATAGTCCACACAGGTTAAACTTTACTTCTGTAGTTGCAGCTTCAGTTTCAACAACTTCCAGCTTCACATGTGAGAGAGACCCATTTCTGTGCAGTAGAGAAGAGACTCTTTTCTGCACAGTAGAGAGAGAGAGAGATGTGATGAGATGAGTGAGTCCAAATGAGGAAAATTCCTATATTTATACACAACGTTGGTGTTTGAATAGATGCGACTGTTGGGCTTCTGAGCCTACATGAGTTGTAGGTCATCTTGATAATAATTCCATAATAAAAATAAATTCATATCTCCATGAATACTTATCAGAATTGGATGATCTTTATATCAATCCTACACCTCTCAACAAGAGGAATCTAATAAAAATATTATCAGCCATGAGTAAGATGACCTACATGATTTTTTTCCCTTGTTTCTAATTTTAACAACAACAGAGGCTTACCAAAATGAATGAGAGAGTGAAAAGTCTGGAGAAAGATTTAGCACTGAGTGAGCCTTTGGGAAGAGCCAAACAATTATTATGGGCCAATACCATTGACTCTGTTAATGATATTTGGCCATTTATCCAGGTCATTTTTTAGCAGATAGAATTAGTCAAACAAGGTACAGAAGCCATCTAGAATGTCAAAGAAGAGCTTGGAGAAAAGCCAGAGGATGTTGTAAGAATTATTCAATTTCTCAACTCCAAGAACAAATATGAGCTACAAGAAGTTGACATACCTGATGGGAGAGGTACCATTTTGGAAGCCAAGGGGGTCCTAGCCAAGAGAAATTTAATGTTAAATTTAGAAGATAAGTGTCAAACCATGCAACTAGCCATTGACAAGTTTATGACCAAGTTTGAGCTTTTGAGAGAAAAGGGACTACCTATTCCCTTAGTCATAAATGATAAATTAATGACATGGGAGGACTACAACAAGAAAATCATAGAAGTGGCTAGAGAACAAGAAAATACCTCATTAATGAGTGGTATACCAACTGGTAGATTATTATACCAAACTTTTGAAAATATGTTTTACCTCCAGCATGCAGTGAAACGCTTATTTATTAATAAGCCTACTTTTGCCAAATAACAGAGGTTGATGATATATATAGGAAAATTATCAACATCTAATTACTAGATGAGGAAATATGGAAAAAACAAAATGATTTACTGTAGTAAAAAACACAGTAACTTATAAACAGTAAATTATAAGTGTGCAGTAAAAAGTAAATGAGCATGGTAAAAAGATGAAGATAGGTCAGAACAATCAAAGAGTATAAGGTGAAAGAGTATCAAATGAAAGATGAAAGTTAAAGAGAATACCCAGCGTGAAAGCCAAAAATCCTGCCAGGATAAAGGGCTAAAAATCAAAGCATAATAGCCAGTAGAACCAAAATAACAGGGACAACATGAAACAACTCAATAGTTGTCTCTATCTTCTTGGAAGAAGATATTTCCTTTTCGTAGATTAATTCTCAAATTAGTTTGAGATATTTTGTAATAAACCTTTTATATAAATACTTCAAAATTTGAAGTATTATGGTGGATTATTTTACAATTGTAGAGTTATTGTGATCTTGAACCTAAGGGAGATTGTATTATTTTCATGTCAACAGACTGGAGAAAGTAATAAAAGCATTTCGCTACAGGATTCATGAGATGAGCCATTTGTAGTGAAGTACATTCTTTGTGTTATTGTGTTACTTTTCTTTTGTGTTTTCCTTAATCTTAAATGTGTTCTAAAATATAAATGAATTAACTGGAAATATCATACAGAATTTGTTTAATTACACTCTGTTTTGCACAGTAATTTATTTACATGTTTTCTTTTGATACCTGGAGCTAAGAATCCTCGATTTCTCTCCCACCCCGATTCATTTCTTTCATTTCTTCCAAAGTCCAGCCTAGGGAACCCTTAATTTCTCCCTGGATCCAATTTGAAGCCATTCACCATTTAGCCTCTGAGATCTGCAGTAACTTATCTACCTTGCCCTGTAGACACTTTTTTTAGAACTGAATCCAGTCTTGTTTTTCAGACATCCGAATCCATAGCCCAATGGTATAAGCCAATCCTCTGTCCATCTAAGTAAAGTGATCCCACCACCAAATTTAAAAAAAAAAACCCAAGTGCAAGCAATAACTAGCCTAAAATCATCTTAACTAAAACAATGTTAGATCTTAAAGAGAGAGCCTTCTTTGAGCATCAGGAAGGCTAGGTCCTGATCTCCAAAAGTGGTTTGTGGTTACCTTTGGTTCTTATTTCTTGTTACTCCAAAAGAATTATCAGAGTGATAATAGATTATACCTGTAGATTTCCTTTCACAACAACCCTGACCAACCACCATCAACCACGTGTTTCATAGCTTCTTCCTATTCATTTCAACGTTTGAATTTATGTGCTCCAAATCTCGACCGTCAATCTGTCTAGATTGATTCAATGAATATCACATCATCTCAATACTTTATACGCTCCAAATCTCCATCGTCGATCTGTGTAGCTTGATCCAATGGCTATTGTGCAATCTCACGCGGATTCTTGCATGACCAATATCCACATGATTGCAAGTGAGAAAAGTGGTTTTCTTGTGTTACGTGTCACCCAGTTAGGCTAATCGTGTAAAATTTTGGACTTCCTCTTACAGCCTTGGGGGCGCGTGAGAAATGTCTTACCACCTGCGAAAACCCATTCCATCATTCTACACTTTTTTTTTTACCCTTCTGTTGCCACTTGAGTTGATGTGATTGATCCATCATTCACTTCATCGCCACGATATGATCTCTACCCATTCATCTCCGATTAATCCTGTTTGTCCATATATTGAATTAACCTCTCGTGATAATATCTCCACCACTCAATCTTCCATTAATCTTTCTCGTCCATCTATTGACGTAACCTCTCGCGATAAGATCTCCACCACTCAATCTTCCATTAATACTGCTCATCCATCTATTGCCTTAATCTCCCATAATAAGATCTCTGTCATTCATCTTTTTTTAATCATGTTTGTCCCTGTATTCACTTAATCCCTTGCAATAATATTTCCACCATTCATCTCCCATTAGTCCTCTTCATGCATCTATTCACGTAATATCCTGCGATAAGATCTCCACCGCTCATCTTCCATTTATACTGTTCACTGATCGATCCAAAGGTTCCTATGCACTACTTCTTCATTACATCCTCCTTTCACTGATTTTGATCTTCACTAGCTCTTCTGCTTGACTCCTTGCATACTTGATTTGACCAAAACACCAAAAACGCAAAAACAAACTTGGTTTAGTTTCCTCGCTTACACATTAGTTTGGTTTGATGCTATTTACTTTTGTAACTTAGATAGCAACATTTGGTTAGTGACCATTTAGCAATTCTACTTGGTTTGATGCTATTTACTTCTGTAAATTAGATAACAACATTAGGTTAGTATTTTCTTCATTACTATAGTTGAATAGCTCTCTTAGAGTAGATTTGTTATTCTTCCATCAAAGAATCAAGCTTTTTCTAACTCTATAGAATTATGGCTTGAAACCCCTCGGTTCTCTTTCCAGATGAACAAGTGACAAAAGGTAGGACCTTCACTTCTACTTGTGCGTATAGCATTGTCACCTCAAATTTTGTACAAACCCTAGGTTGATAAGTAAAACTGGTAGCCCGGGAGTTGCAACATCCTTGCTGCAATACTGTTGCTCATCAGCAGGCCAACAAATGGGGGAATGTTGAGCTCAAATGCATTGCCTCCCGTAGCCTTAGTAATGGTGTAAGGACCATATCGGAGTGGTCTGAGTTTCCAATAGGCTCTGATAAGGAGTTTGTTTTGCAAATGCAATGAGACTGTGTCACCGATATGAAAACTGTGTGGCACCCGATGTTGATCATATCGCTGCTTGTACTTGGCATTTGATTTCTCCAGAATGTCATGGACCTGCTGGCAGATATGTTGGATGTGATCAATGAAAAAATTTTCCTTATCTATATTAGACTAGACATGAGCTGAATCTGCTTGAGTAGTTGTAAATGGCATGGCCACATCAATGGGACACAGTCGTTGGAATCCCAAGCCCACCTGAAAAGGGTTGTGGCCAATCGAGCTATGGAAAGCCCGGTTATACTTGTGCTAATTATAGCTGAGGCTCTCATCCCATGTGCTTGGAATCTTTGAGTTGTACATGAGTAGAATGTGTACGATCATCCTGTTGACAACATTTGTCTGGCCATCAGTTTGGGAATGGAAGGTTGTGGACTTAGTGAGTTTGGTGTCCAGCATCGACCAGAGACTAGACCAAAATGTACCAAGGAACTTGATGTCCCGATTGGAGATGATATACTGTGGGATCCCAAAGTGAATGAACACTTGTTCAAAGAAGAGTTTAGCATTGGATTCTGTTGTGATATTCTTCTTGCAGGCTGCCATAATGGTCATCTTTAAGAACCTTTCAATGACCACAAAAACATAGTCATTTCCATGCTTAATAAAAGGAAATCCTGACATGTAATCCATGGAGATGGATTCCCAAGGTCGATTAGGGGTAGGCAGCAGAGTATAGAGGCCTTGCCTCTTGATGGCTTGTTTGGTAATGGCACAGGTGTTACACTAAAAAATGTCACCATGGCTATTTACAGTTAGTATGGCTCTATCAACAGTCATGCTATCCTCTTAGGCAAGTCTTATGCCTCTGCTCTCCATGTCAAACTCCAAAAAGAGAGAAAGTCTTTATAAATGTATTTATCTCTGGGTACGCAGGTTCTCTCAACCTTACCTGCAAGTACGCACCCAATGTTCACAAAAGCTGCGTACTTGTACGCTCTGTATGTAAAGGGGCAGGTGCGTACCCCTGTAAAGGTCAAAATGCGCAAGTTTCATCTTTAAAAAGTTACTTGTGGTCATTTCTAGAGCATTCTAGAAGGTTGTTCGACGTGTATTGAGCGCCTCCAGATGGTTCATGTACCCCTACCAAAGAGGAACTTATCCCATCAATGAGGGAGCTATCCCATCCAAAGAGGGGATTATCTCATTGATGGTGGACCTGAATAACTTCCTCTAGAGCATTATAAATACAGGCATTGGGCCAGAAGGAGGAGAGGTTGGAAGCTAAACATTTCTAAGGGTAGATGTTGCTGGAATTAGGACTTCCATTTAGAAGCTTGTGAGGAGAGATTGTCATCTTTGCTTATTCTATTTGGAAGTGGGTGAGCTTTGTCAAAGTAAAGGAGAACTCTTGATGGACCCTGGGAGGGACTTGCACAACACCAAGGCTCAGGTTGTAATTGTTCCTTTTGTTTCCTATTAATGCAAATGAGTCCATTCTTTTCAATAACTTGTTATTTATGAGTTGTTTCATGTACTCCTTGGTCTATGTGTTAAATATGTTTTATTCTATGAGATTATCAAGTGCTATTTAATCGTTTGATTGTTAGTGGATGCAGGTTTCAAAGTGAAGGAGGAACTCATCCGGATCAGCGGGGCTGGACTACTACAACAGCGTTGGACTACAGGTAGGATCTAAACACTTGATTTCTTATATAGTAAATGCATGTTTAGAGAAGGATTGCTCTTGTTTGTCTTGTTTGTCACTAGAGAGTCTTAGGCTCCTAGGGAGGTTGGTTGTGTCCGCACTATAGACTCTTTCCGCCTGACAAATTGGCGACTCCGCTGGGGAATCCATTGATGTGAAAGTCTTTTCCTTTGTATGCAACTTTGATCTGAGAAAAGTCATTTATTTTCTGGTTTTTGGCTCTGTGACTTTGTATTTGGGTGGGTTAGCTTAGGGTTAGATTGAATTTAGTTTTTCTTGGTTTTTTCAATAGTACGCACCCTCTGAGTATTGCACACTGCGTACTTGTACGCACTGTTGCTATGTGCACAGAGCGGGCCCGCACCTGGTTTAACAGGTTGCCTGCGTACCCTGCTAAAAATTAAGAAATTTCCATTTTTTACATTTTTCCTCTTAGATTTTGCTTTTTCTTAGTTTTTACTGCCCAGATCCATTAGTCTCCTGTCAAAGATCTTCACCTAAGCTTGTTTCATTGGCATTCCTGCTTTAAGCTTTCATCAATTGGGTGTTTTGAGTCTCTTTTTTGAGAAATTCTTGATTTGATTTCCTTTGGTCATTACTTGGAGGTTTGTCTCAGTCTTTTCACAATTTTGGAGGGGGGGCTAAATTGTGTATGAGTGTTAATCGCCTTTGAGTGTTTTTATGTTTTGATCTTTGGAACTCTCACCCAATTTTCTCGCCTTGCACTTGATTGGTTCTTAGATTACATTAGAATCATCTCGTGTTTGAGAATTCTCTTGCATAGATCACATTTGCATAATTAGAATTCTAATTTTCAGAATATTAATGAAAAATGTGCATAGATTACATTTGCATACTTTTCAAGTGAATTGTACGTAGATTACAATTGCATAGTTTACATTCTGAAAAATCAATCGTAGATTTAGATCAGTTTTCTTTGATTTGAATTTACACAAAAATAAAAATAAAAAATAGTTTGGAATTGATTTGCATTAGTTTTTCTTGATAAAATTAGTGCATTAGAGAATTTGTTATATTTTCTCTTAGTGATCAATTTTTTGCATTGTTGGAAGTGAATGGAAACTCTCTCCTTACTTTAGTTAGGATTCATCGAATTGAAAAGATCACATTATCATATTCAATTGCATTCAGTTGAGTCAGGTCATAACACCATTGGTTTCATATCCATTTACCCATTTGAGTAATAACAACCTTAATAACACATCGCTTAATTAAAATTCATCTTGTAATTTTTACATTTCTAGGGCTCTGATACACCAATATAGCTTAGGCTAGTGTCTTGGAGTAGGAGAGTAATTAACTCTCCAAGACAGCAAAACCAAACAAGTAGCTCATCTTATGGTAGGATAAATCCAACTGTTTCATTTGTACTCTGGGAAAGCTCCTCTTAAAGGAGAAGCACGAGCTCGTGTCCAAACTAGTGAGGGGAACAATCCTCCCTTGTTGGGAACGACATCAGACACGCACGTATTACAAATGGTAAACCTCGGATTAACCATTGTCGAGGAGCCAGGGGTCACTTGTCGGTAAACCTTGGATTATTGTCAAGGAGCCGGCAAGGGGATTGAGCTTGATACTCTGCCCTTGCGTGCTGTCGGAGTGTAGACTGTTCCCCCAGGTGCATTTATTGTTGTTGGTGACCTTAGTGACCATTATCTTTAGGGTTCTACCCAAGGTGACGGTGGAGGGAAGATCCCACTGTACCTGGAGTAGACGTCGGCTAGACTCACTTGGATTTTCTGGGGGGTTCACTTCACTCGAGACGGTTAAAGTGGAGGAACTTGGTCCAGTCTATTCATTAAGCAGGTTGCCGGGGTAACTGTTCCACCCACCACTTCTGTACTGAATTCGACGATGTTGGGCTTCATCACCAACTAGTGTTTTCGGTCCAGAAGGCTACTGTTTGTGTGTGGTTTAACTCCTAGATTTGATAGCGCGTGTTAATTTGTTTGTTTTTACTTTTAGAGACCATAGGTGTGAATTGTGAATTTTAATTGTTAGGTGTGAATTGTGAATTGTTAATTTTAGTTTTAAAAATTGTTAATAAAATTCACTGAAGTTGAATATAATAGCAAATGTTCCGGAATTTACCAACCTAGGAACCCCTCCTAATGAGAATCCTAGTACTTTTCCTTACTTTGGAAATGTTGGTCCTCCTTATATGGCTACTTTGTCATTACCTGGATTTACAATAGGATTACCGATATGGTTATTTTCAACTTCGTTGGCCCAAAGTACTCCAATTGTTCCATCTCAACCGGATGCTTCACCTCAACAGAGTTTACCATCTCAACATCACCAACCTTCTGTTGACCCTTTACCTTCTTCGCCTAATTTTTCTTCCTCCATTTCTTCCTCTTCGCCTGGTAAAAGCCTTGATGCTAGTAACCAGGAGGCTAAGAAGAAGAAGAAAGGGAAGAAGAAGAAGAAGAAGCAAGATAAGAAAGAAGTCAACCAACCAACCATGGCTGTAAGTGTTAGTTGTGTTGAGGAAAATTCTGACATGCACCGTAAACCCAAATACCCTTGCAGGCTTTGTAAGGGTGACCACTTCCTTGTCAATTGTCCTGGTATTCCAAAGGTCTTGGAAGTATGGTCAAAAAAATCTCATCAACTTTCCGTTGATCCATCAACCAGTGAAAGTCAGGTTCCTGGGAAAAAGGGTAAAGTTAGGTTTCCTTGTAAGTTATGCAAAGGGAGTCATCAAACTCACATTTGCCCTCACATGGATGAAGCCTCAAAATTGTTGGAAAAACTTACTGTTCCACAACAAGAATTTCCAACTCGTTACCGTAAATTTTCTCCCAACCTACCGTCAACTGACGGAGCGGTCGATTCAATTTCACATTCGGTCGATCACACTCTTCCATTGGAGAGTGAAACTCATGTCACTCAGCTTGATGATCAATTAGTTGATCAAGTGGTCGATTCAATTTCACATTCGGTCGATCCCACTTTCCCTTTAGAGAGTGAACTTCATACCGCTCAGGTTCTTCTTGTTACATCAGATTCTTCTATGCCAGGGGGCATTTCACCTGTTTCTACAGAACCCCCTCCAAGCACTGAGGTCTTTTCCTTTGATTGGAATAGACTGACAGAACCTCGTCTTCCTTCCTCCATCCCTTTCCAAATCATTGTCAAGGCTGGTGGTAGGGACATACATCGTACTCAGGTAGATGACGGTGCTTCTGTTAGTATTTTATCCTCAACTGTTTGGAGATCTTTGGGTTCCCCTCAGCTTGCGCCTATTACGTAGAATCTGAAAGCTTTTAACCGAACCATTAGTGAACCTTTAGGGATCCTTCCTAAGTTTTCTATTACCATGGAAGGTAAAACTGTCTGTATTGATCTTATGGTAGTTCGAGGTCCCTTGGATTTCAATTTACTCCTTGGGCGAGACTATGTTTATGCAATGAAAGCTGTCGTATCGACACTCTTTCGCGTGATGTCTTTCCCTCACAATGGCAGTATTGTGACTGTAGACCAGCTTTCGTTCCCTAGTCTTGTTTCAACTACCAATAATATGACACCCCTAAATGTTCTTGATTCTAAAGTGGTATCTGCCCTGCCACGGGTTAATTATGTGGCAACAGGTCCCATGTTTTCAGTTACCGATGTAAGTGAGCCTCTCACTGTTTGCTCATCTTCCTTTGAATTAGATCCGGTAATTGACATGGAAAACTCTATGGGATTACTTGAACACGATGTTCTTATCCCTTTTGAGTCCCTTGACATGTGTTCCATCCAGAGAACTATTCTTCCTTCTAATGAAGACCTCTTGGAAGCCATGATCAAGGAGTGTCCATTGACATGTCTTTCTTCCAGTTGGAAACCATGATCAGTGTGTACGAGGATAGTTTTTTTCCTGTGTCAACCTCGTTAAAAAATGAAACAGGGTGTTAGAGGATAGTTCCTGTTACTGAGTCAACCTCATTAAAAAATGAATCAGGTAGATTTTAAGATATGTAGGTAGATTGTAGAAAGTAGGGTTTGAGGATAATTCATGTTACTGAGTCAACCTCGTTAAAAAATGAATCAGGTATGAGGATAGTTCCTGTTACTGAGTCAACCTCGTTAAAAAATGAATAAGGTATGAGGATAGTTCTTTTCTTGTGTCAACCTCCTTAAAAATGAAACAACTCCCTTTTCAAGTTAAATATTGAAAGTAAACCTTCATTCCATCCATCTCGTTGAATGCAATGAAGCCTGGGGGGCATGTACCTCGCTTTGCATCATTATACTGGGGGCATGCGAACTTTTTGAGCATAGTTCCATGTCTTGTGTCAAGCTCGTTAAAAAAATGAAACAAGGGTAGGTTAAGTAGGTAGATTGTAGAGAATAGTCACGAGCATAGTTCCTTGTCTTGTGTCAAGCTCATTAAAAAATGAATCAAGGATTTTATGAGCATAGTTCCTTGTCTTGTGTCAAGCTCGTTAAAAAATGAATCAAGGTTTTTAGAGTAGAGTTTTTGTTAGGTAGATTGTAAAGTAGTTATGAGCATAGTTCGTTATCTTGTGTCAGGCTCGTTTAAAAAATGAAACAAGGGTTTTGAGGATAGTTCTTTTCCTGTGTCAACCTCACTAAAAAATGAAACAACTCCCACAAGTCTTTCCAAGATTTTGAAAGTAAAGCTTCATTCTATCCACCTCATTGAATGCAATGAAGCTTGGGGGGCATGTACCTCGTTTTGCGTTATTATGCTGGGGGCATGTGAACTTATAACAAGCATAGTTTTTCGTTTCAAGCTTGTGTAAAAATGAAACCGAGTCCGAGCATAGTTCTTTTCCTGTGTCTAGCTCGTTAAAAAATGAAACAAATCCTCCTCTACTTGAGTCGAGAGTTTGACTAGATCTCATGAATGTTAGGTTGTATATTTAGCTTAGTTATTTCGGTGTTTTGCAAAATTTTCCTACAGTTTTAGGTCAAGTCTTTCAAATGATCTCGTAACTCAACCTTCATTTCATCCGACTGGTTGAATGAAATGAAGCTGGGGGGCATGCGCTCTAGCAGTTATGCTTAGGGGGCATCAAGCACAGTTTTCTCTCTGTTTCAAGCTTGTGAAAAAATGAAACTACTTTGAAGCATAGTTTTTATCTGTTTCAAGCTTTTGTAAAAATGAAACCTATTTCGAGTCAATTTCAGTTATTTTCAAGACTCATTAAACTCATGAAAATCCCGAGATTATTTTGCTATCTTTCATTCTCGTAAAACAAATGAAAATGCCGAGTTCTTTCCGTCTTTTCCTGCTCGTAAAGTAAATTGAAAGTCGGCCATATGAGTACATTTTTATCCCTTTTTTGAACTCATTAAAATTTACGAAAAAGTGAAAGCCATGAGTACATTTTTATCATTTTTTCGAACTCGTTAAAACTTACGAAAAAGTGAAACCTTGGAGTTCTCTTTTAAGCCCTTTTCTGACTCCTAAAACATGAAAAGATTGCCGAGCATTTCTTTTACACTCGTTAAAACGAAATTAAAAGACGGTCCCCTTATAGCCCTTTTCTGACCGTAAAAACAGGAAAAGATTGACGGGTTTTTGTCGTTTCAAAATCGATACGGAAATAGAACGACGTGTCCTTGATCGCTTTTTACTTTTCAGGTCAGAGACACTAATCATGAAAGTACTCCTTGGTCGCAAGATCAAGCGGTTCTCCCAAGTATTATTTTATACTTTTTCGGGCTTGGGGGACACAAATTTACGAAAAAGTTCAACCTGGAGTCTTCTTAAGTTTTTCAGACTCTCTAAAATTGAAAAACACCGAGTTTCTCCTATACTGGGCTCGTTAAAAATTTCACAGTAAAGGACCTGTTCAATTACAAATAGGAACGAACAACTCCTTCCTAGGGTTCGAATCAAAACTAGGCTGGACTCATCCGAAGGATGAGCTTATAATCAAGCATATGTTATCCTCCTCAAGCTTGTTAAAAATAAAGAGGTACTTGCCAGAAATGGTGGGGGAAAAGAGAGAAGAATGAGCCTATTTGTTATCTTTTGTCTCAGAAGAAACTTTATTACCACTCTTGGACACGACACTTTTCATTCACCTGGGTTGGGAAATCCTTTACCCCGCAGTTGATCAAACCACATTGAAAGACTTCAGCCAGGTTCTGGGGATTAACTTTGAGTCATTCATCACCAAGCCATCTGTCGTGTCGTTATGTGTTCAAGAGGTCTGCAAGCAAAACTTTCATCTGCAAAATACTTGTCATCCATTTGACCATCCCTGAGTCAGTCCTTACAGGAACATTTCTTCAACTTGAAAAATGATTTCGTGTTGTGGGCTTGCCT
The DNA here is from genome assembly GCA_031772625.1 of Pinus tabuliformis. Taxonomy (NCBI): domain Eukaryota; kingdom Viridiplantae; phylum Streptophyta; class Pinopsida; order Pinales; family Pinaceae; genus Pinus; species Pinus tabuliformis. The sequence continues at coordinate 542,041,373 of CM062811.1, forward strand.
GCAACAGGTCGCTCTCTATCGACATCAACACATTATCTAGAGAGATGACTTAGAAATCGTCAGTACCTTGAAGTCTGCATGCATCAATGGCAGGTTTCTCGCCTTTGACGTCAGTTTACATCATTGACTTTCAATCAAAGGATTCCGTGAAATGTTCGACATCAACTCATTCATTCACATCTCATGGATTGTACTGGGTACTTTGAGAACCATTGACATTACTGGTGGTCTCTCTCACACTTGTTAACAGTTTACATCATCGACTGGTAATCAAGTGGTTTCTACCATGTTCGACATCAACTCATTTATTCGCATGGCTAGAATCGTACCAATTCGGGAAGCAGAAATGAAGACCCTGGATCTAGTTTCCACCATCCAGGCTGCGAGGAGTTTTGTATTCATTATCTAAGTAGACTAATCATAAACAGATGGTTGCGCCCATACTGTGTCTACAAAAGTCTATGATTATGATGTACTGCAAGATCATTCCTGTATCAGAGTAGTTAGTCTGTTAGTTAAAGTTTTGATCTGAGTATGGGAATGCCTACCTCAGTGATGATATAATCTTATACATGTATTTTGTGTTGAAAATTGCAGGTTCTGACCAGGATCTCCATGAGATAATCCTTGAAATGATAAAGCGCTTCACCCTTCCTAGATAAATACAAAACCCTAATCTATTACAGGCTTCGCACTTTAGGGGGCAATCTGTTACACTAAAAAATGTCACCATGGCTATTTACAGTTAGTATGGCTCTATCAACAGTCATGCTATCCTCTTAGGCAAGTCTTATGCCTCTGCTCTCCATGTCAAACTCCAAAAAGAGAGAAAGTCTTTATAAATGTATTTATCTCTGGGTACGCAGGTTCTCTCAACCTTACCTGCGGGTACGCACCCAATGTTCACAAAAGCTGCGCACTTGTACACTCTGTATGTAAAGGGGCAGGTGCGTACCCCTGTAAAGGTCAAAATGCGCAAGTTTCATCTTTAAAAAGTTACTTGTGGTCATTTCTAGAGCATTCTAGAAGGTTTTTCGACGTGTATTGAGCGCCTCCAGATGGTTCATGAACCCCTACCAAAGAGGAACTTATCCCATCAATGAGGGAGCTATCCCATCCAAAGAGGGGATTATCCCATTGATGGTGGACCTGAATAACTTCCTCTAGAGCATTATAAATACAGGCATTGGGCCAGAAGGAGGAGAGGTTGGAAGCTAAACATTTCTAAGGGTAGATGCTGCTGGAATTAGGACTCCCATTTAGAAGCTTGTGAGGAGAGATTGTCATCTTTTCTTGTTCTATTTGGAAGTGGGTGAGCTTTGTCAAAGTAAAGGAGAACTCTTGATGGACCCTGGGAGGGACTTGCACAACACCAAGGCTCAGGTTGTAATTGTTCCTTTTGTTTCCTATTAATGCAAATGAGTCCATTCTTCTCAATAACTTGTTATTTATGAGTTGTTTCATGTACTCCTTGGTCTATGTGTTAAATATGTTTTATTCTATGAGATTATCAAGTGTTATTTAATCGTTTGATTGTTAGTGGATGCAGGTTTCAAAGTGAAGGAGGAACTCATCCGGATCAGCGGGGCTAGACTGCTACAACAGCGTTGGACTACAGGTAGGATCTAAACACTTGATTTCTTATATAGTAAATGCATGTTTAGAGAAGGATTGCTCTTGTTTGTCTTGTTTGTCACTAGAGAGTCTTAGGCTCCTAGGGAGGTTGGTTGTGTCCGCACTATCGACTCTTTCCGCCTGACAACAGGTAGTGAAGGATCTGATGTACTTCCTAACATCCTATCAAAGATTCGGCCAATAGAAATACTTCTACAGTACTACCACCATTTTCTCGACCTCGAAATGCCCAGTGGCCCGACTGTAGTGTGCTTCCCAAATCATCTTGTCACACTCACTTGAAGGAACACAAAGGTGACCTAGGTGGCATAAGAGGGCATCCTGGAGGTGAAAATATGGAACATGCTGACCCTCCAAGAGTGTTTGGTATGTGTGGCTAAATTCTTCGTTGCTTTTGCAGAGAAGTGGCCAATTAGAAGTCTCGTTCCCACAAGAGTTGAGCATGGTGGTTAATTCCATGATTGGTGGTCGACTGAGGCAATCTATAAAATTATTGGTGATTCCCTTATTATACTTAATATGAAAATGGAACTGTTACAGGTGTGTGGACCACTTCTGATGGCAATCATTCTAGAACTTCCCTTGCATTTATATGAACTGTAGGGGTTGGTGGTCTATGTGGATGACCATTTCCTTCCCCAAAATGTAATGCTTCCATTGTCGGTAGGCTTGCACAATGGAATACATCTCTTTTTCATAAGTGGGATACTTCCAGACTATGTCTAAAAGTGTCTCACTGTGATATGTCACTAGATGCCCGTGTTGAGTAAGGACTGCCCCAATATAGTCAAAGGCATCTATCTCTATCTCAAATTGTTGTTGCAAGTTTTGTAATGTGAGCACTGATGTCGAGTAGAGGTGATGTTTCAACTCTGTGAATGCCTTTTTCTGAGATTCATACCAAAATAATTTTTCTTTCACTCCCCCATTGGTGACTTGACTCAAGGGCCATGTGATATGAGAAGGTCCTAATAGGAACCTACGGCAGAAGTTGGAAAGACCTAGAAAACTACAAAGCTCTGTAAGAGTGGTTGGAGATGGTTAATCCCAAATGACTTGGATCTTCGCTGGATCCACATGCACCCCCTATTCATCAATAATGTATCCCAGATATTGAACTTGGGTCATGCCAAAAGTGTATTTCTCAAAATTGGCACATAACTTGTGTTTAGTAGTGTTTGGAGAACCTGTCGGATGTGGTGGAGGAGATCTTCCAAACTCTGGCTGAATATCAGGATGTCATCCAAGTATACCACTACAAATGAGTTGGTGAATGGCTACAAGATGGCATCCATTAGCCTCATGAAGGTTGCAGGAGCATTCATCAACTTGAAATGCATAACCAACCATTCGAAAAGGCCCTCCATGGCTTTGAGGGCAATCTTCCACATATCAGAGGGTTAGATTGGTACTTGGTGATATCCTGACTTCAAATCGATCTTGCTAAAATATTGCCCCCCTTCAGTTGGTCCAAAAGATCTTCAATCCATGTGATCGGGTACCTATTCCGGACAATGATATTGTTTAGTACCTGATAGTCAACACAGAGTCTCCAAGTCCCATCCTTCTTCTATACCAACACAATTGGGCTCCCACAAGGCGATGAACTCAGTCGGATGTGACCTTTCTGCAGGATCCCCTGAATCTGCCTCTTGATTTCAACATTCTCCAGAACAGAGCGCCGATAGATTATTTCATTGTGAAGTGGTGCGCCTAGGGTCATATTGATAGATTGCTTGACTTGATAGTGCAGAGGAACCCTTGTGAGGGAGGTGAAGATGTCCTCGTACTCCTCCACGACCTTTTCCATCTCTAGTTTTCATGTGGAGGGGCCCTGTCTGGAGGTCATTGCCACTGTATTCTTCTTTCCTTAAGGGCGTATCATTAGGAAAACAAATTTCCTAATTTTGGAAATGAGCTTACTACATCATTTTGTAGTAACCAAAGAGATGGCGGTAGGTGGTGCCACCTCCGGTATCTTGTACAACTTATTTCCCAAAGAAACAATAACAGTATGAGGCCTTGACTCATATAAATCATTTCACTTCAACAAGTATGGTTGGCCTAATAATACATCACAAACATCAAGGGGAGCAACGTCACACAATACCTCATCCGTGAAGTGCTTGATTTTGTATGGAAGGTGACACTCCTGGCTCATGTGAAGATCTCGTCCTTGGTGAAAACACCCGATGGTGTACAGTTATGGATATGTTGTGGTTGGTAAGCCAAACCGCTCCACGACCTTTGGCAAAATGAAGTTTTTTTGGCTCCTATTGTCGACAATGAACTATAGCGGGGATCCCTTTACCAACATCTAGGAGTGGAAGAGGTGCTCCTTCTCCTCTAGATATTTGGGTTCCTCCTTCTAGATCTTCATGGTGGCAACAATGGCATTGGGCTCCACATCGATAATATGCTTCCCTTTGTCATTCCCCTTATTGGGTTCAGACTGAGAGTCTGAACATGCATCCGATTCCGAAGACTTTAGCTCAGCCACTAGTGACTGCTTGGTCCGACACTCACTTGTGTTGTGAGTAGAGCTCTTATGGAGCTCACACCACTTTCCCATGTCCTTCTTTGCCTTTGTAGTGTTTTTCTCTGCTTGTGGCTTTGGCGGGTGGTCCTAGGCCATCCCACCTTGGCTTTGTCCTTTGTTCAGTGGTTTGGGGGCACCTTTCCCTTACTTAAAATTTGCAGATCCAAAGTATCACTTCTTCTGTTTAAACTTCTACCCGATCTTGACATCGTATCAGTACGTCGTACTGAGTGAGGAGATGTCTAGGTACTCCATCTCATCCTAGATGTACCTGTGTAGGCAACCACAATATTTGAGTAACAAATGTAGCTCAAAATCCTTGATACTCAAATTTCTGTGGAGGCTATGAAAAATATTGGTAAACTCTGACACGTCTTGGTCCCTTCCCTGCCACAGTGTGGTCCACTTTATGTATATATCCTCATAGCTTCTAACATGGTAGTACTGCTCCTTGATGGCATTCCAGAATGAATTCCCATTGGGTGTGGCTAAAAATAGTGAGGTTGTACTTTCATCCTTATTCTTGTAGTAGGTTTCCCACCAATCCTTGACGTGGGGGGCGACTTTAACAAGAGCGAAAGTAATATTTTCCCAACTGGAAAAATCATGAACAAAAAAATACACTTCTAATAGATTTATACATTTATCTACAACATCTGCATCTATCTGACCCTAAAATATGGGAATGCCAAAGTTAAATTGTACCTTAAAGGGTGTGGCGCTTCCAGAGTAGCTGTTAGAAGTAGATGTGTTGCCCCTGGGTCACTATTGAAAGATCTGGGAAAATTTTTTGATCATTGCATTCCTTTGTCACTCAAGAGCCTCTTCGAGCAAGATTTTATAGGATTTCTTGCCCCCTCATCTTTCTTTTCATCCACCATGGCAGGCCAGCAGGATTTGTGAGCCTGGTGTTGCAAAGGTTTGACCAGTTCAAGCCCTAACTCCTTATATCCCGACCTCGTTGGGGACATGCAAAGAAAGAAAGAGAAAGAGTAGACTGCTCTAATACCACTGATACAGATTTAAATAGGAATGAAAAAAATTACAGAGATAACCATAAATACATAGATACAATAGAAATAATACTTCATTTCATTAATGTAAAATACTAAAATATTCTTACAAACAAAAATGGAAATAAACTAGCTCGGGCGATGGTAGCTTGTCTCTGAGGAGTGATGTGGCAGCTAGATGCCTCTGAACTATTTTAAAATGAGGCTCGAAGGCCTACTTATTGTTGAGAAACAATGGAAAACCCTAAACATCCAAAACCCTAACCTTAGGAGATGAAGCGCCAAACTATGTGCCTAGTTTTGGGAAAATTGGTACATCAACTTCCTAGGGTCATAACTTTGGCATACGATCTCCATTTGATGCACACAATACCTCGCTATAAATATCTATTCAAGGACTACAATGTTGGGATGTGAAAGATCAGATAATGCACACATTTTGTGGCCACCTTTTTTTTTTTCCAAAAAACGTCGTTTAGGGCCTCAAAATGGCTCCAGAACGTAAATTGTGCTACAAATAAGGAAACTAAAAGATTGAAAGAAACAACGGTGGGGGTCCAAGTGGAATTGGTGGGTGGCCACCAATATGCACCTGGATCAACTTACCACAATTGGTGAACCACATGGATGTGCTTTTCTATACCCCCAACAATAATGTGAACATTAGAGACATCATGAAGTGTTGGCTAAAAGAGACATCAAATTCAAGTCAACACCCAATAATTTCTACAAGGATAAGTCATTCAGAAAGGCCTACCAACTCTTGATCATATTTTCATGTCGTTTGTATGGTCAAGAGAGCATGAAGACATTTCCGCAGAATTAGGTGGTTGTGTTGGTCTAGTTGGCGAATGAAGGAAGGCCATTCAACCGGTCAGATATATTGTCTCTTTAGCTGAAAGTGCATGTGACTAATGCCTGGAATCCGCCAAAGGATGACCAAGCAAGATTCTATATGGCCACGTACCTACTTGATGCAATTTGTACCCAACATCAGTTTCTTAGCATGGGTTGGACATGGAACAACCAGAGAATGATGTGAACATTTATTGCAAGTTTCTTTTTTAGTGCAGATACGGAGGTGTCATGGCAAGGCTATCTGATCATTTCATCATCCCAGTTTACAAGTTCATATTTGAGTGGGATCCATCTTGAATTTCCTAAGAAGAAATGTAGGCATTACTTAACATTGTAGATTTCTATGACTCACCTAGTGGCACCTTCATCAGCGTGTTTGGCAGAGAGAAACCTCCACATGTGCTACCAAGGCTTTCCATGGATAATTTTTTCATGTAAGAGGTTACATATCACATGTGCACAGGGTTATTAGCAAGACTTCATAGAATGAATAAGGCACCATGGCCTACTCTTCCTTTTTGATTTGGATTGTATGAGATTCAGAGCATGAAGGATGTGGATGTCAAGGAAAAGGATTTAGAAAATTTTGATTTCAGCACCAAGGACTACAATTCATATGATCCCCAATGCATATGAAAGAACCTTTGTCTGAAGGTGTATTATCCATGGATCCATATGAAATTTCATTGGGTAGAGGAAGATCCTTGGAAGTACTGTTACAACTCCTGTAGGTTCAATGAACTAGTGAGCATGGCTACAGAATGGAAAGCTCTTTGCATGCAACAACACCAAAGGAAGCATCAACAACAACAATAGTGAGCAAAAAAATAATGCAAGACAAAGGCAAGAGGAATATTGTTGAGACCCAAAAGGCCAAGAAAATATAACAATTCAAATAATATCCTCTCATGGAGAGAGTATCTTTCGAAGTGGAGGCAAAGAGGAAACAATGAATAAAGTGAGTAGAGTGGAGGAAGAGAGAGAAGCAAACATTGAAGGATGCAAAAAAGAAGTTGCAAGAAACAAAGAAGAAGTTGAAAGAAGAGAAGGATCTAAGAAGGAGAGAGATGGAAGAGAATCAGAAATAGGAACAGGAAGACAGTCAAGATGTGATGACAGAACAAACTGTGCCTATACATGTTGAGGAGTCAAAACAACTAGTAGATGAAGAAGAGGGTGAGCAGGTGCAGGTTAGGGAAATTTCTCAATAAATTGAGAAAATGGTTGAAGAGACAAACATGTCTTTGGAAAAAGAGCCATAGGACCAAGAGGTCAAGAAAATTTGAGGTCACCCCTCAGTCTCCACCACCTCCAAAACTAGAACCAATCCCGAGCGATAAAGGAGTGATTTTTCTCCTTGATGATGATATGATGATGGATTTGTAAACTTTCTCATCTGATGTGTTGCAATAGAGGATTGTACATGCATAGAGAAAGCATCTCCCAGATGATCATGTATCACTTGCACATATGGAGGAAAGGGTGGTTGTGTTAGATGTTAGGAGACATCTAGTTTCCATGGTTGATGGCTCTAAGGTTTATGCAGAATCAATTAGCTCAAGTGTCAAGATCTTGTTAGCAGAGAATGATTGGATGTCAAAGTACTTGCAACTGGCCAGGCAGAGGGTAGAACAATCTGCAGGATCTGCAATGACAGAGATGAGAAAAGTGATACTTGTTGAAATATCAACTCTTGAGACCACCATGCAGAACATTTATGACAAATTGTCACTATGTAGAAGGAAATTTTCCACCTGTATGGTTTTCAGTAGTGGTTCATGAATATTTACCAAACTCTCAAGGAAATGCACACGGCTATTGTGGATGTGCAAGAATAGACAATGAGGTATAAGGGAGCCTTCCTTGACTTGCAGAAGATAATGAAGTTGTAGGAAAAGCTAGATAAAGAATGGATCTAGATGTTGATATGAAACTATGAGAAACTCCATCCACTCATCACTATAATTGAGGCTTCCTATGCAAATTACTTCAAGAGTCTAAATGTCATGTTTAGGGCACATAGGATCCCTTCAATCGATTCCCTCACCCAAGCCATTAAGAAGAACCAAGTACAACTCGAGGTTAATGGCTACAATGGAGTAGTTTATTCAAAAGGCTACCACTGATGACTTGCAGCTAATCATAGAAAACATGCAGAGGCACATCGATGGTCCAACCACACCTAGGGAAATGCTACACATACATCAAGATGAGTTGGAGAAAGGTTCCAAGAACACATACCCAAAATCCATGCAGGCAAGAGTCCAGTTCTAGAAACAAATAGTGTGGGGAAACCATAATGTAGTACGAAGCTTAGCATTAGTTCATCAAGAGGATGTTGCCGAGTTGGTATTTCTCCAAGCTTCTAAGTGACGGAGTTTGTCTTTTTAGGCTGACTGAAGCCTATTTTGTCCCACATGGGTATATGTGGAAATTGTATATTATTTGTAAATATATTGTAAGTGAAATTCCAAGTGTCAGTAGTGGAATGTGAACAACCTCTATGTAATGTAAATATTTATTTGTAAATGAGTTGAAGAGTCATGAGGGTAGTTAAGGAGTCAAAGGGGAATTTCAAGGGTCACCCAACCTTTGTTATATATAGAACCCCGTAACCCAGAACAAGCTTTTGGGAGCCAATATTCTGTCTAGGCTCAGGCTTAGAGAAGGCTTAGGATTATTTTGACGAGCCTTGGCTTCTCGACAGTGTAGAGTGAGTACACTTATTTGGAGGAGTAAGTGTTGTTGAATATAATGTTTTACTATTAGGGTCAGTGGTTGCCAATGGTGTATGTATGGATGGAACATTCACTTAATAATATAACTAAGCCATGATGTTTTCATGCATATGCTGTTATTATAGTTGGATTATTTTGGTTTCTTTAGTAATGTATGTTTTTTAACTTACGCATTTGTGTATGAACTATTTTGTATGCAATTGTATGAATCTTGTTGAAGGCGTGTTTTTGGATTAACACATCACTTTGGTTTGTGGTCTATTCTGCTTTCATATTGTGATGTCATTCCGCTCATGTGTACCTTTCAGGCTATGTACTATTATAGGCTTCTAAGGGGCACACTTCCTTTCCCTTCTCTGTGTTAGAACCCCCATGCATATCACTTGACTCACTGCAAGATCACACACTTGCTTCTCACCAAATCTATCATAGTTAACTCTACGTGCTATCATGGTCAAGGCACTACATTACCACCCACTGTTGGGACTCCTACTCTTAACTGTCTGAGGTTTAGTTGGGAATTATTACTGGGGATATCACCTTGACATGTTGGTGGGTCCAACAACATCAACACTTCTGGCACTAGAAGGAGGGTGTTATGAAACCAGCTCAAGAAAAGATAGAAAAGATAGATCAATGCCTTAGAATTTAGCCTCTTCGAGGGGTCAACCTCCTTTACATTACATAAATGAACAATTCTTGGATGATTCAAATGACAAAACCTCCTTTCTATATATAGGAGTCTAAGGAGTCACAATATAATCCAACAAACCTAACAATAATAATATAAAGCCACAAAAATAACAATAGAGGGATTCTATGGGGCACAGTAATAACAATATGGGGGAAATGGGGGCACAACAATATTAATAAGGGGTATAACTACAATAGTAATGGGGTAATCACTAGTATTATAGGGAACCAACATGCCCCTCTCCTTAAAAAAAGTGTTGTCCTCAATGCTTGAGTAGTTCTGGATACTTCTGCATAAAATTCTCATCCTCCCATGTGGAATATTCAGCGGATAAGTTCTTCCACTTGATAAGATACTCTGAAATTGATCGATTTCATAGCTGTCGAGTTCTTGTTTCTGTGATTGCTTCCGGTTCCAATATAATTTTTCCTTCCTCGTCAAGTTCTGACAATATTGTTTGAACTGGGAACTTGTCGCCTATAACCTTCTTTAAACATGAAACATGGAAAACTGGGTGCAATCGAGAAGCTGTAGGAAGCTCCAATTTGTATGCCATAGTACCAATCTTTTGCAACACCTTGTATGGACCATAATACTTTGGTGATAATTTATTATCCTTATTAGCTTGCTTGAGGGACATTTTCTTATATGGTTGTAGCCGTAGGAATACCCAATCACCTACATCAAAACTTCTTTCGCTGCGATGTTGATCTGCCTGTTGTTTCATTCTATTCTGTGCCAACACGAGGTTATCTTTTAAGAGTTGGAGGACTTGTTGTTGATGTTCGATGTGATGTTCCACTGCTTGAACCTTAGAATTTTCTCTTAAATATGATGTGATGGATGGTGGTTGATATCCATAAAGTGCCATAAATGGGGTCATTTTTTTTGCTGTATGGAAGGAAGTGTTATACCACCATTTAGCCAGAGGCAACCATTTGACCCATTGTGTCTGTTTATCGAATACAAAGCAACAAATATATCCTTCCAAACATTTGTTTACTATCTCAGTTTGCCCATCAAATTGAGGATGATAAGATGAGCTATGAGCTAACTGAGCACCAAGACAAGAAAATAATTCTGTCCAAAAATTTCCAGTGAAAATGGGATCTCTGTCACTTACAATAATCTTTGGGTTTCCATGTAGCTTTTGAATTATTTCCATAAATGCAGTAGAAACTGTACTGGATTTAAATGGATGTGATAATGCACAAAAGTGTGCATACTTGGTAATTCTGTCAACTACCACCATGATGACACTCTTTCCCTCAGACTTGGGTAAACATGTGATAAAATCCATTGAAACCTCCTCCCAACGTTGGCTTGGAATGGATAAAGGTTGTAATAGACCTGGTGTCTTAATTGTCTCAACTTTATTTTGTTGGCAAACCAAACATTCTGCCACCAACTTTTGAATATATGATTTAAGGCCATCCCAAAAAGATTCCTTCTTAACCCTGTGGTAAGTTTTCAAAAATCTTGAGTGCCCTCCTAAGGGATAAGTGTGCAATTCCATAAGAATCTTTTGTTTTAGCTGGGAATTCTTACAGAGGTATAAGTGATCTTTGTACCATAACAAATCATTTTGCCAGCTAAATGTATCAGACGTACTGGAATCTTGTTGTAACTTTCGAATAAGTTCCCACACTTCTTCATCATTCTTCCATTCCTCCCTTGCTTCGTTTACCCAATCTGGTTGGATAAAAGAAATGGCGCTCAACAATGCTTCCACATCCTCATCCTTTCTTGAGAGTGCATCTGCCACCACATTTTGCTTCCCCTTTTTGTAGATGATTTCAAAGTCATAACCCAACATCTTTGCGACCCACTTTTATTGCTCTTCAGAGGATAATCTTTGTTCTAAAAAGTATTTAAGGCTATCATGATCCGTTTTTACCTTGAAGTGTCTTCCCATTAGGTAGGGTCGCCATTTCTTAACTACATGGAGTATTGCCAACATTTCCTTCTCATAAATAGCTTTGCTTAAAAACTTTCCCTTGATTGGACGACTTTCAAAAGCAATGGGTCTTTCATCTTGCATTAGAACAACACCAATTCCATTTCTTGAAGCATCACATTCCACAATAAAGGTTTTTGTGAAGTCCGGTGTAGCTAAGACCGGTGCTTGGCACATTGCCTCTTTAAGATGTTCAAAGGCCTTTGTTGCTTCCAGAGTCCATGAAAATGCATCTTTCTTCAATAATGTTGTTAGAGGTGCTGCTATTCTCCCATAATTCTTAACAAACTTGCGATAATACCCTATCAACCCGAGAAATCCTCGCAAAAGCTTTATGGATGTGGGGATTTTCCATTCCTTAATGGCTTTAATTTTGCAAGGGTCTACCTTAACTCCTTCATGAGATACAATATGACCCAGATATTCCACCTCCTGGACTCCAAAGAAACATTTGGATCTTTTTGCATATAATTGTTTCTCCTCCAATAGTTGTAGCACCTTGTCAACATGTTCAACATGATCCTTCCAAGACTTGATGTAGATTAGTATATCATCAAAAGATACTAACACAAATTTTGTAAGGAATGGTTTGAAAATTGAATTCATCAAACCTTGAAATGTTGAAGGTGCATTGGTAAGGCCAAAAGGCATGACCAAAAATTCATAATGACCCTCATGAGTTCTACATGCTATTTTCGGAATGTCTTCAGTCTTCATTATGATTTGATGATATCCTGAACAAAGATCCAACTTGGTGAAGTAAATTGATCCATGCAATTCATCCAGTAATTCATTAATGACAGGAATGGGGAACTTATCTTTAATAATGAGCTCGTTGAGCTCCCTATAATCCGGACACATGCGCCATGATCCATCCTTTTTGTGCACCAATACTACTGGAGCAAAGAAAGAACTTTGACTTGGTTGAATTATACCAGCCTCTAGCATTTCTGGAACCATACGTTCAATTTCACTCTTTTGGACATAGGGATATCTGTACGGCCTGATGTTTGGAGGAACACTTCCTGGAATCAGATGAATAGCATGATCATGATTACGCATAGGTGGGAGACCTTTGGGAGTCTCAAATACCTTGGAATGATTGTCCAGGACTTTTTGGAGATCTGGAGAAATAGATGATTCCGATGTGGAAACATCTAGCGAACATAATTGTGCAATTACACCTCTTTGCTCCTTTTTTAGAAGCTTTGTCATACCATTAGAGCTGATTATCTTTCTTGGTTTCCCTACAATACCCCTTAATTCAACTTCCTTTCCTTCCATATAAAATTTGATGAAAAGTTCTTGAAAATTAAAAGCAATTGTACCCAAGGATTGTAGCCATTGGACTCCTAGTACAACATCAGCACCTCCCATTGGAATGGAAAGCATTGGGCTAGTCAATACATATTCTCCCATGGATAGCTTGATATTATGGCACTTTCCAGAGCAATTTATTGTTCCTCCATTTGCAATCATCACTTGACACTCGTGCTGGATAAAGGAAGCAATTCAATTCTTTTACTACCTTACAATGAATAAAATTGTGGGTGCTTCCTGAATCAATCAACACTATTACCTTTTTCTTCTTGATTTGTCCTTCTATCTTGATGGTTTGAGGAGTGGTAATTCCCGCCAATGCATTACAAGATATGGTCGGATTTATTTGTTCTTCATCTAGGCTTTGTTCCTGGAGTATATCCTCTTCTTTTGACCTTTCTTGCTCCTTTTCTTCTTCCTCTTCACAATCTATGTAGAATAATTTATTCTCAGCACACTTATGACCTTTAGTGTATTTGCTATCACAACTGTAACAAAGCCCTTTTGCTCTTTTTTCTTCCAATTGTTGTGGTGTCAACCTTATAAGTTGTGGAAGACTAGGGGCAACAACACTTCCATCTTTATAGTTGTGAGTGGTATGCTTCCTGGTAGCCATAATTTTGCTTTCCTTTTTTCTTGCTAACCTGAATGCTTCTCTAATGAATCAGGTTCCCAAAGGCGAACATCATGTTGGATATTATCCTTTAAAGACCCTATGAAAACATCAATCCTATGCTCCTTTGGAATATCTTTTACCCTTATGTTCAATTTTTGGAACTCCTCAATGTGCTCCATTATTGAACCCTTTTGTTTGAGACTTATCAAATGGCTAAAAAAAGTGTTTCTTTTTGTATCCTCATAATGTGCTATCAATTCTTTCGTAAAAATTTCCCAAGTGATAAATTGTTTACGAGAGCAAAGCCATTGATACCATACAAACTGATTTGGTTCCAAATATAAAGTTGCCATACGTACCTTCTGTGTTTTTTGCACACTATTGAGATCAAAGAATTGCTCCATCTATAATATGCATGTGGCGGGATCCTTGCCATAAAAATTCCTCATATCAATTTTTGGAATATGATGAGTCTTCGATTCAACATTAGAGTCTATGGAATCATGATTAACATTTCTTTTGTTCTCATCATGAGTTTCCTTCAGTACCCTTTCACCCTTAGTGACCATTTCTTGTAGCAACTTATTCATATTTATCTTTAATTCGTCCATGTTTGTCTTCATATCTAGCTTCAAATCGTCCATATTAGCTTCTACGCCTTTCTTTAAACCATCCATCTTAGCTTCTACATCTTTCTTTAAACCATCCATCTTAGATTCTGTTCCTTTTTGTGCAAGTGACAATTGTTGCACTTGGTCTTGTAATTTTGTTATATCATGTTGCATTTCTTCCTCTTCTTCATGGGTCATGCTAGAGCTTTCAGGTTGCCTACTAGGTGTTTTCATTTTCTTTCCTCGGGGCATAAATTACCAATAATAATGCTTTACTATTCCCTTTGAATTCCTTCAAACTAATTTTTCAAACCAATCTTATGCAAAAAAATTTAAAAACTACACACCTTTTTTTCACTTTGTAGGAGCTCGATATTGCCTCTAATGTATCTCTGTACTTTCCAATCATCTAGTTCTGAATTTGTGACCTGTAGTAGCCCTTTGTGTCCTCTTTCCAATGCCACAAGTCTGACCCAAATTGGATTCTCCAAGGAAGAGTTATGCAAAATCTCCCACAGTGACTTGATTATAGACTAGTTCAGTAGAGCGAACTTGTACGTCGTGCCACGAGTCATTGTTTCGACATTTGGATCTGAAAAATGCATAAAAAAAAATACAGTCCGTCCTCTTTCTATAACTTCTTACAAATTTCAATCCGATCCTCAGAGAGAAAGTTATGACAATTTTCCCCAGGTCACCTGTTTGGAATGTAATTCAGGAGTCTGCAAAAAGACCAACTTCCTCAGATCATATCTCCGCAAATATAGTGCGAAACGATCTAAAATTCAGACCCAAGGTTCAGCATGATTTCTTCTCAAATGGGATTTTTGTGCAACTTCTGAAACGTTGCAGAAAAAAAGTTATAGCGAGAATTCCACGAAGACATGTTCGAAGCAGCGAAACCCTAGAATCCAAAGCTCTGATACCAAATGTTATGAAACCAGCTCAAGAAAAGATAGAAAAGATAGATCAACACCTTAGAATTCAGCCTATTCAAGGGGGAAACCTCCTTTACATTACATAATGAAAAATTCTTGGATGATTCAAATGACAAAACCTACTTTCTATATATAGGAGTCTAAGGAGTCACAATATAATCCAGCCGACCTAACAATAATAATATAAAGCCACAAAAATAACAATAGAGGGATTCTATGGGGCACAGTAATAACAATATGGGGGCAATAGGGGCACAAAAATTTTAATAAGGGGTATAACTACAATAGTAATGGGGTAATCACTAGTATTATAGGGACCCAACAGAGGGCTAGATG
The DNA here is from genome assembly GCA_031772625.1 of Pinus tabuliformis. Classification (NCBI taxonomy): domain Eukaryota; kingdom Viridiplantae; phylum Streptophyta; class Pinopsida; order Pinales; family Pinaceae; genus Pinus; species Pinus tabuliformis. The sequence goes on from CM062811.1 coordinate 542,056,628, forward strand.
ACAAGATGATCCCTAAAAGTATGCTTTGAAATTCTGCACATCGTTCATGACTTACATCACAATCTCAACTCTGCCATGTTTTTCTCATGCACATGATTTTGAAGTGTCGGATGATGTCATCAATGACTTTTCATGACTCAAATACGATGGTGAAGGAAGAATAACTTTGTTAGGACATGGAGTTTTCTTTTTGGGCTTATGTGAGACGAATCAAGTCCCCTTAGAGGACATTTCATGTGGGTTATTCGCTTACATGTTTGAAAGGCTTGTTAAGAAATGGTGTCTCACATTACCTGTAACCTATGTTCACTCTTTTAATCACATGATCAAAGAGTTAGGTAATGCTTTCTTCCATTATGACTGTAAAGCACTTAATAAAAAATTCTAGAGTTAGGAAAAGCACCTGATGAGTCTATTGTGTAGTTTTGGGAAAGTTTTCATAATCTTGATTTTCAAATCCCTGAAGATGAAGTTGATTGGAAATTTCTCAAAGAAATATTTTAGTATCTTATTCACATATCTAAGAATCCAGATGAGACAGAATCCTTCGAACACCTCCCATCATACCTCAGTGTTACAAATTCCAAATGAGGCACGGACAGGATCATTGTCACGAGTGAGTCTCCATCCTCTTCCCATCAAACAACTCTATCTCCACAGAATGAGGTGGGAGAAGTTGTGAACCAATCCTTTGAACTATCACGTCCTCCTACACCACCAGCTCTCAATATATGTGCATATTTGGACTACAACCCTAATGGTTGTCACGTGATCTTGCTTTCTCAACCTCCGTCCTTTCATTCCTTTGATCCTGTAGATTTCGGTGTCTCATGTTCATCCGTTCTGGATTCCACATGTGACGTTCATGAGGATCAACTTGTCGATGAAGTTGGTGTTAAGCAGGCAACATGCACTATCATTTTTTATGAGTATGTGTGGGAATCTAAAGAAGAAGTCATGGTAAAGGATGACCAACTTCTGTCCGCACCTTATCCGCATTATCTAACATCTTCTATGATTCTTCTATTTCTATATTTTTTATTCATCCCCAATGTATCTACTTCTGATCATTCATGGGATGCACAGGATGTCAATCTTTAATTTGATTGTGGAGAGGACAAATATTTATTTTCAAATCTACCCAATATGTCATCTTTCACTTTTGGAAGTTCATAGGGTAAGATTTTTTGTTTCTTGTCAACCCCTTTGTATGATTCATCAGATCATGAGAAAATCGATACACATCTCAAATTGTATGATCGTGGCTATCGTGATATTTTTACTCATTCATTTGATCATGATTATGATTCACTTACTATTTATCTTTCGAAGCCACTAGTCTTTGATGATACATCTTCTGATGAAGTGGAGACCCCTCAAGTTGTTGAGGTACTTGAGCTCGAGCTAATGGTTATGTTAGGTTGTCACAGCCCTAAGATCAGTTCTCTGATTAATAATATGTTGAATCACTCGAGGCTCCTCATCACTCTGTTGTTCACATTGAAAATAAATCTAGTTTACATTTTTCACGTCCTTCACTAGAATCACACGGTCCTATTTCTCATGCATTGGAGGAGTCATATGTATAAATTCATGCTATGAAACAAAATTTTTCTTCTTCTGCATGTTTTCTCATTTTTCAAGATCGAAAGAGTGGACATGCTTTTCATCTGCACACAATTTGATACAACATCATGATACATCTGTAAAGTTCTTTCCATGTGATTTTACTCTCTTCTTTTCTGTGAATGCATTCAAACTTTGAGTGTGTTGGTTTGCCTGAATATCTTTCTTATCAACCATGCCTTCACTTACATGGGCCAGCCAATGCACTAGTGGCTGCATTGGAATGATCACTACATGTGACAATTCCCATGCACTGTTTAGCTTTGGATTATGAGTAGTGTTTTCTTTCCTGTTTGCTTTTTCTTTCTTTTTAGTTTTTTCTTGTTTTTTATTTCGTGTTACTACTTTCCCTTTCTTGTTTCTTTGTTTATGCACCCATAGGATTAGCTTTCCCATGAAAACTTTTTTGGCTTCTTGAGACTAGTATGGTGAAATACAAGAGGACTTGTACAACTATAAACATTGGGTTATCTTTCAAATCCCTCTCCTTATGATGATCTTTCATTTCTTTTAGTCAATGATACCCTGATGGAAAATACGTTCCTTTCAAAGTGAGTCTTGGTGAAAACACAACGCTTGTAATTTTAACTAGTACCACCTACTTTAATCGGTTTTATATATTTGGTTAATCCTTTTTAACTCAGTTAAATAGATTAAGGTGAGGGGGAAACATTAAAAAGTATTTTAAAGGTATATATAACATCCTTCTTTGAAGGGACAACCTCTTCTTCTCTCAATAAGTTGGGATCCCTCTTTCACATCATGAAATAAATAAGTGCTTATGCACAGTTCTTTGAAAAATGAGAAAAATAAAATAAAGGCAAAAGAAGAGAATGGCTTCGTGTGTAGAGAGGTGAAGCAAGTAACTTGATTGGGTATTATCCAGGCTTGCTGGAAGTGGAGCAATTCTTGTGTTTCTGAAGTGACTCTGCTGGGATATTGTCGAGGCCTGCTCTCATCAGAGAAATAGTAGAGATGAAACATAAACTCTCATAGTCTATATTACTTGTGCACTAATATACCCCGCATCCCCAATCAAGACAATTCAGTTGACTTGTCTTGGTATGTGTGTTGGCTGATCAAGAGAATGGAAAGGACTATATATTTAACTCAAGCTAGTGAGGGAACCATGTCAATCAAAAAATCAAACAATAATTCAATAGGAGTTAGACTTGCTTTACATGAGACAAGGTCCATACAGAGATCTGGAGATCAACTAGTGTGTTTCCAATGTTGTAGCGGCTACAACCACCCTCAAAAATTTTTCCTATGCTTAATTTTGAAGGCTCCCTATTTAAATCCCAAAAACTTATCTCACACTAACCTAGGTACTCATGCTTTCATTGAGTTTTATCTTTTTTGTTACAACTTGTGTTTTCTCATTTTCTTTGTTGTCTAACCACAAGATGACCTCTTCAGTTGGTTTCAATATGGTTCTAGCACTGCCTTAATGGTCTGCAAATTCCTAGAGGGAAACTAACCATGCTCTCAAGAAATGCATAGTTCGGTCCAACAGTGATCTTCAACTCTAGAATTTCGCAGACCCATTTGACATCCTATCTTCAGCTAGGAAACTATGAAAGACATGAGAGGTAGCTAGAGCCACTCAACGTAGGAATTGCACAAAATCCTTCCATCAGTAGTTGACTGATACACGTGGTGGTGAGTTTAACAGTTTCCTTGGAACTATACAATTTTTCCATGCATACATGGAAACCTTTCTTGAAAATCAAAAAGAAAAAAGTGAAAAATAATCCCTAAAAAATAGGGACCTATTTTTAGTAGTCACAGTTACACTTGAGATATTTTTGGAAAATGTCTCCATGTGTCACTTTTTCCTAAATTTTTGCCCTTCACTTCATAAACTCTAAATTGATCAAATCTATTCAATAGATGGTGATAGATCTAATTTTCACATTCAATCTTGAAGCTCTATCATTCTCGGGGAGATATAGGAACCTTTGGCAAAGTCGTTGCAACTTTTCTGGATAAGTCTTGCTTTTCTAGTATTTTGCTGCTTTTTCTGTCACTTTTGTTTCCTTGGCTTGTCAGAGTGCTATTTTACCCATCTTATTGAATGACCACTGCTTTTTTGACTTTTTCTAGCTTGTAGAAGTACTATTTTAAGTTTTTCATTTCCTTTCCTAATTGTTGCATGCATAACCCAGTTTTTGCATTAATGGTCATCCCTGCGGTGAATCTCTCCATAAGCTTCATTACTATTTTGTTTGACTGATTCTTGCACTTGTTTCGATTGCATGCATAACCATCCACTCATATCTATTCCAACCATCATTCACACTTTTAGATATGCTCGTTTTCCTGTTGCGATTGGGAATATTTGGGCTCCCTTGGCCTAGATCTAGCTCTTCCTGGTATGCACTGTGCGTTTCTTGATCTAAAGGTTTTACCTTGGATCCATGAATTGCACAAAGGCTTTTAGTGACTGGCTCTAACTGTGCATTATGCAGTTCTAGGAGCCATTCCCAGAGCATTGGCCACTAGGATTATGCAATGACAGTTCCAACCATCATAAGCCAGACTGAACTACGCATTCCGCAGTTCCAGTCAGCATCGTCTGCTCATTGGTAGATTAGAATGCACAATGTGCAGATCCAGATGATAGTTCCTCACCTCTAAAAGCCAGATTTCCACAATCTTGCCAAGAATTTTACCAGTTTGTTGCTTGGTTTGCCTTGAAGTGCTTATGATGTCAAGCTAACATTTTCATGCCATGAGCGTCCTCTCTGTCTCCAGGTACAATAGTTATTGAGCATATTTTCAGCAGTACAAGTAATATGGATTCCAAGAGAGTCACATCAAAGGATAATGTCAAGAGAAGCACTATGGATGAAGTTGAACATGTGTCGATGAACTTTCCAATCTATAAAAAGACACAACTTTTCATAGAGAAGGATATTAAGATAACATGGAAGGAAACTAAATATATCTTCGCAGGAAGCTTCAAGGAAGATCTCAAAGATCGACAGGTCTATTTCAACATCCACAAGTTAGGTTTTTATAAGGTTTCATGTAGGTACCTTGTCTTACCATGTCTAGACATCATTCAATGGATTGTCTCACATACCGATCCCGAGATGATGACATTGAGCAGTTCCACTGGAACACAACATGCTAGCTTTAGGATGGAAAATTATCATCAAATGTATCACTTACCACAGCTGGAGAACTGCGTGGATGGACTTTTCTATACCCCCAACATCAATTTGAACACTAGAGATATCATGGAGCATTGGGTAATAGAGACGTCAAAGTTCAAGTCGACACCCATTCATTTCTACAGGACTAATTCACTAAGAAAGGCCTACCAACTCTTGATCATATTTGCATGATGCTTGTACAGTCAAGAGGGCATGAAGACCTTTCCGTAGAATTGGGTGGTTATATTGGACTAGTTGGTGAATGAAGAAAGGCCATTCAACTAGCCGGATATGTTAGCTCTTTAGCTGAAAGTGCATGTGACTAATTCCTGGAATTCTCCCAAGGATGAGAAAGTGAGATTTTATTTGTCTGTATACCTACTTGATGAAATCTATCCCCAACATTAGTTTCTTGGCATGGGTTGGACATAGACACCATCAGAGAATGTTGTGAACATTTATTGCAAGTCGCTTTCTCAGTGTAGCTACCAAGGAGTCATGTCGAGGCTATCCAACCATTTCATCATCCCAGTTTACATGTTGATCTTTGAGTAGGATCTACCTTGCATGTCCCAAGAAGTGATGTAGGAATTACTTAACATTGAAAATTGGTGCGCCTCACCCAGTGGCACCTTCATCGGGATGTTTGGTGGAGAGACACCTCTGCATGTGATACCAAGGTTTTCCATGGAGAAGTTGGTCATGGAAGTGGTTTCATTTCACATCTCCATAGGGCTATCAGTAGGACTGCATAGGAGGAAGAAGGCACCATGGCATGCTCTTCCTTTATGAATTAGATTGTGTGAGATCTCAAGCTTGAAGGATTTGGATACCGAGGCCAAGGACTTAGAAGAGTTTAATTTTGGCACCAAGGACTATGATCCGTATGATCCCCATTGCATATGCAAGAACCAATGTGCGAATGTGTATTATCCATGGATCCATGAGACATTTCATTGGGTAGAGGAAGATCCTTGGAGCTACTGTTGCAACTCCTCTAGGTTCAATGAACTAGTGAACATGGCTATAGAATGGAAAAATACTTGGTAGGAAACACCACCAAAGGAAGCAACAATAATGAACAACAAACCAACACTAGAAAAAGGAAAGTGGAAGACTGTTGAGAACCCAAAGGATGAGAAAATGTACAAGTTCATAGACGATCGTCTCATTGAGAGAGCAGCTTTAGATGTGGACGCAAAGAGGCAAAATCACATAAAGAGAGTAGAACGGAGGAAGAGAGAGAAGTAATGTTTAGAGGATGTAGAAAGGAAGTTGTAGGAAACATAGAATAAGCTGAAAGAAGAGTAGGAGCTAAGAAGGAGGGAGAGGGAAGAGAAGAAAAAATAGGAATAGGAAGAAGGGAAAGGCACGATGACAAAAAAAAATAGAGCCTATACAGGCTGAGTAGTTAGAATAGATAGTAGATGAAGAATAGGGTAAGCATGTGTAGGTTCGGGAACTTGTTCGACAGATTGAGAAAATGGTTGAAGAAATGGACATAGAATTGGAATAGGAGCCACAAGGCCAAGATACCGACCTCATGCTTAGAACATCTAAGGTCTCTCCTCAATCTCTACCACCTCTAGAATTATAAGTAGTCTCAAGTGACCAAGGAGAGGTTGTTATCCTTGATGATGACCCAGTGATGGATGTGTACAATCTATCATTTGATGAGTCGCAATAGATGATTGTACATGCATGGAGAAATAATCTCCTAGATGATCACGTGTCACCTTGACATATGGAGGAAAGGGTGATTGTGTCAGATGTTACAAGACATCTATCTACCATAGCTGATGCCTCTAAGGCTTATGCAATATCCACAAGCTAAAGTGCTATGTTCTTGATAGTAGAGAATGATCGGATGGAAAAGGACTTGCAAGTGGCTAGGTAGAGGGTAGAACAATCCATAATATCTGCTATGGAAGAGATGAGAAAAGTGACACTTTCTAAAGTATCGACTCTTGGGACCGCCATGCAAAAACTTTATGACAAATTTTTCACTGTGCACAACGCAATTGTCCATCTGTATGGTTTTTTTCAATGGTGCATGAATATTTCCCACACTCTCAAGGACATACACACTACTATTGTGCATATATAGGAATGGAGAATGAGTTACAAGAGAGCCCTCCTTTATTTGCAGAAGATAATGAAAATGCAAGTAGAGCTAAACAAAGCACGGATCTAGATGTTGATCTGAAACTATGAGAAGCTCCCCCCACTCATCATTAGCATTGAGGCTTCCTATGCACGACTATTCAAAAGTCCAGATGTCATGGTCAGGATACACATGATCCCTTCAATTAGTTCCCTCACCCAAACCATTAAGAAGAACCAACTCCAACTGGAGTTCAAAATGTACATGGAGTAGTTGATGCGAGAGGCCACCAATAATGACTTGAAGCTGAGCGCAGAAAACATGAAGAGGTATATCAATGGTCCAACCATGCTCACGACAATATTTTACATGCTTCAATATAAGTTGGACAAAGGTTCCAAGACCATATACCCAAAAGCCATGTAGGCAAGAGTTTGTTTCCAGAAAGACATCACCAAACAACATGGGGATACCATAGCATAGGACCAAGCTTGGTATCAGTTCCTCACTCAAGACCATCAAGAGGATGTTGCTGAGTTGGTATTTCCCCAAGATTCTAAGTGATGGTGTTTTTCTTGTTAGGCTAGCTCAAGCTTATTTTGTCCCACATGGGTATATGTGGAAATTGTATATTATTTGTAAATATATTGTAAGTGAAATTCCAATTTTTAGTATTGTAATGTGAACAATCACTATGTAATGTAAAGAGTTATTTGTAAAGGAGTTGAAGAGTCATGAGGGTTGTTAAGGAGTAAAAGGGGAATTTTAAGGGTCATCCCATCCTTTGTTATATATAGAACCTCATAACTCATAGAATAGGCTTTTGGGAGCCAAGATTTTGACTAGGCTTAGGCTTAGAGAAGGCTTGGGAGTATTGAGACGAGCCTTGGCTTCTCCATAGCATAGAGCGTGTACAATTTTTTAGAGGAGTAGGCAATAATGACTGTAATGTTCCACTATTGGGGCTAGTGCTTGTGAGTGGTGTATGTATTGATTGAACTTTCACTTAATAATATAACTGAGCCAACACATTTTCATGCATATTTTGTTATTGTAGTTCGACTATTTTGGTTGTTTTAGAAATGTATGTTGTTTAACTCACACATTTATGTATGAACTATTTTGTATGCAATTGTATGAATCTTATTAAAGGCGTGTTGTTGGATTAACCCTTCACTTTGGTTTATCGACTATTCCGCTTCTAGGCCGTGATGTAATTCTTCTTGTGTGTTCCTTTCAGGATGCATGCTATTACAGGATTCTAAGGGTGATCCAAATGGATCCTAGAATACTCTCTAAGTTTTTATGTACTCTTTAAAAATCATGCCAAAGATTCAAAGTCTTATAAAGATCAAGCTATCGGAGGGAATCCTCATACAGTTGCAATGGCAATCCATGTGGATCAACGAGGGTCGTCGATCTAGAGTGTACAGCGGCAGACCATGGTAATGCGTGCTAACACCAACCGGTAAATGTAAGGATAATTTTAAGCAATGGAGGTAGTTTCTAAAGCATATCGTAGGGAAAACCTCTTTGTGAAGAGAAGCCCAAGTGCCCAAACCTGAAATAATTATAAAACATGGAAAATATTGTTTTGGTTTCGTCGAAGTGGAATTCCACAAAACTAGTAGAATATTGGAGGGGCTTCGAGCAGTAAGTGGTTTCAACTGAGTTCCACCTGATTCCATACAACGATTTCCATGCATCTAGGGGAAGAGAGAGAGAACTGCTCACATCGGATAGGTAAAAATCATGCTACTCAACCACCCAATATGAACGATGACTGTAGGATCTGGGGCCTCCAAATCAACGATGGAGACGCGTTCCGATGGATGACCGAATTTAACAAGGTTACAAAGCAAGATCACATAGGATTTGAAGTCCGATATGAACAATGTGTTGGCAGAAGGTCGTGTTTCATGGGAATTCTTGGAGTTAACGGAAAAAATGGTCATTTCAAATATTTCCAAGAGAATTGACACTCATCCATTATGAAATAGGTGGCCACCTCCAAGTGAGGCATTATACAGTGATTGATTACGCAATATAGAGGGATTCAAATGGACAGAGGCAGGGGAACCGAAAATCTGAGAAGCAAAAATGAATAGTCAAGAAGCAGACTGGCTTAAAAGCCACAAACTGACAAAGGGAGAAGTAAGCTAAGCACAGAGAGTAGCAGGCAGTAAGCCGAAAGCAGAGAGAAGAAGACGAGCTGACCTACAGAAGCAAAGGTAGCATCGGGCCAGGATTAAGGCAGAGATAGAGAGAGTTAGAGAGTTTGTGCACTCTAGAGAAGCCTTGAGAGGTTCAAGCGCACTCCTCTGAAATTCTTGTCATGTATGAGTCTCAGATTAGGCTCATACTATTGTGACCAATAGAGGTCGAGAGTCAGTAAGGAGAGTCTGTGTACTCTAGAGATTTGGGGGATCCAAGTACAGTCTTGCTGATTTATATCTATTTTGTGAGACTCAAATTGAGCTCACTGTTGTAAAAGACTCTTCTTGAAAAGATAATAGAGAGGCCACCACTTAAAGCTAGACCAGGAGACGTAGCCTTGGATTATTGGGTGAACTCCTTATTAAACTTGTTGTGTTGATATGTTTTCCTATTATGTTTTCTATAACTGCTTCATTTCCTATGTATTTCAAAATCTTATCGATTTGTTGCATAAAATAACATAGGCACATCCATGCACATGAGTCTGTAATACCGAATTAATCATCTTAGATCAATTTCAGATCAAGTGGTATTAGAGCTCTAGGTTGCTAAGGTTAGACAAGCTTGTGCTGGATTTTTTTGTTAAATACTAACTAGAACAAGGCTCAAATTAGGAGAAGGAGAGTTGGTTGAAGCTAACCCAAAAATTGGAAGAGTCTATCCTAGGAGGAAAATGGAAAAATAAAGTCCCTTGGAATCAGACTCCCATTTCACGGACAGTTTCATGACCATGAGAGCCATGGTGGAAGAAATGTATAGAGAATTTAAGAAAGGTAGAGGTGAAGATTCTTCAACCTCCAAACAAGATAAAGGAGTAGAAGAACCTCTTCTAGATGCCCACCCAAAAGGCAAAGGAAAAGAGGAGAAACCCTCTCCACCATCTCCCCTGTCATCACCTTCATCATCATCTTCTTCACATAAAGAAATCCCTGAAAATAAAAAGAAGAAACCTTCTTTGATTAAATTAGATGTGAAGTTTGATTTCCCAGTTTATGACAGGGAATTAAATGCAGACAAGCTAGATAACTAGATTAGATAGATTGATGTATATTGCAGATTGCAGAACATTGATTCAGAAAGGACAAAGATTCAACTCGCTAGCCTACACCTTGGGGGAACTGCCCTAGTATGATGGGAAGGTAGGACACAAGCTGATTTGAAGAAGCATGGTAAAATTCTTTCTACCTGGAATGAATTTGTTTCTTCCATTAAAAACAATTCTATCCACTAGCCTATATGCAACAAGCTATGATGAGTTGGCAAACTCTTCACCAATTAAAAGGGAAAATTTTGCAAATCTACACCCAAGAATTTAGAAAAATAGCTTTGATTCTAGGTATTGCTTTAGAATCACCTGAAAATTTTCTGAAGTATATAGGTGGTCTAAAAAGCTATTTAAAGCACACCATTCTCATGTTTAATCCTACTAGCATAGATGAGGTATCTGTTCATGCTACACATATAGATGCTAGAGGCAATAACGGGAACCTAGAAGTTGAGGGATCATCAAAACCCACTGCAAGTAAGAACAAGGAAAAGAGAAAGCAGAAATGGAAAGAGAGGAAGACAAATACTATACAAAATACCAAACCTTCATGCACTTACTGCAAGAAGTATGGGCATGATGATGAACTTTGTTGGACTCTACATCTGGAGCTGAGGCCCAAGAAGTACGATGGCAAAAAGAAGAAGATTGTTGCAGCTATTCAGAAGGATTTGGGGTCAGGCTTAGGGGATGAAACAACGATTACAACCACAGGTATAATCTACTAGTAATTCTGAAGCATCTACTAGTAATTCTACATAATCTACTCATAATGAAGAAAATGAGAGGAAAAGACATGAGATTTTTCATATTAGAGATATTTCCAAGCACCAAAAGATTGATTCTTTGTTTGATAGTGGCTCACAAGTAAACTTAATTTATGAAGAAATTGTAAAGAAGCTGGGATTACTAACCAAACCTCATAAGAAGCCATATCCATTGGGTTAGGTATGTGATAAAGAAAAGCTACAAGTGACTAGACATTGCAAACTTAGGTTTTCTTTTGGATCATCATTTGTAGATAAGGTTGAGTTAGATATTGTTCCCTTGGATATATGTGGAATTGTTTTAAGGAGTCCTTACTTGTACAATAGAAAAGCCATTTTATATAGAGCTGAAAACAAGTATCAACTCATTAAAGATGGAATCGAATATATTGTAAGAACTCATCAACTCAAGAATAATTATACTCTCATAAACTCAGGGAAGATGAAAAGAATTGTAAATTCATGCAAAAAAAAATTTCTGATGGTTTTATAGGAAAGGAAACCTAATAAAACCAATATATTTGAGGGATGTAATGCTAGATAGCAAGATGATTTAGAGAAAGTTTTTTCAGAATATGATATGCTATTTGAAGAACCTAAAGGTCTGCCACCCAAAAAGGAAATAGTACATGATATTAATTTGTAGCAAGATGCTCCATTGCCTAATATCGGAATGTACAGGTTGTTTGCTTTAGAAAATGAAAAATTCAAGAAGTAGGTATAGGAGCTGCTCGAGAAAGAGTTCATAAGACCTAGCACATCACCATGTGGGTCTCTAATTATCCTGGTGAGAAAGAAAGATGGCTAATGGAGAATGTGCATTGATTATAGAGCACTAAATAAGATAACGATAAAAATTTGTTATCCCCTTCATCGCATAGATGATCTATTAGATCAGTTGAAGGAAGTTGTTTACTTTTCCATGTTGGACTTTCATAGTGGCTACCACAAGGTTAGAGTTGTAGAGCAAGATGCATGGAAGACTGCTTTCAAAATGAAGCAGGGATTGTATGAGCGGTTAGTTATGCCTTTTGGCTTAACTGATTCTCCTGCTACTTTCATGAGAGTAATGAATGATGTACTCAGGCCTTTTATTGATGTTTTGGTCATTGTATATCTAGATGACATCCCTGTATTTAGTAAAACATGGGAAGAACATTTGAAGCATGTAAAGCATACTTTAGATGTTTTGAAAAGAGAAAATCTTTATGTTAAGCTATCAAAATGTGAATTTGGCAAAACATCTTTGAATTAATTGTGTCATATTGTAGGAGGTGGTGAATTGAAGATAGATCCCTCTAAGGTTGCAGTCATTGTAAACTGGCCTAAACCCAAATCTGCAACAAAAGTTAGAAGCTTCCTAGGAGCAACACATTATTGGAGAAAGTTTATTGCTAACTTTTCCTTGATTGTAGCTCCCTTGCATGCTTTAACAGGATCGAACAAGGTTTTCAGTGGGGAGGGAAAAAGCAGAAAACCTTTGATAGATTATAGGAAAAGATTAGTACAACAATAGTACTAGCACTACTCAATCTTCAAAGACCCTTTGAGATTGAAACAGATGCCAGTGACTATGCCATGGGAGCAGTGTTGATGCATCATGGTAAACCCATATGTTATCATTTTGAGAAATTTAATTCTACAATAGTTAATTATCCCACATATGATAAAGAATTGTATGCATTAGTACAGAGTGTGAAAAAGTGGAAACACTATCTAATGGTCAAAGAGATAGTTATACACACTGATGATCAACCACTTCAATATTTACATTCACAAATTAAGTTGTAGCAATCAAGAAACTATAGGTGGATGGGTTTTATACAACAATTTCATCTTGTCGTCAGATATAAAAAGGGCATACACAATAAAGTTGCAGATATGTTGTCCAAACCAATCACAAATGCATCTAATATACTTAAGCATAACTCAGTATTGCATGAAAGCTAGTTTGAACAATATGCTCAAGCTATAAACTTTAAAGATGTATATGCAGCTTTAAATAATGGCAAAAAGGTAGAAGAATTGGATTACTATATTAAGGACCGACTCTTGTATCATCTGGGAAAGCTATGCATCCCACAAACAGAAAGAATTAACATAATTAGGGAGGCACATACTTCACTGGTATCAGGTCATTTTGGTGTAAGTAAATAGTTGCACAACTACAAAGATTTTGTTATTTAACAAAAACGAATGAAACCGTTTCTAGATATGTAAGAGGGTGTACCATGTGTGCTAAAAGCAAGTCCAACAATAGAAAACTAGGCTTGTATGCTCCACTACCAGTTCCTTCTCATCCTTGGGAAAGTGTTTCCATGGACTTTTTTGGGGGACTGCCTAAATCTAGAAAAGGTCATGACTATTTATATGTTATTGTGGATAGGTTCAACAAAATGTGTATTTTAATACGTTGTAACAAACAGATTATAGCTGAAAAAATAGCAAAGTTGTTCTTTCAACATGTATGGGTTCATTTTGGATTACCCACTTCCATTGTATCTGATCGAGATTCCTGATTTGTTGGGAAATTTTGGTCAAGTCTATGGGAATTGATGGACACCATACTGAAGAAGAGCATAACATTTCATCTGCAAAGAGATGGTCAACCAGACAGTGATACAATTGCTCAAATGCTATTGCAGCAATCATCCCAAGATTTGGGATGAACATTTGTGTTATGTGCAACATGCTTACAACTAGGCTAAAAATTCTTCTTCACAAATATCTCCTATTAAGACCTGTTTTGGTTTCACACCAAGATGTCCCTTGGATTTTGTCTTTAGTAAAGACAGCGGTTGATAGACACAGTAATGTGGACAAGGTAACCAAGTTCATTGAACAAATCCAAGAGATTCACCAGGAAGGATAGGAACAGCTGGAAAAGAGCCAAGATAAGTACAAGGCGAGGCATGATAAACATCAGATTGAGCATAGTTTCCAAGTTGGTGATCAATTCTGGCTATATATCAGCAAAGACATAATGCAAGGTGAAGGTAAGAAGCTGAAGCCAATAAGGTATGAACATTTCAAGATACTTGAGAAAATCAGTGAGAATTCTTTTCACCTTGATTTGCCAGCTTACATGCACATTTATTCAATAGTTAATGCAGAAAGCTTGAGACTATTTGAACCTTCGTTGATGGAATATCCTAAAGAGTAGAGTCAATTACCTTCCATTGATAATCTATTGCCTGAATATCTCAATGAATTGTAGGAAGATACAATTTTGGACAAGAAGGTGAGAACTACGTGAAGAGGGGATGTTGAGTACCTCAGGATTGGACTCAAAGGTTCAAAACCAAGCAGTGCAAGATGGATAGAAATTGCGCAAGCAAGGAATCTATATCCTCACTTGATTGATGCTTGAAAACCAACTTTTGGTGGTCTAAAAGCTTTTTCAGTGGGAAGGCGTGATCCAAATGCATCCTAGAACACTCTCTAAGTTTTCATGAACTCTTTAAAAATTATGCCAAAGATTCAAAGTCTTATAAATATCAAGATATCGGAGGGAGTCCTCAAACAATTGCAATGGCGATCAGTGCGGATCAACGAGGGTCTTCGATCTAGCGCACAAAGCGGTGGACCATGGTAACACACGCTGACACCAACTGGCAAATGCAGGGATAATTTTAGGTAACAGAGGTAGTTTTTGATATTTGATTAGTGACAAGTCATTAATCGCATATGGTAGAGAAAACCTCTTAGTGAAGAGAAGCCTCGAGCTCTCGGATCCGAAATAGTTATAATACGCGGAAAATATTGTTTCGGTTCCATCAGAGCAGGATTCCACAAAAATGACAGAATATCAGAGGGGCTTCTAAGGGTAAGTAGTTTCAACTGAGTTTCACCCAATGCCATACAACAATTGCCATGCATCCCGGTGAAGAGAGAGAGAACTACTCACATTAGACGGGTAAACATCATTCTACTCATCCACCCGATATGAACGATGATCGTAGGATTTGGGGCCTCCAGATCAAAGGTGGAGATGCATTCTGATGGATGACCGGATTTAACAAGGTTACAAAGCAATATCACATAGGATTTCAAGTCCGATATGAATGATTCATTGGTAGAAGGTCATGTTTCGAGGGCATTCTTGGAGTTAACGGAAAAAATGGTCATTTCAAATATTTCCAAGAGAATTGAAACTCAGCGGTTATGAAATAGGTGGCCACCTCCTTGTGAGGTGTTATACAGAGACTGATTACACAGGACAGAGGGATTCAAATGGACAGAGGTAGTGGATTCGGAAAGCCGGGAAACGAAAATGAACAGTTAGGAAGCAGATTGGCTTAAAAGCCACAAACTAATAGAGAGAGAAGGAAGCTAAGAGTAGAGAGAAGTAGGCAGTAAACCAAAAGCGGAGAGAAGAAGCTGAGGTGACCTACAGAAGCAAAGGCAGCATCGAGCCAGGATTAAGGCAGAGACAGAGAGATTCAGAGAGTCTATGCACTCTAGAGAAGGCTTGAGAGATTCAAGCACACTCCTCTGAAATACCTATCATGTATGAGTCTCAGATTGGGCTCATACTACTATGACCAATAGCGGTCAAAAGTCAATAAGGAGAGTTTGTGTACTCTAGAGACTTTGGGGATCCAAGTATATTCTTGCTGATTTATATCTATTGTGCGAGACTCAAATTGAGCTCACTGTTGTAAAAACATTTGCTTGAAAACATAATAGAGAGGCCACCACTGAAGGTTGGACCAGGAGACATAGCCCAGGAGTATTGGGTGAAATAATTATTAAACGTGTCGTGTTTATATGTTTGCCTATTATGTTTTCTTTAACTTCTTCATTGCCTGTGTATTTTGCAATCTTATCGATCCATTGCATAAAATAACATAGGCACATCCACGCACATGAGTGTAATATCTCATTAATCATCTTAGATAAATTTTAGATCAAAGGGGCACACTTCCTTTCCCTTTCATGTGTTAGAACCCCCATGCATATCACTTGACTCACTGCAAGGTCACAGACTTGCTTCCGACCAAAGCTATCATACTTACGTCTACTCTCTACCATAGTTAAGGCACCACAATACCACCCATCGCTGGGACTCCTACTCCAAACTGTCTGCAGTCTAGTTAGGAATTATTATAGGGGAGATCCCCTTGACATGTTGGTGGGTCCAACACCATCAACAATACCCAAATAATATTCCCACTAATTCTCTAGGAAACATTTATAGATATAGAATGCATCCGAATTAGTGTTGCACTCTATACCTATTAACGTAAGGACTTATGACACCACGTTCATTAAACAACCTTTCATAAATGAACAACTAGAGGAGATACAACCTCCTGTTATATTTTCATTTTAGCTACAACATGCCATATCAATAAAACCCAAGAATTACTTTTAAAACAAAACGATTTCATTGCAAGGCTACAATAATTAGTAAACGATAATGGTACATGTGACTAAAGAATTTTGTCTACATATTTTTCTAATGCCATGAACATACTTGGTGTATACATATTCAAATTATGGATTTAAATTTCATCGTGGATATTCATATGTTTCCTTTTATTTGTTATAATGATGAAATTTAATAAAATGATTACACTCCCATATTGGGTTGACTTAGCTCAATACACTTTTTAAGTTTTGACTTCAAGTCATCTTTATCACCACCATTAAAGTTCTAAATCAACATGTACAAATGGAATTTGATCTAGGAATATAAGAATGCTATCAAAAAAGCATAAGGCTTTCCTACAATACCTTCTGTCCTATGAAGCTAACCATGGGTAATTATTAGCCATGATGGAAAGAAAAATCGGTTTTTTCTTGATGTCACCCATCCAAGGGATGTGACTTCTAGGACTCATTGAAGAAATTGATATCTACTACATGAACCTAGCCACACAAACTTATAATTTCTTTCAATAACATATATACAAGGATTGCATGTTTTGTTGTATTCCAATATTTCTCCAAATCCAAAATAAAGCTAAAAATATAAGATAAAGAAACAAATGAAGAGAAAGTACCCAAGAGTGGTGTCATCAAAGTAGTGGCCGATCGGATCTATGCTCTGTGGAATCCCCATCAATGATCATAGGAATAGTCACAATGAGGTCTCGATCTGAAGTTGTTGAGATAGTACAGAAAACCAAGACAATTTCAAAAAGGATGGGAGGAGTCATCATCATCACGAAAAATCCTTTCTCTTTCATCTTGGGAGACAAGTGCTTATACTTTCCTTTGTTTCCATGGAAACCCATGGAAAATTTGTAGCATTGTGCTTGTTCTTGTGACATTTGTTGCATCTGAAGAGGATATCATTGTAGTCTAAAGTCTAAAGAGAAGTGATTCCTTGATGTTGGAGTTTCATTTCACCCCATAAGTCATCTCTTATATTCACACTTTACAATACAATTGCCACCTTCATCTACACAGATTCTTTCAAAATGAGGTCAACCTCCAAGAATTCCCCCATCTCATTCCAATTTCCCCAAGACCTTGCTCTAGCTAGAATTGTACTTTTAGTCCTGGAAGTCGAACCTCGATAGGGGCCTTGTCTAGTCTCTCCCGAGTGGGATCAAAAAGAGGGGTTAAATTATTAAGCAGGAAAGTGGTGAATTTTATACTCCAAACCTTATTCAAAGCCAAATGAACCTTTTCAGACTTGTCAAAAAAGAAAATTACCCAACCTCTTACCAATCTCTTGAAAGTTGGTAGTGGGTTGATATGTGTTATAGACATATTTCGGCACATTAACCCCAAACTTATATATCAATAAACTAGGACTCATCAACCCCTAAAAGAGTTTTTTCATGCCCTAAAGGAACATAGTCATCTGAATTCATCATTCCCCAAAGGTTCCACCTGAGAAACCATCGAGAAATGGCCTAAATTAAACCATATTGACTGCTCCACTCGCAAAGTATAATGCATACTTTGCAGTACACTACCAAGGTGCGATGCATACTGATTAGGCCTTCTATAGGGTGAGATGGGCGAGGATGGACAAATGTATGAGACAGTTTTCTAGGTGGTTTCTCATGGAATCTTCTAGAAACTTCTCCTGTGCCACTTGCCTCTCTGAATTCACCCAAGGATGAATAAGGGATCTAAGAAATCTCCAAATGGAACCAATTGTAACAAATGGAATGACACTAATCAAACCCCATGGATGAATCACACCCTTGCACACATCTATAAATGGATCTCCAATTTGAGAGATCTAGAGGCTGGAATATTGTGAATTGCAAGGAAGTGCTGATAGTTTGTAATTAAGGAAAGAACATCGTATTGTTGGAGTGATCTTGCTATTTCATGAGGTGAAGAAGGATTGAAGCTGGGAGGATGATGTTGGATCAGACAACTAGGTTGTAATTCTCCCTTCTATTAATAAAGTTCTTCAAGTTTTCTTCCATATGGTTGTGCAATTGTGAATGTTATTGTTTGTGAATGCTATCATTTGTTCATTATATATCTGATTCTATAATGTTTATGTTGTAATAGATCATGATGCTTTGATGGTTCTTTGTTGTTGTACTTGTGCAGGTACTCTCCAAGTGTGTTAAGTATGGGGAGGAGTTGCAGGATCTATCAATGGGGAGAGAGAGCAAGCAAGGAATAAAACAGAAGTTCCAAGTTGGTTCGATTATCTTTCTCTTATCTGTTACACATAGAAGAAATCTTTGAATTTCTTTAAACTGTTGTTTCTAGGGTAGTTGCCAAACCTAGAGGGCTAGCATTCTTTAGAAATACTAGTTTTCCCATAAACAAATTGGCAACTCCGAGGATGGGGATGAATAGATGTTTGTTTGTTGTTATTGTTTGTTTTATAAACTATAGAAAGAGCCTGAAGTCAGCCAGGTAGCCTTTGAACTTCTCCCGCTCTGCAATTGCATAGTAGATGAATGTTGCTTCAGTCAATCTCTAGTTTCATCAAAACCCAACTTAACTCACTAAAAAGAGTTGCACATCTGAGCCAAAACCAATTTCAGTTGCGCTCCCTGGACCATCGTGCTATGTTCCACTATAACTCAGTATGCATCGCACCTCCTGAGTGTAGTAAATACGATGCATCTCTGTTTCTGTGAAGCCCAGATGCGATGACTAACTGAACTCTTTTTCCATTCTATAAATTGAGGGTTTTTTGACCTTTTTTTTAGTTTTTTTTAATTGTTTTGTTGCACATGAACAATGCCTCCTTACTGAAGCATACTTGCATCACATAGATCAACCTCAATTACATTAGTATTAGTGAACTTTTTTGTGTGTTTATTCATCATTTACAATCCCTTGTCGAAAAATTGTTTAAATTGATTTGTCGCATTGATGCAAAAGTGTCGTAATTATCGTTTTGTGTCGAAAAGAGAAGTGTCATGAATTCTTCCTTCCCTTGATAATCGATTGAGCTTTTCTTCATGTAGTTGGTTTGATTTTTTTAAATTCAAATTTTCAAAAGCATTTTTTTATTCAAAATTGAAAAGTTTCATTGAGTCTTCCTTTCTCTTTTGAAGAATAAATTGTCGAAAATGTCATTTTGAATAAAATATTTCAAATCTTTGCTGCATTTAGTTTTCCTTTTTGGAATTTTTTACATTAAGGAGAAAAAAAACAAATACATGCATTTGCATTTAGTAATTGTAGATTTGTGTGTGAAAATATGATTTAGGGAAATGAACTAGGGTATGCTCTTTGCTCTTTTCTCTTTGCACTGTTATTTTATTTCCCTAGTAGCTAGGATTTTCTTTGCTCAAAATAAACAAAAATTGTTTATCATTGTAGATTGCATTTTAGGAATTTCAAACTGTTAGCCTCCTGTTGCAACAGGTGTTCATCTTTCATGATTGACATTTTTACATGCCAAATATGTCATACTTTTCATGCTGCAATGCTCCATATTTCCAGAAAGAGGCCAAAGAAGAGGTCATGAAAGTGTGCCAGTCTAAATGCCACTACTGTATCCCAATTTTGATGAGTTAACCATTTTTTAAGAAGTTTCTATTAAGGGAAGTCCAAACAGCCTAATCCTGGTTTCCTTAGGTTTCAATTTCTTGTTTTACAATATAGAGAATCATTATCTGTCCAAACAGTTTAATCTTGGCAGATTTGTAGATAGATAGAGAAACAAAGGAGCCCAACTGCTTAATCTGGGCCCTTGGAAGAAATAAGTGTAGATTTAGATAGTAGGACAGAAAAAATAAAAAAGGATAATCAAGGTCTGCAAGTCCAAGTGCACCCATGCAAAAAAGAAGAAAAAATGCTAGGTAAGTAGGCTGTGTAAGTAGTTTTGTGGTTGCAGAATCAAGTTGTGTGATCCATTTCATCTTTCAAAGTGTTATATCTATTACAGATCACAAGGTAAGGCAATTCCCTTTGGAGGAGCTCAAGTGAGGCATGTCTAACTCCCCCTTCTTCTCATTCCCCAAATCACTCACTAGCATCCCCTTGAAGACCTTGGCATCTGCCCAACCAGTCCTGTTATAACTTTATTTTTGTAACAGCACCAAGTCAAGCTTTGAATTTCTTCTGTGAAAAGAAGCCACATTTCTTGTGTAAAATCATGTCTCCACAGTCCATTCACTTTCAACATCCAAAGTTTTAGCTCACAAACATAGCCTCCCCCCCTACACTTCACTTCATTTTCATATTAACCCCTAACTCTATTATCTAGCTCCCTATATCATTTCCCATCCCCATTTACTACTAAAAATTATATGAAATCCCAAAAAAATATTAAATAACCCCCTCCCTTTGGCACTATAGCCATATTTCCTAAGTCCGGGAAATAGTAGTCCATCTGAGGCTACTACTAACCCTTCCGTGTCCTAACCTGGAGTTAGTCTGACATCTAGTCACCCTAACAACCATTTCCCCTAAATCCTAACCCTACAACACTCATTTCTAGCCCTTATCCTAAGGTCATGCTTGTAAATATTTAACCCCACTTGTATGCAACCCAGAAAACCCACTTTCCTAAAGTTCCCCCCCCACTGGATTAAAACAATTAAATAAAAAAATGCCACGGGCCCCGTATCTAAGCATCTGCCATGTTATTACTGCCGTCGACCATCAAATCTGGCACGCCCGAGATCTACGGTGGGAAAGCCTTTTCCTCCCCCGACATGCCGAGGGTTAATGCCCGGGAGATGGGTAGTTTTCCCGTCGTACTCCCGCCACGTGTCACCCTCTCAGCTGTGGCAGAGCCACCTCCTCCGAAACCGCCTGCGCCCAAAAGCGGTGCACCTGAAACTGCCTTCCCCCATCCTACGTCAGCAATACGTCATGCTGATGTCATCATCCTGCGTCGGCCTCCTGCCACCGTGTCCTTGCCACGTAGCTACCACCGTACTACCACATCATCTCCACCACCGTACCGCCACGTCACCCGGCCGTACTGCTGACGTCACTCGGCTGACGTCACCCTGCCACGTCACTGCCGTACTGGGACCCACCACTGACGTCATGCTGACGTCATCGTCAAAAAGTGTGAAGGGCGCTAATCGCGCATCGCTAAGGGAAATAGGCTAGAATGGAAAGCCCTTTCATGGCTCGGCCTCTAGCAGGCCCGAAAGTCACAAAATAACATAAATTTCTTTGCAGAGATTCAGGAAAGGGGCAAAGACAGCTTTTAAAGCAACAGAGGGCCAAACAGGAGCCATGAAAGGTCGATGCAACTGGTTAAAGGGTATCAGGATGTGAGAAAGGCGCACATTCAGTGCCAAAGCATATCAAGGAAGCGGCAAAGAGTATCAGTCAAAGTTTTTAATCGAAATTTTTATTTCCAAATGCAGGTGAACATTGAATGCCCTCCAACAAAGTCAAAGAAAACGGTGGAGCTTTAATCAAGGCTCTCCCATCACAGTTAATGCACCTCAGAAGAACTAAGGAGCATGGATCAAAACCCAAAGCACAGTTATGGCTAAGTGATCAACACAGAGCCATAAAGACAGCACATTAATTCCTTTTGATACAGCTGCCCCTAGCGCAGCTTGAAGATATTTTCCCACATTTATTTCAGACATATGTTAGGTTAAAGACACTTATTATGGCAAATCTATCTGAGATCTGATTTTTTTAGATACTTTATCTATAAAACCACCCTAATTCACTGATTGAAGGGTTGGTTGGTTGTATAGATCCAAGAGAGACTCGCTCTGTATACCAGATGTTTTACTTAATCAAACACTGCTCAAAATCTTGGAGGAATGACTGTGTGCTGTGTATTAATGTTTTGAAGAATTGAATGTGGAATTCTTGTGCTGCAACATGACTCAATAAGTGCTTCTTACCTTTGTTTTCCATTGATGTACCATCTAAAATAGCAGAAAGAATGAATAGTTTAGAATTGGTTTAATTGCCCTCTATGCTCAATTTATGTTGTTTCTTTATGTTTTCATCTGAATTAGTAATGAATATGAATTCCCTGTGGCTTATATTTCCCATAATTCACTCATGTTTTACAGTTATCTAGGGATTCTTCGCTGCTCCTAGATAGAGCTCATTCACCTTCCCTCTGCTAAGCTGAACGAGAGATTCTTAACTGCCTCTCATTCCTAGCCCTCATTCCATCCTTTTAGCTTGAATGATTGTTTCATGTGCAGCTAGCTTGTTCCATATTCCCTCTTGTGACCAAGAAAACGCACCAGCAATCTTACTCCTTGAATCCACGCCCAATGGTTCTAAAACTTTCATGCTATCCCCACCTCTCTACTTGAAAGCATCATCCTTCCCACCAAAACTCAAACAAAACCCCTTGAACCCAAAAACTAGCCTAAAATCGTCATCAACAAAGCTAAATTCTAAAGGCAGAGCCCTCTCTGACTGCTGGTGGGCATAGCACCTGCAGTCCAAAGATTGGTTTGTGGTTACCTCGGCCGTATCCCTTAAGGAGCCAAGGGACAACCTGAGTGATAACATAATGGTGACTCCACTAGGGAAAACAATGAATTTTCTGATTACTGCATATTCCTTAAAACTACAGATGAAGCCTGAATGTCAGCCAGGAATCCTTTGAAACTGTTCTTGCTTTGCATTTACAGGAGTAAACAAATGCTGCTTCAATCAATCTTCGTGCTAGTTTTAAGTTATACATAGCTATTCCAAAATTTGATCAATTCCTTGCTAATTCTAAAAAGCATTCACAGAAAATACCAAAACAAGTTCAGAATCTGGCTCCCAAAAGGAATTCATGGTATACAAGGTCAAATCCAGACCCAAACCCCCCAGCTATTTTTGAAAATCCCAATTTAATCCAAAGGAAGCTCAGGAAGCTAGAGCAAAGAGAAGATTTTGTTGACTTTAGCCCTGAAACAGTTCAACCAAGCTATGTTCCAACCCCTGTCAAGGTTTTATTTCGTTCAACCCCCACTTCCCCTTGTTCATCATCCACCTCTTGAAGCACTCCTTCCACACCTCCATTTACTGCACATACTCCCATTACCACTGTTGTTACAGCTGTTCTAGCTGTTCCTGTTGTTCCACTTATCCCTGTAAACATGGCTAATAGATATGCACCCCTGCAATTACTTGCTAATCCAGGGGCTATGCCTTAGGATTATCAAACTAAAATCACATATTTTGATGGAACTGGTTCTTGCACAGCCCTTCAGCATACAAAGAAGATGAAAGACTATTTTGAGAACTACGAGATAGATGACGATAGCATGAGAATGAAGATTTTCATCCAAATTTTGATAGGTGATGTTAGAACTTGGTTTAGAGCACTCACAACCAATTCCATAGCAAACCCAGAAGCCTTATACTAGTCATTTATCAATAGATGGGAGAAAAAGAAAGACCCCTTGCACATATTATCTGAATATAACACCATCAAAAGAGGCCCTCAAGAATCTGTCTTGGAATATTTTGCAAGATTTAATAATGTTTATAACATAATACCACGGAACTTAAGACCTCCACCTGATCTTGCTTTGTATAAATTCCCTGATGGTTTTGACACTGACATGGCTTATCAGTTAAGGGAAAGATCCCCTCAAACCCTTGCAGATATGCAAAATGTTGCTGTTAGCGTAGAGGCAAATATAATTGCCAAAAGAAATAGAGCTAGAACTGAGAGAAGAACCACCTTTAAAGAGGAACCCTCAGCCTTAGATCAAAAGATGGATGCTATTATCAGTGGCATGCATAGGCTGGGAGATAGACTAGAGAGCGTTGAGAGGAAATAGTCATGGGAAGGACAACAACCTAATACCATAAGGAACCCAAATTTCTGGAAAACTCAGAATAAAAATGCTGGTAGGTCTAGCCCAAACCATGATGTAAGGCCTCCTTTTCACGAAAATTATGTTGAAGCATCTACATCTAGTGAATAGATGGAAGACACTCACATGAACTTGGTGGATTTGAAGGCTGAGCAACACATTTCCTAACTCAACAAGACCAAGATGAGCATGACTTTAATCAATTTCAAACTAAATCTAGTGAGTCTTTTGATTTTAAACAAGGCTATGATATTGCTGTGTATGAGGTCCACAAACAATATAAGCTCAGGACAAGAACCATAGATGTGCCTCAAAAGGTTAAGCCAAATGATACCAAGCAGCCGAAGAAGATCAAAGAAAAGGTTTCCCTCATAGAAACTGTTGATAAAACAATCCCTAATCCAAAGGATGTCACCATAGAGGATGTCACAGACATGCAGCCTTCTAATGATCACCCTCTGTCACCTTCTTCCTCGAAAGAAAATTTGAACAACGTTCCAAAAAAGCCCTCCTAAAACTGAAAAACCGCAAGCAATTACTTCCCTTACCACTGATAAACAAGACCAAACTTTTGATACTCTAATAGAAAAAGGGAAGCATGCCTCTCAAAATACTAAAACCCAATCTGAAAAATCATTTGACTTAGAGGCAGAAATAGGTAAACTGAAGATATCCATCCCCTTATCTGAACTTGCCAAACACCATGTGTATAGGCAACAAATTCAAAGATCACTTCAAATGCCAGAGGTTAAGGATGATGTGAATGTTCTTGATGATCAGCCTGAACTGTTGTTCGGTCCAGAAGTTAATGGAAAATCAACATATGGTTCTGTTCTACCTTTTTATGTCAGTTTGCACATACATGACAAAGTCTTGCACAATGATATGTTTGACTGAGGTGCCTCACACAATCTTATGCCCAAAGCTGTAATGGAAAAACTAAACCTTGATGTTACAAGACCCTACAAAGATCTATTCTCCTTTGACTCAAGTCAAGTCAAGTGTTTAGGCCTCATCAAAGACTTGTGTGTTTCCTTAGTCCAATATCCCAACAAGACAATCCTCATGGATGTGGTGGTTGCTGACATTCCACCAAAGTATGGCATGCTATTGTCAAGATATTGGGGGGCAAAACTCCAAGGATCCCTCCAATTAGACCTCTCTTATGCCACTATATATGTCTTTGTGCAACCAAAGAGACTATATAGAGAAACACTGATGAATTATGTGGTAACTAGTGAGGACAAGCCCCAAAATTTTCCTATTCACTCAATCCATTCTGATATGGATTCTTTTATTGTATTTAATGATGAAACAAATACTCTCACTCATGACAAGCCCTTGGCTTTAGAACTGAACACACACCCCGATGAAGAATTGGTTGCCCATACTAATGAAACTATCAAAACAATCAAGGCAACCAGCATACAATAAAAACCTCCCCAAATAGAAATTTCAAATCTGCCCAATCCTAAAGTGACTAAAACTCTTGATACTAACCACAAGCAAGAAATCACATGGTATTTAGAGTTTGATGGCTCTGTCAACAAGTTAGGAGCAGGGGAAGGTGTCTGGATTCACAATACACATAATAATCATGCAAAAGGCCATGCCTACAGATTGAATTTCAAATGCACCAATAACATGGCAGAGTATGAGGCTCTCCTTTTAGGCCTTAAACTGCTCAAAGCTCTAGGAGCTGCAAAAGTTTCTATTCTAGGTGACTCTGATTTAATCATACAACAAATGAAAGGCAACTTTGTTACCAATGACAATAGAATGAGGGCCTATAGGACTGCTGCCACTAATATACTCAATGCATTCATTGAATCCAAGCTTGCCATGATTTCAAGAGATCATAACATTCATGCACACAGCCTAGCCACTTTTGCTAGTACATGCAAGCTTCCCTTAGAGCCAAATCACCATTTTACTGCTGAGATAAAACATAGGCCTGCTATCCCAAATAATGTAAATATTGGCAAGTGTTTGAAAATGATGCCCAGATTAACAATTTCCTCACTCTTGAGCATGAGTATTCAAATATTAACATTGAAATGGATGTTATGACAAATGAACAACAACAAACAAATGTAAATCAGCAATTTGTAACCGCTGTAACATCCAAACAAATGCTGAACCCAACTGTTTTTGAAAATGCAAACATAGAAGAGCTGAAACAGATGCATTTGGAGGAAATAGCAGAAATAGAGGTTGTAATCATTGATATAAAAGATAACTTTCTCCCTGCTGGCCTCACTCCATTAGAAGATATGTTTGATGCAAATGATGTTCCCAAAAAGTCAAAAATGCAACCCTTAAACACTGCTATAAAAGAACACAACACTGGGACAGCAGACAAGCCCAAAATGATCAAACTATCTCAATCTTTACCACCCGATCAAAAACCCAAATATGTTGATTTGTTCAAATAATTCCAAGATGTATTTTCTTGGAGTTATGAGGACTTGAAGTCCTATGACACCTCAATGATCCAATACACCATTCCTTTAAAACCAAACCAAAATCCCTTCAAACAGAAACTTAGAAGAATCAATCCTATTCTCCTTCCTTTGATTGAAAAGGAAGTGAAAAGAATGTTTGAAGCAGGTATCATAGGACCCATCAGATTCTTTGAATGGGTATCGGATCTTGTTCCCACAAGAAAAAAGACAGGTGAGATTAGGCTATGTGTAGACTCGAGAAATTTAAACCAAGACTCCCTAAAAGACCACTACCCCTTGCCAAAAATGGACCACATCCTAAAAAGAGTAGTGGGGTCATCTAGAATCTCTTTGCTAGATGGCTTTGCAGGTTTCAATCAAATACTGGTTCACCTGGATGATCAAGACAAGACAACCTTTACCACACCGTGGGGAACATTTAAATATGTGAAGATGCCTTTCGGACTTAAAAACGCTGATGCTACCTTTCAAAGGGCAATGGATATTGCATTTTCCAAGGAAATACATGATTTCCTAGTTGTCTACCTCGATGACTTAACCCCTTTCTCCAAATCTGATCAAGAGCACCTCAAGCACCTAAGGCAAATATTCATGACATGTAGGAAATATGGCATTTCCTTAAACCCCAAGAAGTCTCTCTTTGGCCTTGAGGAAGGCAAACTTCTTGGCCATATCATATCAAAGGATGGGATTAGAATTGATCTTGAAAGAATCCAAGCCATCCTCCAAATCCCTTATCTAAGAAACATAAAAGAGTTGCAAGCATTCCTTAGGAAGATTAATTGCCTAAGGAGATTTATCCCAAATGTAGCCGAGCTGATAAGACTGTTAAGCAACATATTAAAAAGGATGCCAAGGTAAAATGGTCTCTTGAAACCAAACAAGCCTTTGGGAGCATCAAAGCTTCCTTAACCCAAGCCCCTGTCCTCACCAGTCCACAATTTGACAAAGATTTCATCATATTTTCATTTGCATCTAAGCACACCATAGTTGTTGTCCTTTTGCAAAAGGAAGATCAGGGAGCTGAAAATCTAATTGCCTTTTTCAGCCGAGCCTTAAGAGATTCCCCTTTGAAATACCATATCATGGAGAAGCAGGCCTATGCACTTGTTAAAGCAATCAAAGATTTCCGAGTTTACATTTTATATTCACATGTGATTGCTATGTCCCAAATGTTGTTGTAAAAGATATATTAACCCAAGAGGGGTTATAGGGCAAAAGAGGCAAGTGGATTGCTAACATCCTTGAGTATGACATAGAAATTAAACCAACCAAGCTCATAAAGGGACAAGGTTTAGCCAAACTGATGTCCGAAACAAACTTTCAAGCCTTAGACATCAACCAACTGGACAATGAACAGGAACTGGCGACTCCACAGATCAGTGAAACCTTTTTGCAATCCCCATGGTATGCTGATATATGCTTTGTATTATTAAACCTGTTTTCTCCCCCAGGATTGTCCAGAACCAAGAAAAGATTTCTAAAAATGAAGGCTTCAAATTTTTGTGTCATAGATGGTGCATTATTTTGGAAAAATAATGAAGGTATATTGCTTAATTGTTTAACCATGAATGAAACTAACAATGTCATGAAAGAATTCCATGTAGGGGACTGTGGAGGACATCTATATTGGAAATCCACTGCTGATAAAATTTTAAGGGTTGGTTTCTATTGGCCCTATTTATTTGTAGATATAAAGAAGTTTTCTATCTCATGTCATAAATGCCAAATCTTTGAGGGCAAAAGAAAGCTGTTACCCTTGCCCCTTAGGCCCATATCAACCAAGAAACCTTTTCAACAATGGGGTCTTGACTTCATTGGAGAAATCCACCCCTCTTCCTTAGCCCAGCACAAGTGGATTTTAACAGCCACCAACTATTTCACTAAATGGATTGAAGCCATCCCATGTAGACAGGCCAATGACTCCATTATTATCCAATTCCTTGAGTGCAATATCCTTTCTAGATTTGGCTGCCCTGAGAAGATCATCACTGACAATGCCGCTGCTTTCAAATCCAAAAAGATGATTAGTTTTTGCCATAAATTTCACATTACCTTGGGCCACTCCACAGCCTATTACCCCCAAGGTAATGGCTTGGCTAAGTCATCTAACAAGAGCATGATTAATATTATCAAGAAGGCCTTAGAAGAAAACAAGAAGAACTGGCATAAAAAGCTCACAAATGGCAGACAGACTTTCAACAAAGAAATCCATTGGGATGAGCCCTTATGAGCTGGTGTATAGCATGGAGGCCAGATTTCCTTCATCCTTGGGCATCCCTACTATCAAACTGTTACAGGACATTCAGGCTGAACCAAATGACATTCAATGAAGAATCAATCAGACCATTCATCTTCAGCAAACCAGAGAGCATGTTTATGACAGAGCTCAAATTTTGAAAGAGAAGTTCAAAAAGATGTTTGATAAGAGAGCTAAGGCTGAGGATTTCTACATTGGCGACAATGTTCTAAGGTGGGACTCACGAAGAGAAGACAAGGGCAAACATGCAAAATTTGATTTTTTATGGAAAGGGTCATTTGTTATTTCTGATGTTCAGGGAAATAACTCATATTTCCTCAAATCTGTAGAGGGCAACTCTGTTGAAGAGGGCCTTGTTAATGGCCGAATGTTAAAACATTACCATGATCCCTTTTAAGGGATACAATGCAGCTCTGTATATATCTCTTTGAACATTGATATTTGTATATATCAGCACTTTGTTTTATTTTTTGTATAAGCAGTCTGAGTGTTAGAGAAGTAGCAGCAAAGTTTGCTAAGACACAACCAATGCAAGTATTCCATTTTTAAAAAGCTCTGTCTCTACATTAATCTCAGCAAAACAGCAAGAGTAGCACTGTCATATCATAAAAATTCATGATAAAAAGAAACTGTTTGCAGTTTGCAGTCTTCAGTCCACCAGTATTAATAAGAGAGGAGCATTTTTTAGTTACACATCAGCAACTATTTCTAGACCAGAAGCTAAGGGAAATACATCAGTTTTGATCCACATTTTGGATCTATTTCAAAGGCAATGAACAAGCAACATGGTATATAACATCAAGCATGCAGAAGAAAGCAGGCAGTGCTATGTATTTCACAATATTTCAATGAAGGAGATGGCTGCTCCTATTTCGGAGTTTCACATTTTTAGTAGCTAGCACAAGGAAATTTTTCAAGTCCACAGCAACAATAGAAGATCAAGGCAGTCTGACCTGTTGTTCTTGGCTTTTCACAAGGAAAAGCCATCCCCAAGTGGAGCCACTGTTAGCCTCCTGTTGCAACAGGTGTTCATCTTTCATGATTGAAATTTTTACATGCCAAATATGTCATACTTTGCATGTTGCAATGCTCCATATTTCCAGAAAGAGGCCAAAGAAGAGGTCATGAAAGTGTGCCAGTCTAAATGCCACTACTGTATCCCAATTTTGATGAGTTAACCATTTTTGAAGAAGTTTCTATGAAGGGAAGTCCAAATATCCTAATCTTGGCTTCCCTAGGTTTCAATTTCTTGTTTTACAATATAGAGAATCATTATCTGTCCAAACAGTTTAATCTTGGATTTGAGACTTTTGCGATTTGTGTTCTGTGTGGTTGTGTCTTCCGGATTCATCGCATCTATTGTTTTTGTGCATCGATGTTTCAAACCATCCTCTGTGGTTCATCATCAGTATTAGAATTTGTGAAGAAGTCAGAGAGGGGTGAAGATGAATAAATAAATGTTAATATGGAAGGTGTGAGGAGCCGACAAGTTCTTGATTTAAGGAGAGGTTTATTAATTAATTTAGGATTGAATTAATTTTCCTTTAATTTAGAATTTATCATAATTTCATTTTTATTTGAATTTATATTTATAACTAAAGCATGAATTTAACCTAATCATGCTTTGGTTATAAATTTGAATTCATAATTTATATATATATAGTTTTTTTGGTTTAATTTATTATGATTTTATTTAATTATGGATTTAATTTAATTTGATATAGAGAAGGTTCTTTAAATTGTGAAAGTGAAGGGGATAATCTTGGCAGTTTAATCTTGGCAGATTTGTAGATAGGTAGAGAAACAAAGGAGCCCAACTGCTTAATCTGGGCCCTTGGAAGAAATAAGTGTAGATTTAGATAGGAGGACAAAAAAGAAAAAAGGATAATCAGGGTCTGCAAGTCCAAGTGCACCCATGCAAAAAAGAAGAAAAAATGCTATGTAAGTAGTCTGGGTAAGTAGTTTTGTGGTTGCAGAATCAAGTTGTGTGATCCATTTCATCTTTTCAAAGTGTTATATCTATTCAAATCACAAGGTAAGGCAATTCCCCTTTGGAGGAGCTCAAGTGAGGCATGTCTAACTCCCCCTTCTTCTCATTCCCCAAATCACTCACTAACATCCCCTTCAATACCTTGGGATCTGCCCAACTAGTCCTGTTATAACTTTATTTTTGTAACAACACCAAGTCAAGCTTTGACTTTATTATGTGAAAAGAAGCCACATTTCTTGTGTAAAATCATGTCTCCATAGTCCATTCACTTTCAACATCCAAAGTTTTAGCTCACAAACTTATCCTCCCCCCCTACACTTCACTTCATTTTCATATTAACCCCTAACTCTATTATCTAGCTCCCTATATCATTTCCCATCCTCATTTACTACTAAAAATTATATGAAATCCCCAAAAAATATTAAATAACCCCCTCCCTTTGGCACTATAGCCATATTTCCTAAGTCCGGGAAATAGTAGTCCATCTAAGGCTTCTACTAACCCTTCTGTGTCCTAACCTAGAGTTAGTCTGACATCTGGTCACCCTAACAACCATTTCCCCTAAATCCTAACCCTACAACACTCATTTCCTGCACTTATCCTAAGTTCATGCTTGTAAATATTTAACCCCGCTTGTATGCAACCCAAAAAACCCACTTTCCTAAAGTTCCGCCCCCCGCCGAATTAAAACAATTAAATAAAAAAAATGTCGTGGGCCCCGTATCTAACCATCCGCCGCGTTATCACTACCGTCGAGTGTCAGATCTGGCGCGCCCGAGATCTACAGTGGGCGGGCATTTTCCTGCCCCGACATGTCGAGGGTTAATGCCCGGGAGATGGGCGGTTTTCCCATTGTACTCCCGCCACGTGCCACCCTCTTGGCTGTGGCGGAGCCCCCTCCTCTGAAACCGCCATCGCCCAAAAGCAGTGCGCCTGAAACTACCTTCCCCCTCCTGCTTTAGCAATACGTCATGCTGATGTCATCATCCTGCATTGGCCTCCTGCCACCGTGTCCTTGCCACGTAGCTACCATCGTACTACCATGTCATCTCTGCCACCGTACCGCCACGTCACCTGGTCATACTGCTGATGTCACTCGGCTGACGTCACCCTGCCACATTACCACCGTACTAGGACCCACCGCTGACATCATGCTGATGTCATGCTTAAGTCATCGTCAAAAAGCGCGAAGGGCGCTAATCGCGCATCGCTAAGGGAAATAGGCCATAATGGAAAGCCCTTTCGTGGCTCAACCTCCAGCAGGCCCGAAAGTCGCAAAATAACATAAATTTCTTCACAGAGATTTAGGAAAGGGGAAAAGATAGCTTTTAAAGCAACAGAGGGCCGAACAGGAGCCATGCAAGGTCGATGCAACTGGTTAAAGGGTATCAGGATGTGAGAAAGGCGCACATTCAGTGCCAAAGCATATCAAGGAAGCGGTAAAGAGTATCAGTCAAAGTTTTTAATGGAAATATTTATTTCCCAATGCAGGTGAACATTGAATGCCCTCCAAAAAAGTCAAAGAAAATGGTGGAGCTTTAATCAAGGCTCTCCCATCACAGTTAATGCACCTCAGAGCCACTAAGGAGAATGGATCAAAACCCAAAGCACAGTTGTGGCTAAGTGATTATTACAGAGCCATAAAGATAGCACATTAATTCCTTTTGATACAGCTACCCCTAGCACAGCTCGAAGATATTTTTCCGCATTTGTTTTAAACATATGTTAGGTTAAAGACACTTATTACAGCAGATCTGTCTGAGATCTGATTTTTGTAGATATTTTATCTATAAAACCACCCTAATTCACTGATTAAAGGGTTGGTTGGTTGTATAGCTCCAAGAGAGACTCACTCTGTATACCTGATGTTTTACTTAATCAAAGACTTCTGAAAAGCTTGGAGGAATGATTGTGTGCTGTGTACTAATGTTTTGAAGAATTGAATGTGGAATTCCTGTGTTGCAACATGACTCAGTAAGTGCTTCTTACCTTTGTTTTCCATTGATGTACCATATAAAATAGCAGAAAGAATGAATAGTTTAGAATTGGTTTAATTGCCCTCTATGCTCAATTTCTACTGTTTCTTTATGTTTTCATCTGAATTAGTAATGAATATGAATTCCCTGTGGCTCATATTTCCCCTAATTCACTCATGTTTGATAGTTATCTAGGGATTCTTCACTGCTCCTAGATAGATCTCATTCACCTTCCCTCTGCTAAGTTGAACGAGAGATTCTTAACTACCTCTCATTCCTAGCCCTCATTCCATCCTTTTAGCTTGAATGATTGTTTCATGTGCAGCTAGCTTGCTCCATATTCCCTCTTGTGACCAAGAAAATGCACCAGCAGTCTTACTCCTTGACTCCATGCCCAATGGTTTTAAAACTTTCATGCTATCCCTACCTCTCTACTTAAAAGCATCATCCTTCCCACCAAAACTCAAACAAAACCCCTTGAACCGAAAAACTAGCCTAAAATCATCATCAACAAAGCTAAATTCTAAAGAGAGAGCCCTCTCTGACTACTGGTGGGCATAGCACCTACAGTCCAAAGATTGGTTTGTGGTTACCTCGGCCGTGTCCCTTAAGGAGCCAAGGGACAACCTAAGTGATAACACAAACCATCATCACACGATGAACCATTGAAAGGAAAACTCTAATCAAGATCAACTTTAAAATAAATTTCAATGAACCTAACAACACTTTGGAACCTAACGCAACATATCTAGAGGTCTAGGCTAGAGACGTGTTCTGGCATTGTTAAAACTAGTGGCTATTGTTTTCATTGAAGGTTGGGTGATTTCTCCTCCTTGATACGACAAGTGCTACAACAGACTTGTGCTCCCCATGTCGTCACGTATATATTGGGAGACCACAATAGGCTTATATCCTTTATCCCTAGGAAACTGATTCTGCCACCTTACCGATCGCAATGCACTGAACACAACATTCAGGAAGATTGACTGTCGTACATAAGTGCTTGGTAATGTCTTTTTAATTTATCACCAAGGTGTATATTGCAGTTTTCTGATTGGTTTGGTAATCCCTATGTCTAGATTTTCCAGAGTAGTCACTTTTGTTCCTTTTCGACTTTTTATAAAAAAGGGTCCATCTGAGCACTTGTCCTTTCAGGGTCATTAAAAATTGAAGGAGACTAGAGTCATATTTAGATTTTTCTTGACTCTTAAAAACTAAAAAAGCAAAGCTGTGTCAAAGCTTCATTAAAATTAATTGAATTTGGAATAACATCCCTGTTCCTTAGTTGATATTAGGTTGAGATATATGGAGACAAATCCGGAGTCCACCAATCAAGAAATCCCTTTTGAAGGGAATCCTAGTCTTTTCCTTCTTTCAGAAATATTGGTGCTCCTTATATGGCTACATTATCCCTTCCGGGACTTACCATTGGCCTACTAGTATGGTTGTTTCCAACCTCTTTGGTTCAAGATGGGGGTACACCTTCAACTGCACAAAATCAACCTCCAGTTGATCCTAAAGCTGACCCTTCTCCTTCTTCCTCGCTTATTTCTCCCTCCCCTTCTTCCTCTTCGCTTGGTGAAAGTAGTGATACTAGTAATCAAGTGGCTAAGAAGAAGAAGAAAGGGAAGGCAAAGAAGAAGAAGCCAATTCAGCAAGGGAGCAATCAAGCAGCCATTGGTTTGAATGCATCATCTAATGAAAATCTGCCCATTAACTTCCCAAAACCAAGTATCCATGCATAATTTGCAAGGGAGACCATTTTCATTGAGATTGTCCTTACTTTCCTCGGATGTTGAAAAAATGGTCTTCTCGTCCACACCATCAAGTGTCATCAATCTCTGGAGATCATGTTGGTAACACACCATCAAATAGTAATAGTAAAGTTCGTGTACAGAGGGGAAAGATCAGGATTCCATGTAGGTTATGTGAAGGTAATCATTCCCTTCACCTTTGTCCCTTTTTGGATGAAGCCAAAAGAGTGTTGGATAACCGTCTTGCTTCACCGCAGTGACTTCCATCTAGTTACAAGAAACTCTCCCCAAGTCCTTCACTAGTTGAAAAAACTACTGACTTAAATCAACCGTCGATCGAAACCACTCTCTCTGAAAGTGAATATATGACTCCATACCCAACCAAAATCAACAGTTCGAAGTAACAATTGACCCAATTTCACCTTCAGCTAATCGTACCTTTCTCGAAGAGAGTGAAAATGATACCGTTCAAGTTCTTTTTGTTACTTCAGATTCTAATGAACATGGGGGCAATCCGCCTGTTTCACCAAGATAAGAGGAAAATACTCTAGTTCTCATAACTCAAAGGGTTAACTCTCCCATTTCTTCGACTAGCAAGATCCCACCTTCCTTCTTATGTACCTTTCTGGATCATAGTACAAGTTTGTAAAATGATCGTGTATGGCACTATTATAGATGAAGGTGCATTAGTGAGTATCCTTTCCTCAACTACTTGGAAAGCACTTTATTTGCCACCGCTTATGCCTGTTACACAGAATCTATTAGGCTTTAACAAAGGAACAAGTTGACTATTAGGGATCCTTCCTAAGTTACCTATTACTTTGGGAAGAAAGACCATTTATTTGAATGTGATGGTAGTCCCAAGACCTTTAGACTACAATTTACTCCTTGGACGTGACTATGTTTATAACATGGATGCTATTGTTTCAACACTCTTCCAAGTGATGTGTTTCCCACATGAAGGCAAAATTGTCACCATTTATCAGCTTTCATTTCTTGGCCCAAGCATAGCTCCAAGTCAATCATCATCCCTAAATGGTCCATTTGCATCAATAATATCAATTTAACCTTCATTGCATCCACTTGATAGCCATGAATAGTCTAGAGTATGTAATGAAGCTTGGGGGGGATGCACCTAGTAGTAAAGATAAGTTTCCTTGTAGGTTATATGATTGGTATATCATATCATTCACCTTTGTCTATTCTGGATGAAGCCAAAGAAGTGTTGGATAACCATCCTACTTCACCACAGTGGTTTCCATCTGGTTACTGAAGACTCTCTTTTTCATCATGCTGGGGGCATGCAACCCTTTTATCAAGCATAGTTTTCCATTTCAAGCTTGTGTAAAAATGAAATTGAATCCAAGAATAGTTTCTTCATTTCAAGCTTGTGTAAATATGAAACTGAATCCAAGCATAGTTCCCCATGGTTCAAGCTTGTTTAAAAATGAACCCATTTTCAATTTTTAACCCTTGTGATTGCCATTCTATCAGACTTTTGAGCCTTGGTTGTGTACATCCCATCGTCACCATACCTTTGGCCGATCATACGCTTTCACTTGGTTGTTTCACTCTTTTTCAAGGAACAGTCACAATGAGTGGTCTTACTAGCCAGCCTCTTCATAGAAATCAACATGTTTTGAGAAGTTCCACCATCACTGGAATCCGTTGCTACCCTAGACACCACTCATTCCTCAAAATCGAGTCCTCTATAAACCCTTTTCAGACTCGTTAAATATGAAAAGATTGTCGAGCGCTTGGCCTTTCCAGCTCATTAAAGTGACTGGAAGTGTCATCCCTCCTATATTATTTTATCCTTTTTCAGACTTGAGGGATTACTTTACTGAAAAGGAACTTATGGAGTTTTATTTTCGTCCCTTTTCAAACTCTCTAAACATGAAAAGGACCGAGTTATCCTTGTCGTTAAACTCGTTAAAACAATAGCAAAAAACTTGTCCATCTAGATGAGACCGAGTTTCACTGTCGCTAGACTCGTTAAAACATTAAATAGTGATAGG
Source organism: Pinus tabuliformis (assembly GCA_031772625.1). Lineage (NCBI taxonomy): Eukaryota > Viridiplantae > Streptophyta > Pinopsida > Pinales > Pinaceae > Pinus > Pinus tabuliformis. Next base: position 542,093,210 of record CM062811.1, read on the forward strand.
TTTTCCTAAAGGGCGAATTATAGAATAAGCATATGTTATCCTCCTAAAGCTTGAAAAAAATAAAGAGCTACTGGTTAGCAATGACTGGGGGAAAAGGGGAAGAAAACTTGAAGAATTTATGGTAGCAGATCACTCTTGAACATGACACTTTCACTTCATCACCATTATTGAGTTGGGTTGGGCTATTCCGTTCACTGGTCATCTCACCATTGGTCTTTCATACCATCCATCTTTTTGGGTTAATGCGACCAATTCATCTCAGTGTTGCCGACATGTTCAAGAGAAGTCATTTATTTTAGAAACCACCATCCAGTTAATGTCTCATCCACTGCAATGCCTCCAACCTTCATTTTTTTCATGACCGCTATTCCTGAACCTTATTTCGTCAATTAATTTTCACCTCCAGAAATAATTTGCTTTGTTTCATGTCGTAGATGTGGGATGCATCAAGGCCCTCCTATGATGAGTTAGTTCTTGTCGACATCAGCTCATTATCTAAGAAGTTGACTTAGAAACAACCCTTTTAGTGCTTTGAGGCTTGCATACATCAATGCCAAGTTTCTCACTTCTGGTGATACATTGACATCAATGGCCTTTGACCAAAATATTTTGCATGGTATTCAACGTCGAATCATATATTCACACCACGTGAATTGTATTGTAGTACCTTGAGGGTCATTATCATTATCAATGATTCCTCTCGCATCTGTTAACAGCTTACATCATTCGTTGGTAATCAAGCGATGTCTTTCCGTGTTCGACTTTAGAACATCTCTTCACATAGATTGACTTATACATCGAGCGAAGATTGAACGAGTTTGAAGACCTTGGATCTAGTTTCATCCATCTAGACTGCGATATATTCAAGGACATAAAAACATCAAATGTACAAAGGCTCTACATTGATGGTCATCCTAACCATGGATGATGACTCTATATCTGAAGAATCACCAATCTGTATATGCAGATGACTATCTCATCTATGTACATGAAATGAATTTATAACGCTGAGCATGGGAATGCTTCCCTCAGCTAGATCATAAAAATTATATTATGATGATGTATTGTATTGTAACTTATGCAGGTCACCTTCCAGTTTGAAAATTTGGATCCTCATGATAAAGCATTTCACCTGACATCAATATTTACGACTTCATTCTTTAGGGGCCAACTATTATAGACATATTTGGGCACATCAACCCCAAACTTATATGTCGATAAACTAGGGCTCATCAACCCATAAAAGAGTTGTTTCATGCCCTGAAGGAACATAGTCATCTGAATACATCATTCCCCAAAGGTTCCACCTGAGAAACCATCTAGAAATGGCCTAAATTAAACAATACTGATTGCTACACTGGAAAAGTGTGATGCATACTGAGTGGTACACTGTCAGGGTGTCATGCATACTGATTAGGCCTTCTATAGGGTGTGATGGGTGAGGATGGACAAATGTCTGAGATAGTTTGCTAGGTGGTTACTCATGGAGTCTTCTAGAAAATTCTCTTGTGCCACTTGCCTCTCTGAATTCACCCAAGGATGAATAAGGGATCTAAGAAATCTCGAAATGGAACCAATTGTAACAAATGGAATGACACTAATCAAACCTCATGGATGACTCACACCCTTGCACATATCTATAAATGGATCTCCAATTCAAGAGATCTAGAGGCTAGAATATTGTGAATTGCAAGGAAGTGCTGATAGTTTGTAATTGAGGAAACAACATTGTATTGTTGGAGTGATCTTGCTATTTCATGAGGTGAAGAAGGAATGGCACTGGAAGGATGATGTTAGATTAGACAACTGGGTTGTAATTATCCCTTATATTAATAAAGTTCTTCAAGTTTCTTCCATATGATTGTACAGTTATGAATGTTATCATTTGTGAATGCTATCATCTATTCATTATATATCTGATTCTGTAATGTTTATGTTGTAATAAATCACGATGCTTTGACAATTATTTGTTGTTGTACTTGTGCAGGTACTCTCCAAGCGTGTTAAGTACGGGGAGGAGCTGCAGGATCTATCAAAGGGGAGAGAGAGCATGCAAGCAATTAAATGGAAGTTTCATGTTGGTTCCATTATCTTTCTCTTATATGTTACACATAAAAGAAATCATTGAATTGCTTTAAACTGTTGTTTCTAGGGTAACTGCCAAACCTATAGGGCTAGCATTCTTTAGGAATACTAGTTTTCCTAGAAACACTATGAGGCCCCCACTCCTTTATGAACCATTATGATATTGTCTTCCCACTAAAACAATGACCATGAGAACAACCCACTAATAAATATTTATACATTTGAATGAATTAGTTCATCTCAATCCTGTCACCAAAAATAGAGGATATTTGGCCCTCCTTTTCTTTCACAGAGGAGTTCTTTCATTTTCTAGTAGCATATCCCGGACCAGGCTCGATGGAATGAGTGTACTGTTGTGGAGGTGGGGGTTAATTTGTTCAAGTGAGGACGTGTTGATGAGATCAGTGTGGGGAATGTGGGAGAATAAAAAAGGAATGGAGGAAATACTACTGGGTGGAGGAGTGATTTCTAGAGAACTAGGAGGAATAAATCCTTCAAAGATGACAAGAAGGACAAAGAGAGCTAGAGGCGATGAGGGGGAAAAGATCCCATGGGTGGAAGGGGTAGTTAGCTGTATCAATGGTAGCAGAAGACTTCACAAAGGTAGGGCTCCTTAATGGAAATTGGTAACCCATGAGGGCATACTACACAGGGTAGTTAACCCCAAGGAGAAAACCTTAGTTGGTGGCCCATAAGCAGGCAGATCATCGAAAGTAGACAAGACAGGGGGACGAAGGAGGAAACAAGAAACCATATAAAGAATGCAAGATAATAGAGGAGTCAAAAAATTGGTGACACTAATATGAGGACATGAATCTCCAATTGTACCCATGTTGTTGTTTTGAATAAATCCCACCAATGAAAACCCTCCATGAGAAAATATCCATAAAGAAGAAATACCTTGTCAACAAATGGAGCCAGAAAACCTTATACCATGCTTCCTTAAAGAATTGATCTACCAAGTGCAGCCAAAAAATCCTGTGAAATGCTTCCTTCAAGCATCGATCTTCCAAGTGTGTAGGTTTTAACCCCATATAGAAATTACCTACACATGAATTCTAAAATAGAAAATAAACAAAGGTTAGAGCATAACACATAAAACAACTATACACTAAGATTTTCCCCTAGATCCCAAAAATGGGACTACCAGATTGATTTTTCACTATCTTCCTTCCAATTTTACAATACATATATTTACATGTTGAAGCATCCAATACCATGGACTAAAAACCATCACACCCAAGACCATGTGCGAAAACCATGGACAAAACCATGGGTCCAAAAAACAAAATTTCCATGGGGCGCTGCCTTAGACCCCATAGAGATGGGCTAACCACTCCCCTCAAACCCCCTATGATCCACCCACTGTCCATCGGTGCAACAAAGGAGGGGCTCCGCCCCTGCTCTAACGCATCGGTTTAACTATTGGGGCTACTCGTGGAAATAATATAACACAACCCAACAAAGTGAAGCTTCAAAACCTTGTGCCATGCTTCCTTGAAGTCCAAATCTACCAACTAGTATGAAAAAAATGCTACCTTATGGCACTTCGTCCTTCCAATAATCAGCCACCTAGATATCTTCCATGATAGTGACCTAGACCCAAGAAAAACAAAATTAAAAAACTAAAAACAAGTTGCATCCAAAGGGATGGAATACTGTAAAAAGAGGAAAAATGCTACAAGTTGCAGCCAAAGGGGTTGCTTTTTATACTACAACACCCCCCAAATTTTTTTGTTACACTCAATTTTAGAGCCTTCCTTTATCTTGTACATTTTCATCGCAAACTTTAAAACTCATTCCATGTGTTTTATTGAGGAGTTTTTATCCCCTTTGTAAGATAGGAAAAATTTCATCTTTCGCATGTTAGTTGTTGCATCTCTATATAAGCTTGTTTTGGTGGTTTCAAGAGCCCACCTTTTTGTAAATGAGTTGTTATAACCATATAAACATTTTTCACATTCATTTCAAAAGTTTTAAGCACAATTGCACAAGTGTCTTAACGGTTGTCGTAAAGTGTATCTTTAGTGTTGCATTTATTGTAAGTTGTTGTAAAGCTGTCACATGGAGGGAAACACATTGTCATGTGTCTTGGATGATATATGTTGTTGTGTTGTTAATTATTATAAGTGTCTGACCACAGTCAAAGCCTTATCACTATTGGTATCAGTCTCACCCATCCCACAATTAGTCATTTTTTGAAAAGATTCCCAACGAAGAAACCTAGCTTCACCCGACATCCCTGAACTGTGCACTCAACAATATTAGTCCTCTAGCTATGAACATGCCTCTTGGCACTACAAATTGCACAGTTCCTACCTCCTAAGACTATTTCATTATGCAATTTCAGTGCTCAAACCCTAACCTTCACTCCCATAATTTCACAATTCCTTCTCCTAGCCTGGCCTTAACTATGAGTTGCATAATCTCTAGCCTCAAGCTCATCCTTGAGATCCTAAAATACACAGTTGTGAAATGGTCTTGCCTCCCTTATCTCCTGAAACTATGCAATGTGCTCACCCAATTCTCATCCCCTTAGCTTGTCACATTGATCTCCAGAATTGTGTAATTTGCTTCCTGAGCCTAACCTGAACTGCCCATTGTGAAATATTAAGTCTCAAGGTTGCCCTTGACGGCATGAGCTATGCAACTATGCAATCACTGAGCCCTTTTCAAAGTCTTCCATCCAATTTCAACTCAATTCATGGATCAATATGCACAATTTTAGACTAGGGTGTTTCCAGATTGCTGTCATCTCGTCATGAGTGAATTGTAGAAACATGTACCTTATTATGCAATGGAGAGAGGATTAAGAAGAAGATCAAGGAGAGAAACATGTTGAAATTAATTCTTGTAGTTGAGTATGCAAGCTGATCAATCAAGAGAAAGTAAAGGGACACCAATTTGTAATCACCATTCAAGACTTGAGATCATTGAGTGTCAGTCGGATAAATCGTTCTTGTGGACAAGAATGATCTCCCTAGTATCAACTGATATCTAGCAACAAAAAGGACAAGAAAATCTACCTTTCTCTAAATATATTGTGATTTATTAATAAAAACCAAGAGGTGTTTTAGACCCTACCTTAAGTCTAACACTAGTTTGTGGCATCCACGCTTCAGCCGTCCGAACGAGTTTCCTTTTGAGAACCTGCAATCACAAACAAGCACACATCAAATAACACCTGCATAGCTAATATAATAAATCATATTTATCATGGTGATCAAGGAATCCATGAAATAAACCATAAAAAACATCTTATTGAGAAAAATAAAATTGATTGTATTAACTTTGAAAATAGAAGAACTTTACAACCTTTGGTGCCTTGATGTTGTACAAGCTCCTCCCAGGGTCCAAGCAGGAATCTCCTCTACTTTGACAAGCCTCACACTCTCCCCAATGAGATCAAAAAAGGTATGTAATCTCTCCTCTCAAGCTGAATTAGGAAGACTAAATTCCAAAAGCATTTCACCTCAAAAATATTCATCTTTCAACCTCTTCAGTAACTAGCCCAATGCCTCATTTTATAGTGCAAAGGAAGGAAGTTATAGGTCCACCTATGAAGGGATAGAGTCCTCCTTCAAAGGGATAAGCTCCTCACATCAAGGGGTTAGCTCCTTAAGGTATGGGATGCATGAACCTTAAAGGAGTGAACTTCCCACCTCAATATTCCCTCTAGAAGCTTCCAGAAATAATTCAAAGTGAGTTTTTAAGAATGTACTTGCGCCTTTTTGACTTTTACAGGGGTCTGCACCCATTACACAGAGACAGAGCAGTCAGGTACGTAGGGGACATGACCAGTAGGTGTGGGACCGTAGGTAATGCTAAGAGAAAGTGTGGAACCAGAGTTTTAGAGACTTTTAAGGGCTTTCTCTTATTTTTCAAGGCTTGAAATGGATAACTGAGGTTTAAGACTTGAAAAAGAGGAAATTATGAGTGGTGATAGACTCACACTGATTGTAGAATGTCATGGTGACAATATTTTGTGCAACAAATTGCCCCCTAAAGTGTGAAGTCTGTAATAGATGAGGATAGCATTTTTCATCTAAGAAGAGTGAAGTACTTTATCATTTCTAGGATCATCCTGTGGACACCCTGGTTGGAACCTGTAAAAAACATTCAATACAATATATATATATATATATATATATCTGTGTGAACATATCATTGCTGAGGTAGGCATTCCCATACTCAAATCAAAACTGACTAGAAAACTAACTAAACTACTCTGATACAGGAATGATTTTGTAATACATCATAAGTATAGACATATGTAAACACAGTATGGGTGTAACCATCTATTTATAAATAGTCCACTGTATAATGAATAAAAAAATTCCTCGCAACCTGGATGGTGGAAACTAGATCCAAGGTCTTGATTTCTGCCTCCCGAACTAGTACGATTCTATCCATGTGAATGAATGTGTCGAAGTCGAACATGGTAGAAACCACTTGATTACCAGTCAATGATGTAAACTGTTAACAAGTATGAGAGAAACCACCAATAATGTCAATGGTTCTCAACTTACTCAGTACAATCCATGAAATGTGAATAGATGAGCTGATGTCGAACATGTCATAGAATCCTTTGATCGAAAGTCAACGATGAAACCTATCATTGAAGGCAAGAAACCTGCCATTGAGGCATGTAGATTCCAAGGTATTGACGATTTCTAGATCATCTTTCTAGATAATGAGCTGAAGTCGATAGAAAGCGATCCGTCATAGGCAAGCCCACAACATGAAATCATAGATCAAGTTTGAAGAAATATATTTGGCAAGGACTAACTCAAGGATGGTCAAGATAGATGACAGATATTTTGCAGATGAATGGTTTATTTGAACTGACCTCTTGAACACATAACAACACTGTAGATGGTTTGGTGACAATTGGCCCAAAGCTAATACCCAGAAACTGGCTGAAGACTTTCAATATGGTTTGATTAACTGTTAGGCAAAGGATTTCCCATCCCAGGTGAACAAAAAGTGTCGTGTTCAAGAGTGGTTAAATGCTTTTCTAAAACACAAAGTATAACAAACAAGTTCATTTTTCTCTCCTTTCCCCCACCATTTCTGGCAAGTACCTCTTTATTTTTGACAAGCTTGAGGAGGATAACCTTTTCTTGGTTATAAGCTCATCCTTTGGATGAGTCCAACTTAGTTTAAAATTCAAACCCTAAGAAGGAGTGCTTCATTCCTGTTTAAAATTGAACATGTCCTTTACTGTTAGATTTTAACGAGTCCAATATAGGAGAAATTCGACGTTTTTCAATTTTAGGGAGTCAGTAGAAAGACTTAAGAAAACTCCATGGTTGTCCTTTTTCGTAAATTTGTGTCTCCCAAGCCCAAAAAAGTATAAAATAATACTTGAGATAACCGCTTGACCATTACGATCAAGGAGTACTTTTCATAATTAGTGTCTTTGATTCGAAAAAGTAAAAAAGCAATCAACGACACGTCATTTTATAACCAATATCGAACTTGAAATGACAAAAGCCTAGCAATCTTTTCACATTCATACGGTCAGAAAAGAGCTATAAGTGGACCATCCTTTTAATTCCATTTTAACGAGCTTAAAAAGAAAAAATTGGCAATCTTTTCATATTTTATGAGTCAAAAAAGAGCTTAAAGAGGACTCCAATGTTTTTTGTTGAAAATGATCACTCTTCCCTAAAAAATCCAATATTCTGCACAAAAACTCAAACATTACTCATACCTGTTTAAAATAAATAAAAATGCATCAAAAAGTTACCTTTTTAAAGTGAAAAATAAACAAATTGAAAATTCATTTATTCAAAAAATACTATAAAAAGGGCTTTTGTAAATTCATTTTTACTGTTTGACTTTAGAGTGAGAAGAGAGAGATTTTGGGTAAGAAAATTCCTATGAAGATTGCGGAAAATCTGTCCATTGGAATCGAAAAATGTTAGCTCCAGGTAATCTACATCAACTTTATCTTGCATTTCAACCATTTTTATTTCATTTTTTGGCTTCCATTTTGATTTTTTAGGGAAAAATTAGTTTAAAATAGTGCTTGCGGGGGTTCGTAGGCACAACATGCGAAACTTGCGGGGCCCACACCTGTTGCTTGGGAAGAGTGCGGACCTATGCACTCTCCCTAACTAGCGGGTGCGACCCCGCGAAATAGGTTTTAAAACTCCAATTTTTCCATTTCCGCCCAAAATGTTTTGAACTAAAATGCTCTAATCCATTGTTTTTGCAATGTAGGATATACAAAATGCTCATTTGACGGGAACGAGAGCACGAAGATGTGGACCTTGCCTCAATAAACCATCAACCCTCATTGGATGCATTGAGAGCATGCGGGCTATTTAAATTCTGGTCCATACCTGGCATGAGGGCCCAAGTAGACTTTTTACAATGGCTGGTAGACAGGTGGAAGATACAAGACCAGTGTTTCATTATTGGTGGCCACCGGCTCGAAATCGAGCTAGAGGACATTTATTTCCTGACTAGTTTTCCCAAGAGAGGTGAATGATTATCTCTATTCGGGACTAGGCCAGGTGACCAGTCTGTCGATTGTCTCCGACTAGATTTTTGTAATAACCAAACAAAGGAAAAAGGGATCGATATCAAAACTATCTCTTGTCCTGAACTTAAAGTGATTGCATTTACTATCACTAGACTCTGCAGAAGCGCAACACTGTATGTATCTACCGGATCCCAAATGCGAATGGCAGTAGACTATTATCGAGGCACCATCTTCAACTAGTGCGAAGCTGTGTTGGTGAATGTAAAAGGCCAAATAACTAGAGAAAATAATGGACAACTAAAAAAATTTGGATATAGTTTCCTATTTGTGAGCTTTGGTCTAGAGAGGGTTCCAATGTTGGTCCCATAGCATCTTTCTGTTGGAGTTGGAATTCCCTGAGAACCTAAGCTAATGCGCTGGGTTGCAGTTATGGCACGTCATCCTGAGGAGGGTTCAGAAGTTGTTCGATTTTCACCTGATTATTTTCATTGGTTGGAGAACCAACTTTTCATGATTTAGGATTTTCCATATGCTAGGATGGATTATTGTGGTGACCCAAACATGACTCTTTCACCAGGAGAGTAGTGGTATGATTCAGGTAAAATCATTCTCAACATTTTCTAAGTTTTAACTATTCTTTTTTATTTTTAAATCGTCCAAAACTGATAATAAAAGTTCCAAATGCAGATGTGGGTCCACGACAACCAGCCACTCTCCGCCCCTATGAGAGGAGACACCCAGCTATAGCGGTACCGGACCCATGGGACGAATCTACAGAGACCCTGACCTAATTGGAAAATCATCTAGAGTGTTTGACAGCAGATATTCCAGATACTAGCATAGATGATATTCCACTTAGGTTACAGTGCTATGTGATTGGAGTCCTAGGACTTTTCAGGAGGTTCCTTTGTAGGGTGGCCCGAGCAGTGGTTTCTTATCATGATCATCACTAGTGATAGGATGATCACCTTTGTAGACTCATATGATATTTTTGCTTTTTGTACTATCATTTTTGCCGATCATAAGGTGCTTTTCAACCTATGATCGAAGGCGATGTATATTTGACACACTTCTATGCTATGCTATATCACTATTACTGGCTATCTTGTATAACATGTTATGGAATGTTTTTAAATTTATTGTTTGATTATTGCAAATGTCTATTTAACATTCGAGAAGCAATTGCATTTTCTAATGTATTTAAATATCTTGGAATATGTTGATATTCAATGTAGTCAAATTCACGTTCCAAGAGACGAACTCTCAAAAATAATCTTAATAACACCGGATTTCTAATGGCATAAACTCTATTAAGCTGCAATACAATGAGTTCAGAATCTAACCTAACAATCAAACTACGAATCCTGAATGAAATAGATTCAGATAATAACTCAATCATTGCACTATACTCTGCAATGTTGTTCGTTGTTTGACCGAGGCTTACACCATGCATAGATACCAACTCATCAGAGGGTGAATAGATAACCCAAGCTGCGGAAGAAATGTTCCGTGTATTACGACAAGCACCATCAGCGAAACCAATGTATGTTTGAAGAGACGTCGACATCTGCAATATCAAGAGTAAAATCAGGATAAGCAGGAATAATGATAAAAACACTCTTTAAACTAAGCACACTTTTCTAATCTAAAACACACTAGCTAGAAAGAAACTAATCTAACTAAAATCTCCACACCTAGATTTAAGCATAATATCTCTTCAGATAAAGACCATTTCTGGGTTTACCCAAAGAGACACCATCAAAATCTACTAATTCATAAGCCCCTTTTGCCAAATTTTACTTAACAACATAAGGACCATGCCACATAGGTACAAATTTTCCTGCCCCTAGCTTATCGTTTGCTTGATCGTATAGTAAGACTAGGTCTCCTTTCAAAAAATTACAAGGTGTAACATTTCGATCGTATTGAGCTTTAATTCATTTGGCATGAGTTTCGTTTGCTTGATCGTATAGTGAGACTAGGTCTCCTTTCAAAAAATTACAAGGTGTAACATTTCGATCGTATTGAGCTTTAATTCATTTGGCATGAGTTTCGTTTGCTAATGCAACATCACGTCGATTCTCATCTAGCTGAGCTAAGTACAACAAACGTTTCTCTTCTTTGGAAGTGGCTGGGAGTAATTCTATGGCTATTTGCAATGACAGAATTTCGCATTCAATGGGCAACACAGCTTCCAAACCATAAACCAGTTGAAAAGGAGGAAACCAGTTGATGTTTTTACTTAGGTTCGATACACCCAAAGTGCTGAAAATAACATGTTATGCCAATTCGACCTATGAATACCAATGATTCGTTGGATCATAATGACCAAAACTTTGTTGATGGCTTCAACCAGACCATTAGCCTGTGGGTAATATGGAGTAGAACTATCGTGACGTAGGCCAAGCTGATCTGTTAGTTTAGTCATCATGATGTTTCGAAAATGACTCCCATGATCAATAATAATCGCTTTAGGAACACCAAATCTAGTAATTATATCATTGAAAATGAAAATTGTAGCAGTTTTGCTGTCTGCCAAAAATGTAGGCATCGCCTCGGCCCACTTAGTAAAATAATCTACCACAAGGATGATATACACATGCCCCCCGGCCGAGTGAGGGTTACATGTAATAAAGTCGATACCCCACTTTGCAAAAGGATCAAAGTCAATTATAGGGTGGATAGGAGCAGGTGGAGCATGCATCTTACGATAAACAATTTGACAATTGTTGCATTCTTGGACCGCATAGATACAATCTTTAAATAATGATAGCCAGACATAACTAGTGCGCAATATCTTTTGGGCTGTGGCATACCCAGACATATGATCACCACATGCTCCAGAGGGACAGTCATTTAGAACCTTTTCAGCTTCTTAATGAGCTAAACAACGTCAGAAAACAGAATCCACCCCACGACGATAAAGTGTATCTCCAATGATTTTGTATTGTTGGGATTGGAAACGTATATTCTGTCGCTGAGATTGTGAAATTTCAGGCCGAAAAGATTGGGTTTGGAGATAAACAATGATATCTCCATACCATGGGTCAAGAGTACTGATAAGAAACAAGGATTCATCCACAATGGGCTCTTCTGCCATAGTTTCAGTATGAGCACACAGGAAATCGCACATCAGTTCCGCAAAAACCAAAGATTTCTTTGCCTTGGATTTTTCAAATTCCAAGTCAAATTGCTGTAGGATAACAATCCATCTGGAATACTTTCCCCCTAGCAATTTTTTGGTCAGAATATAGATCATAGGGTTACAGTTAGAAGTTACTGTAGTTTTGCATAGTAAGATGTAATGATGAAATCTTTGGACAACTTGAACAACTACCAAGGCCAATTTCTCCACATGCGAATATTTAAGCTCAGTCGGATTTAGAGTTCGACTAAGATAGTAAATCACATGTTCACTGTTGAATTCATCTTCCTTAACTAAAACCATCCCAATAGTGGAATGAGAAGCGGCGAGGTACAAGAAGTAATCCTGGTTGTAGTTGGGAGGATGCAATAACGGTGCATGGGTCAATGCGTGTTTAAGTGCATCAAAAGATTTGTCAGCTATCACATCCCAAAAGAATGGAGTATTCGGTTTCAACAACCTGGTAAAACCCTTTGTTATCTCGACATTGTCAGTAATGAAGCGATGTAAAAAGTTTGCTTTCCCTTGCAAACTTTGGAGTTGGCGAAGAGTCGAAGGAGGAGGAAATTTGACAATAGCTTCAACCTTCGAGGGATCAGCACGAATGCCAGCTTTTGAAACAACGAATCCCAGTAAACAACCCGTTTCTATACAAAAAACACATTTGTGTGGATTCAACCTAATTTGACAATGCCTACATCTCATAAAGATTGCTTGTAAATGAGTGAGATGATCGGCTCTACGTAATGAATGGGCAGGTAAATCATTGAGATAGGGCTGCACAATGTGCTTGATGTCATGAAATGCGTAAGACATTGCTCTTTGAAAAGTTGCTCCAGTGTTCTTCAACCAAAAGGTAATTTGCAATAAGCAAATGTCCCCCATGGACAAATGAAAGCTGTTTTTGGTTGATCAGCAGGTAGTATGTTGATATGATTGTAACTGGAAAAACCATCCATAAAGGAGAAAATTTCACTACCGGCACAATCATCAATGATTTGATCGATATAGGAGGTTTGGTAATTGTCTTTAGGACAAGCTCGATTAATATCCTTATAATCGATACATATTCTTATTGTTCCTTGCTTCTTCATGTTAAAAGGAACAATATTCGATACCCAATCTGTTAAGGGAATTGGATAAATGAAACCTGGTCGAAGTAATTTCTCAACTTCAGCTTTAGTAGTAGCAGCTTTTCGTGGATGTATCTGACGCAAACGTTGCCCGACAGGTTTAGCATCTGGGTAAGTTTTAATTTCATGAACAACAATTGATGGATCGATTCCTGGCATTTCTTCATATGACCAGGCAAACAAGTCATGGAATTGTTGAAATAGGGCTTTATAAGTTTGGAGTTCATTGTCGGTACATGAAGCACCTATATGAATGTTTTCAACAATTCCAGGTTTAACTAAAATGTCAATAGGAACAGTTCGAGAGATATTTCCCAAATTTAACTCAGAATCAGGATGTTGCAATGGATTTTGTGGTTCTTTGACATAATCAGTACTGAAAATAGCTGAAAAATCATTTTCAAAATGATCAAGCTCGGGTAAAAACGAAGATCGATGATTAATATCTTCCCATGGTAAATCATCAACATACAAAAGTTCACGAATCTGCTCATCAGTATGAATAAGCTCAGAAAAAATTGTTGAATCTGAGGTTGGTATTGAGAGTGATTCTCCATGGACCACATTCATTAGATCAATTTTGGTTCAACAAGGGTTAGAAAACGACTATACAACCTAATATGCAATTTCATAAGGACTCAAAGGCATCGCATCACTGAATGAAACCACCTCAGATTCAGAAGGTACGATCCAAGGATCATCAAAAGCAATAGTGTTTGATGAAATCATATGAATGGTTGCAGTAGAAGGCGATACGTTAGGAGGAGAAAAAAAAAAGTTCCTAGCTAACGTGAATCTTTAACTAGATCTACCCCAACATCCTTGTAAGGGATAGTTGTTTTACCGACATGTTGGATACTTTCAGAAGAGGTTAGGTCAGATGAAAAATAAGTCAGCTGGTCTATTTTAAGGATCTTTCCATTATTAGGAAACTTTATTAGCCAAAATACCAATGAAACAACAGCAGTAATAGCGTAAGACCAGCTGCGACCCAAAAGAAGGTTGTAATCTAGAGGGGCATCAACCACTTCCACATCTAGATTAACAATTTTGCCTTCAACCCCTATAGGTAAATCTTATAGAATTCCAAAAGGATGGAACCCATGGCCATCAAAAGCCTTTAGAATCGTCGGGGATTGATTGAGTGTAGGAGAACCAAGTGATCTCCAACACTAGATCTACATAATACACATAGAATCTCCCTCATTAATTACAGTCCTAAAGCAAGGTCTGTTTTTGACTAACACTGGAATCTGGAAAGCCATTTCATGAGGTAGGTGAGGTGTACTATTTTCTAAATCAAATATTATAAGGTTTGAATCCTGAATGTCAACACCTCCTATAGCCGAAAAAAGTAATTTACACTGTGTTGGGCGTGATTGCAGCACCTCCAAAGCCGACATTGCTGAAGGGGAAATAACTAAGTCTTCAACAATGTTATAATTCTGAGTAGCTCTCACATGCGGATTTAAAGCTAACTTTTGAAGTATACCTTTAGCAGGCGGTTTTATTACTAATTCTGGGTTAGGTTTCTCGATCTGTAGTGGATCAGAACCAAAAGGAGTTAAAGTTGATGGGTTTGAATTAGAAGATTCTACTTCCTTACCACCAACAGGACTTTTACTACCATAATCTTGCGGTCGTGTCGCAATACTAACATGAGACATCATCATTATGGGTTCTTCTGAGGCATTTGAGGAAGAACCAATCATCTTACTATCTTGACTAGGAAAAGGATCCTTCAAGACAGCAGGCATTTGATAACCTTTGATGATTTTCACAACCTCAGTGCGATGTGGGCAGTCTCGTAAAATGCTCTTCCTCACAAACGAGACAAGGATAGTGAGGTTTATGTTTCTCGTCAATAGATTCATTTTTATCTGATTTCTCTTTTGATTTTTGTTTATTTTTCTTCTTCCCTTTCTTTTTACCACTGGATTTTGATTTGGCCGTAGATGATTCTACGACATGAATATCAGTAGGAATTTCAGCGGAAGAGTCTCCTATCGAGGAATCTGGTAAAGTTATAATAGGAGAAGAATTCTTTGAAGATTTATTCTTGCTTTTGGTGCTAACTGAACCAATCATACCATCAGCGGCATGAGACCCTGAAGGAGCTGCAGTTATTTGATTTTGTTTCGGAAGGTCGAGGATTTTTTCGTGTAAAGTACTTGACTGCATATAAACGAGGTCAAGGTACTAAGCTTGAGCAATTACTTGCTCTTTAGTAACAACTCCTGCCTTAGCTATATCCTCAATGATTTTAGGTAATAATGATTTAACAAATCATTCTACTAAAATTTGATCCGGAATAAAAGCTTTCACTAAACGTCATCTATGTTGCCATTCATGAATATGATCTGAAATATATGTAGACGTTGACTATTTTAATGAAGTTAATAATTCCGTGCCATTGTCATATCTGACAGGCAACTAAAAATGAGTTAAGAAAGAAGTGGCCAACTGACTAAAATTATAAAAATAATCTCGCGGTAACTCAATCTACCACTTGGCCGCAAGACCAATCAGAGTAAGTTGAAAAAGACATAAGTGAATTGAATCATCTATAATGAAATTAGATGCACACCAGAGGTCATAAGTCATCACAGGGTTTGACAGATCCTCTCTTGATTTACCTTCAAACTTTGGGATATCATTGGGCAACTTATTCGGCATTGGCAGCCAAAACGAAAGATAATTAATCATATCATTCGTAAGGTGCGACAAATCAGGCAAGTCCAAAGTTGCAATAAACGGTAACTAACGGTTAGGGTCGCGAAAACCCTAGTTCATAAGACCAACCCTAGGAGGAGGATATCCAAGATAACTTGGAATTGGAATAGCATTTGGAATATTGTATCCTCCCAGAAAACCAAGATTAACTGGACCAAACTGGGGTTGTTGAGGTTGCTGATAAGTATATCTAGGGTACGGTTGATACTGATAAACTGGGCTTTGAACAGTAGGACCGAATTGGTACTGTCCCTGGTATGGTTGATAAGTGAACTGTGGTTGACTTGTGACAACCGTACTTGGACCAGGTTGTCCTACAGGCATCTGAACCGAAGTCTGAATTGTAGGTCCGAATTGAGTTAAAGAGGCTTGAGGAGTTGATGCAGGAACAGTAGAAACTGGAGCTGTTGATGCTCCAGAAGTAAGTGGGGTAGATTGAAAAGAAGCTGCAGTAGTTGCAACAGTTGTTTGAGGTGGAGTTCGAGGTCAACTAGGCCCAGACTAATGAGCTACACCAAATGTAGACGTTTGAATAGTAGGCTGGACAGGTTGTTGGGTTGAACCAGAAACCAAAGGTTGTCTAGATTTGAGATGACAACTACACATTAGGTTGAAAAATCTGTTGAGTTTGAGATGGATCCCACACCATGTTCATTCCAGGGTATGGACCCATAGAAGGCTGAGCATATTGAGGACCATAACCGGGTTGAACATAGGGCTGATAATTCAATGGTACATTTCTAGCTCCTTGTACAAATGATTGACCAGAATGTGGTTGGAGACCTTGGGTTGGGTACTAACCTTGAGGTAGACCTTGAGGTATATATTGATACTGGGGTTGACCTTGAGGTATGTATTGAATCTGGGGTTGACCTTGAGGTATGTCCCGTCCTGAAGGTATGTACTATCCTTGAGGTTGCCCCCTAGGCGATAACTGACTACCTTGAGGTTGCCCCTTAGGCTATAAATGAGTACCTTGAGGTTGCCCCCCAGGCAGTAATTGACTGCCTTGAGGTTGTGGATTTGGAATAGTACCATAGATCATTAGAATTTCTTCTACAATTAATGGTTGAGTTCAATTATTACCAGTTGATATCCCATTTCCAATGGGTTGAGGAGATGCTACTGAAAAAGTACCAGTGAGTGACTAAGACCCAGAAGGAACAGAAGGACCGTCATATAAAAATGTTTCCGATGATTGGGAAAACATGGATGACTGTCTTGACATATTCAAAGGAGGATAATAACCTTTAGGTGTTGGATGAAAAGGAATTCGAGGTGGTGAAAAACTAAGACCCGGATTTTCTAAAAGGTTGGTCAACGAGACGTACCAAGCATCCCTCCTAGGTGGACTGTAGTAAATCGATTCACGCTCCCTAATTTCTAAAGTTGGTTGATTTTCATGGAGAGTTATATCTTCTTGCAGACTAACAAGTTCTTCAATAGAAATGAGTCCAGAGGGAAGATTTTGGGTAATGATCCTTCCTACCCTAGGTGAACCAGGACCACTAGAAGTTGGAGAAGCAAATCCCGAGGATGGAGTAGCAGTAGGTTCAGTTTCAAACTCAGAAATTTCAGGTTCTTCAGCTCATTCACTAGTAGAAGAAATACTACCAGTAACTTCGGAAAATGAAATTCGTTCAGAAATACACTATGTTGCTTAAACTTGATAATCAGGATGAACAATTAAAGGAGACTCTCCAGCTTCTGGTGACCCAACTCTACTATCACTAGGTGTTACAAGAGCTCGTAGCCCTTCAAACTGGCTTGGTGTATACTCGGGAGGTTACCCCTAATGTTTATGGGATTGTCTCGGTAATTCATCCACGATCAAATATTTTAATTACTTCACACACAAACAAAGAAAATCTCAATAAAACCACCTAAAGTCCCTAAAGGAACAAACAATTGAATCACATGTCTATAAAATCGAAGAGTTCAAACCACACACGAACAGTAACTTTCTGTACCAAAATCACTAGTTGGTGATGAAATCCAACGTCACGGAATTTAATACAAAAATGGCAATTGGAACAGTTACCCCGACAACTTGCTTAATGAAACAGACTAGCACAAGTTTCTTCACAAAACCATCTCGAGTGAAGAGAACCCCCTAAAGAGTCCAAGTGAGTCTAGTCAACGTATGCTCCAGGTATAGTGGGATCTTCCCTCCATCGTCACCTTAGGAAATAATCCTATAGATTATGGCCACTAAGGTTACCAACAGAAACAAATATACTTGGGGGAATAGTCTACGATCTGATACACATGCAAGGCCAGAGTAACAAATCTCAATCCCCTTGAAGGCTCCTTGACATAATCCAAGGTTTACCAAAAGGTGACCCCAGGCTCCTCGACAATGGTCAATCTGAGGTTTACCGTTTTAATACGTGTATATCTGCTATCGTTCCCAATGAGGAAGGATTGATTACCTCACTAGTTCAGATATGATCTCATGCTTGACTCCTTTAAGAGGAGCTTCCCAGAGCATACATGCAACAATTGGAATTTATTTCCTACCGCAAGATATAGCTACTTGTTTGTTTTAACTATCCTGGAGAGTTAATTACTCCCTACTCCAAGATACTAGCCTAAGCTATATTGGTGATAAGAGCCCTAGAAATAAAAAGATTGCTAGATCAATTTTAATTTAAGCACTATCTTTATGGGTTGTTTCTTAAGTCAATAGGAATGGAGATGAAACTTTATGGGGTGAAGACTTGACTCCAAAACACTAAAAATGCACCTAAGATGATAAAAAATTCTTTTTCTTCAATGAATTTCTAGCTAAAGAAAGAGTTGAGAATGCAATTATTTGAAAAACAAATCTTTCTTTCAACATATAAATGAAAATAAAATCTTTTTGTCTTTTTTAATAAACTCAAAAACAAGACTACTAATTATGCTCATAAAAAATCCCTTTGTTTTTCAACACTCAAAAACTGCAGAAAACAATTTCTTTCAAAAGAGATTCTACAATTTCTAGAAAACACTCAAAACTATAAAAAACTATGCTTGAGATCTAAAAATTTCTAAAACCTAATTGAAGTAAAAGCTTAAAAAATTCTTTTTGAGGACATTTTACTTAGTTATTCAACAAACTAAGGATTAATTCATTCAGAAAAATAAATTAATCAAAAAACACCCATCTATGTTTTCTTTTATAAAAATGAAATTCAAAACTTTCAAACAAGTTCGTTCAAAGCTTTGCAAAGAGAAAACAAGATCTATTTCTTAGCAAGGGCAGATTTCACAAATCAATCAGACTCATCAAGAAGACCAAAAATACTAGGGTAATCTAAGGTTTCTTAGGCTTCTAATCTCTGAGTTACTACAAAGACCAAGCGAAAAGCAATCCAAGCATGCAAAACTTCTAGAAAATCACCTAAAACCAAAATGCCAATGGAACTTACTTACAAGAAATTTTTGACAGGACACATGCAGATTTGGGCAAAGACTAAAAAGGGTAAATAAATCTTAAGCTTAACTGGATGAAAACAATTTAGGTTTTTCAAAAATTTTAACAGGGCCCGCAGGCTTCCAGTAGAACCAGATGCAGTACCGCTATGTGCACTAAAGGAATAGTGCGGGGATGTCTGCACTGTCCTGTAAAAGAAAGTGTGGTCCTTTTCAAAATTTTGGAAAAAACAAAATATAGTCCAGATCCTAAAAACTACCCAATCCCACACAAATCAAGCAAAAAATAAAAACAAGAAAAAGTTTCTCAAGTGAAAGAAAAAGGAAAGCAAAAAACCAAATTCAAGTCCCCAGTGGAGTCGCCAATTTGTCGGCCGAATAAATCATTCTTGTAGACAAGAACGATCTCCCTAGTATCAACATATATCTAGCAACAAACAGGACAAGCAAATCTACCTTTCTCTAAATATATTTCGATTTATTGATAAAAACCAAGAGGTGTTTTAGACCCTACCTTAAGTCCAACGCTAGTTTGTGGCAGCCACGCTTCAACCGTCTGAACAGGGAAAATTTTAGGAACCCCCCCTAAATTTATAAATATAATAAATGGGCAAATCTCCATGGTATATAGGATAAATTGAAGGCGATTTTATCAATAATATAATATGTAAATATAATTTTTTGGCGAATCTCTCACCAGGCATGGCGAATATTTTACTCAATTATAAAATCTTGTAAGATCTTGGCGAGTCTTTCACTAAATAATAAAACTTTGTAAAGTCCTAGTGAATCTTAGCATAGGCTACATGCTGGTTTAATTCCCCCATTTAAATAGGCTACATTCCAGGTGAATACCATGGGTCAATACCATGTGCCATTTTGGTGAATACCATGGGTCAATACCATGTGCCATTTTTATTTTTATTAATTCTAATATTAGGGTTAATAATGGATTTTTGCATGGTATTATTAACAATCTAGTCCATGGTATTTGTCCCATAGTATTTTGGCCATAGTTTTCACCTAAATATAACCCATTTTTTGAGTGTTCGTAAATATAAGGTGACTTATGGAGTAAATATAAAAAAATGTTTTATTTGTTTACCATACCTCTCGTTTATTTGTATTTTTATTAACTTCCCATACCTCTTTTACAAATATGGTATTTGGCCCATAGGATTCACTTAAATAAAACCTCTTTCTTGAGCCTTCATAAATAGAACGAGGGTTATGGACTAAATATAAAAAGAGGTTTTATTTATTTACGATACGTCTAGTTTATTTATATTTATATTTATTTACCATACCTCCACTTTACTTATATTTTTATTTGTTTACACCTTTACATGTATATAAGGTGACTTATGGAGTAAATATAAAAAATGTTTTATTTATTTACCATACCTCTCATTTATTTATATTTTTATTAATTTACCATACCTCTTTTATAAATATGGTATTTGGCCCATAGGATTCACTTAAATAAAACCTATTCTTGAAAATGGGCGAATGGATTCACTTAAATAAAACCTATTCTTGAAAATGGGCGAATGGAAGATTGTAAGTCCTAATTTCAAGGGCTAATTTACCTTTTTTACCCTCTCCCTTAAAATAAGGTGGGCTATTTGAGGTGATTTGTAAAAATGTACTATGATACAAAATATTCGCCCACTAAAAATTTAAAACCCCTTAATTTCGCCAAAGGGTGAACATTCGCCCCTAAAATTATCCTTGCGTCTGAACGAGTTTCCTTTTGAGAACCTACAATCACAAACAAGCACACATCAAATAACACATAGCTAATATAATAAATCATATTCATCATGGTGATCAAGGAATCCATGAAATAAACCATAAAACACAACTTATTGAGAAAAATAAACTTGATTGTATTAACTTTGAAAATAGAAGAACTTTACAACCTTTGGTGCCTTGATGTTGTACAAGCTCCTCCCATGGTCCAAGCAGGAATCTCCTCTACTTTGACAAGCCTCACACTCTTCCCAATGAGATCAAAAAAGGTATGTAATATCTCCTCTCAAGCTCAATTAGGAAGACTAAATTCCAACAACATTTCACCTCAAAAATATTCAGCTTTCAAGCTCTTCAGTAACCAGCCCACTGCCTCATTTTATAGTGCAGAGGAAGGAAGTTACAGGTCCACCTATGAAAGGATAGAGTCCTTCTTCAAAGGGATAAGCTCCTCACATCAAGGGGTTAGCTCCTTAAGGTATGGGATGCATGAACCTTAAAGGAGCGAACTTGCCACCTCAAGATTCCCTCTAGAAGCTTCCAGAAATAACCCAAAGTGAGTTTTTAAGAATGTACTTGTGCCTTTTTTACTTTTACAGGGGTATGCACCCATTACACAAAGACAGAGCGGTCAGGTACGCAAGGGACATGACCAGTAGGTGGGGGACCACAAGTAATGCTAAGAGAAAGTGCAGAACCAGAGTTTTAGAGACTTTTAGGGGCTTTGTCTTAGTTTTCAAGGCTTGACATGAAGAACTGAGGTTTAAGACTTGCAAAGGAGGAACGTATGAGTGGTGATATACTCTCACTAATTGTAGAATGTCATGGTTACAATATTTTGTGCAACATTGAGGACCCCTTATCACCTAGCCATGCATAGGTTAAAAGAAAAGCATTCTCAAGAAGACCTGCAACATGTAATAGTAGTAATGGTTTGACATTGCCACATCATCAACCAGTCTGTGTCAACAGTTGCATGTCATCTTATGTCATCACTTTTTGCATGCTACACCATTGTGGTTATTAATATAAATTATGTTGTGAAAATTTATTGTAAAGTGCAAATCTAAAGGACATGTATGGAATATGAAGTGTCATGTAAAATTGAAAAGTAATAGGAAGCTAAACAGTCATGAGGGTAGATGAAGAGTAATGAGGAAGATGAAACATCACTTCCTCATTGTTATATATACACCCTTATTGTAAGAGTAGAGGAATTTTCACCTTGGTTCCTCCCACAAGCCATTAGAGAGACAAATTAGTTCTTTTAAGGAGCAAGGAGTGGCTCCAATGCTCCATTATTGGAGCTAGTTATGTTCATTCTATACATGTTTCTTAATTTTTTTGTATAATATAAGAAGCCCTATGGGCCAGAACGTTCTTCATCCATGGATTATGGATGTTTGTATGACTATTTTGTGAACACTTGTAATTCCTGTTCACTTTCATCTATGCTGAAGTAGTTGAACCATTTTTCTTATTTTGGTACTTATCATATTCATAACGTGTTGTAATTTCTATTACTATTGTGACATCCTCATGGTCTATTCTTCTGAATATTAGATAGATCTTCCTCGTTACATTAGTTATAATGACCGTCACACATCTGTGGACTATTCTGCTTGGTGTTGTAAGAATACTTCTTCTTTATGTGTGTCTCTACTAGGGTGATACTAATACCTCTCTTGGAGGCTCACTTATGTCTCCCCTCTGCTGTGAAAGAAATTTGACACACATATGATCAAACAATCACGAGGCACACCCCCTTACTTTTTGAAGGAACATTTTCACTCCTCTCTCTTGCTGAAAGTTAGAGCCAAGGAATATCTTTACGACAAGAAATAATCGGGCAATATTCTAGATGGGGATATTATCCCAAATGGTGTGAAGTCTAATTGGGACCACATATCAGGGATACCCCGTGAATGTTGGCAGGTCTAGAATTGTTAACATTGGGACCACATATCTAGGAGAGCAAAGATGACTTTAATATGCTTGGCGAGAACTTTGGAGATTATTTTGTAGATGAAATTTTAGAGGGCTATGGGCCTAAATTTGTCCGGGGAATCAACATAAATGCCCTTGGGAATCAGATTTAGGAAGGTGGAGTTAAGGGCTTTAAGGACAAACTTTTGAATTCAAGATTGTCACACAAGGGCATGCACTTCCAAATTGATGATAGGCCAACAAGCTTTGTAGAAATCAATGATGAAACCATCCTAACCTGGTGCTTTTCCATTGGGCATTCCCATGACCACATTCCACTTCTTGGAGGGAGACTCTCCTTAGGAACATTTTGTTATATTCCTATTTCAGTATTTTTGGGATAGGCTTAGTGATTTTTTTGATGTCCTGATCTTGGTCATTCCTTGGCTATTTGAGAAGAGAGATGAAATAGTGGTTAAGGTGTATTTTCAACTCCTCTTGAGAGTGAATGAGATGACCCTATTGGTTCTTCAAAGGAAAAATTCTATTGTTTCTCCTATGATATATCATTGTTTATGGAAAAAATCCATGTTCCTTTCCCCACATTTCAGCTAATTTATTATGGATTTTTTTTGCCACAAGTTTTCTTCTTGGATGGCTCTTTCCTCCTAGTTTTTTGCAGGCTTTGTTACTCTTGCTTACTGTTCTCTGTTAGCCCTTCTTTAATTATGTTTTTTTGGAGAAGTTCCAATTGATGCTCCTATTTGTTTTTATCCATGATGATGTTGCAAAATGTTTCAATGTTCCATTTTTTAATTTCCTCTTTGATATGTTTTAACCTTTGTTGGAAAGTGTACATTTTGTTTCCAGTTCTGACGGGAAGTAAGTCCACCATTGTTTCACTTTTCCCATGAAGTCTTGGCGATCCAACTAGAAGGCCTTGAATCTCAAAGGCTTATTTTTCGGAACATTGGAAATTTGAATGTTGAGAGAGATTGGCCAGTGATCAAAGCCTACTTGCGGTAGGATTCTCGCCTCTGTTTTCAAGGAGGTAAGATAAGTTGCCTCGGATAGAAGGAAGTGGTCTAAACAAGAGGCAATTTGAAGCTCTCCTCGTCTTTTGTTATTCCAGGTGAAGTTTTCATTCTTGGTGATCCAGGTGGATATTGGTGGAAACCCACCAATTCCAAATGGACCCCCACCATTGCTTCTTTTAGTTTTTTAGTTTCCTTAATTGTAGCAAAATTTACTATTTTTAGAAGTTTTTCGGGTCTTGAACTTTGGAGCCATTTTGAGGCCCTAAACGATGTTTTTTTGGTAAACTTGGGAGAAACATGGGTCCATGGACTGATGTTTCTCTTCCCAAAGTTGTAGTCCTCAGATAGATCTTTCTAATGTGGTATTGTGCACATCAAATCAAGATCGTATGCCAAAGTTACGACCCCGGGAACTTGATGTACCGATTTACCTAAAACAGGGCACATAGTTTGGTGTTCCATCTCCTAAGGTTAGGTTTTTGAATGTTTAGGATTTTCCATTGTTTATCAAAAATAAATAGGCCTTTTAGCCTCATTGTAACACAATTCAGAGGCATGTAGCCACGACATCTCTTCTTAGAGATAAGCTACCATCGCCTTAGCTAGTTTATTTCCATTTTTGTTTGCAAGCATTTTTCAGTATTTTATAGTAATGAAATGAAGTATTGTTTCTGTTGCATCTTTGTATGTATGGTTATATTTGAAATTTTTCACATTCCTGTTTAATTCTAGATCAGTGGTATAAGAGTGGTCTTTTGTTTCTCTGTCTTTCTTTGTATGTCCCCAACAAGGTCGGGATATAAGGAGTTAGGGCTTGAACTGATTGAACCTTTGCAATACCAACCTCAAAAATTCTGAGGACCTCCCTTGGAAGATGAAATGAAAGATGAGGGGATAGGAGATCTTATCAAAATCTTGTTTGAAGAGGCCATCGAGTGAAAAAGGAATGTGATGATGGACAACTTTGCCCAGATCCTTCAGCAAGTACTAAGGGGTGACACATCTACTTCCAGTAGCTAATATCGAAGCACCACACCCTTTAAGGTATAAGTTAACTTTGAAATTCCCATATTTTAGGGTCAGATAGATGTAGATGTCGTAGATAAATGGTTAAATCTACTAGAAGGGTATTTTTCTGTTCACAATTTTTCCGGTCAGGAAAAGATTACTTTCACTCTTCTCAAAGCTACCGCCCACGTCAAGGACTGGTGGAAAACCTACTAAAAGTAGAAGGATGAAAGTACAACCTCACTGTTTTCAGTTGCACCCACTTGGAACTCATTCCGAGCTGCCGTCAAGGAGCAATACTACCCTGTCAGAAGCTAGGAAGATCAATAAATAAAGTGAACCATGTTGCCACACAGAAGGGACCAAGACATGATGGAGTTTACCAATATTTTCCATACTCTTGGCACAAAGTTGGGTATCAAGGATTCAGAGTAGCATTTGGTACTCAAATATCGTGGCTTCCCATATAGGTAAATCCAAGATGAAATAGAATTCCTGAACATCTCCTCGCTCGACATGACATACTGATATGCCATCAAGATCGAGAAAAATTTTAAACAGAAGAAGCGAGAATTTGGATCTATGAGTCCGGAGCAAGGGAAAGGTGCCCCTAAACTGCAGAACAAAGGACAAAGTCAAGGCAGGGTGACCAAAGAAAGCCCTCCAATGCTACAAGAAAAGAATAGTGCTGCGAAGCCAAAAAAGGACATGGGAATGTGGTGTGAGTTCCATAAGAGCTCAATTCACAACACAAGTGAGTGTCGGGCCAAGCAGTAATTGCTAGCCGAGCTAAAGGTCTCAGAATCTAATACATTTTCTGACTCTGAGTCAAAACTAGACAAGGGGAATGACAAAGGGAAGCAGATTATCGATGCAGAGCCCAACACCACCGTCGCCACCACGAAGATCCAGAAGAAGGGATGCGAAGATCTAGAGGAGGAGGAGCACCTCTTCTACTCCCAGATGTGGGTAAAGGGTTGCCCATTGTAGTTCATTGTTGACAGAGGGAGCCAAAAGAATCTCATTTCAGCAGAGGTCATGAAGTGGCTAGGCTTACTGACCACAACACATCCACAATCGTACACCATAGGGTGGCTTCACCAGGGACAGGATCTTTGAGTGAGCCAATAGTGTCGCCTTCCATACAACATCAAGCCCTTCATGGATGAGGTATTGTGTGATGTTTCCCCCTTGATGTTCGTGATGTATTATTAGGCCAACCATACTTGTGGAAGGGACATGCTATGTATGAATAAGGGCCTTGTGCTGTTACTATTACTTTGGGAAATAATTTGTACAAGATATTGGAGGTAGCACCCCCTACCGCCATCTCTTTGGTTACCGCAAAACAATGCAGTAAGCTCATTTCCAAAACTGTGAAATTTGTTTTCCTAATGATACGCCCTCAAGGAAAGAAGAAGACGGTGGTCACGACCTCCATACACGGCCTCTCTACATGACAACTACAGAGGACAAGGTCCTGGAGGAGTACAAGGACATCTTCACCTCCCTTGTAGAGGTTCCTCTGCACTCTCAGGTCAAGCACTCCATTGATCTGACACTAGGTGCATCGCTACCAAATGGACCAATCTATCGGGGCTCCATTCTAGAGATCGATGAAATCAAGAGGTAGATTAAGGAGCTGCTACAGAAAGGTCACATCCATATGAGTTCATCATCCTGTGGGAGCCCAATTGTATTGGTACAAAAGAAGGATGGGACTTGGAGACTCTCTATTGACTATCATGCACTGAACAAGATCACTGTCCATAATAGGTACCTAATCCCATGGATTGATGAACTACTGGACCAACTAAAAGGGGAAAATTCTTTCAGCAAGATCGATTTGAAATCAGGATATCACCAAGTACTAATCAAACCCTCCTTCAAAGCCAAGGAGGACCTTTTCAAATGGTTGGTTATGCCTTTCGGGTTGATGAATGCTCCTACAACCTTCATGAGGGTAATGGAGGACATCTTGTGGCCATTTACCAACTCATTTATAGTGATATACTTGGATGACATCCTGATCTTCATCCAGAGTTGGGAAGATCACCTCCACCACATCCGACAAGCTCTCCAAACACCACAGCAACACAATTTATGTGCCAATCTGGAGAAATCCATTTTTGGCATGACCCAGGATCAATATCTGGGATACATTACTGATGAACAAGGGGTGAATGTGCATCCATCCAGGATCCAATTCATTTAGGATTCGTCATCTCCAAGCACTCTAATAGAGCTCTGTAGCTTTTTGGGTCTTTCCAACTTCTACCACAAGTTCGTGTTGGGATTTTCTCATATCACTTGGCCCTTGAGTGAAGTCACCAATGAAGGAGTGAAAGAAAAATTATTTTGGTATAAATCTCAACAAAACACGTTCACAAAGTTGAAACATCACCTCTGGTCAACACTAGTGCTCACATTACTAGACTTGCAACAACCATTTGAGGTCGAGGCAGATGCCTCTGACTATGCTATTGAGGCAGTCCTTACTCAACACAGGCATCCAGTGGCATATCATAGTGAGACACTTTCAGAAACAGTCCAAATGTATCCCACTTATGACAAAGAGATGTATTCCATTGTGTAGACCTGCAGATAATGGAGGCATTACATTTTGGGGAAGGAAACGGTCATCCACACAGATCACCAGTCCCTGCAATTTAGACAGACCCAAGGGAAATCGTAGAATGATCGCCATCAGAAGTGGTCCACATACTTTCAATAGTTCCATTTGAATATCAAGTATAAGAAGGGTAGCACCAAGAATGTTTCACACTACCTCAGTCGACCACCGATCATGGCATTAACCACAATGCTCAACTCTTGTTGGAATGAGACTTCTGATCGGCCACTTCTCTACAAAAGTGACCTAGAATTTGGACACACATACCAGACACTCTTGGAGGGTCAGCATGTTCCATATTTTAACCTCCAGCATGCCCTGGTTTGCCACCTAGGTCCCCATTGTGTTCCTTCAAGCGAGCGTGCCAAGATGATTTGAGAAGCACACTACATCCCGACTGCTCGGCATTTTAGGGTCGAGACAATAGTGGCATTACTGTAGAAGTATTTCTATTGGCCTAATCTTCGATAGGATGTCGGGAAGTGCATCAGATCATGCACTTCCTACGCAATTGCCAAACCGACCATTAAGACGCAAGACCTCTATACCCCGTTGCTTACCCCTAGTCGACCTTGGGAATCGATCTCCATTGATCACATGTCAGGCCTTCCTTCTACTAAGCATGGAAATAACTGTGTTTTTTTTGTCATCGACAAGTTCTCAAAGATGGCCATTATGTAGGCATACAAGAATAATATCACAATAGAAGGCACTACTAAACTCTTCATTGGACAAGTGTGGGTACACTTTGGGATCCCACAATCTATCATCTCAAATTGGGACAATAGGTTCCTGAGTACATTTTGGTCCAATCTCTGGTCAATACTGGACACCAAACTCACTAAGTCCACAACCTTCCATCCCCAAACTGATGGCCAGATATAGGTTGTCAATAGGATGATCGTACACATTCTGTCCATGTACAACTCAAAGCATCCATGCAAATGGGATGAGAGCCTCCCCTATGTTCAGCACAGCTAGGGCTCTACATGTCTTGACTAGCCACAACCCTTTTCAGGTGGGCTTTGGATTTCAACCACTGTCCCATTGATCTGGCCATGCCATTTACAACTACTCAGGTAGATTCAGGTCATGTCCAGTTTGAAATAGATAAGGAAAACAAATTCATTGAGCACATCCAACATATTCACTATTAGGTCCATGACATTTTGGAGAAATCAAATGCCAAGTACACGCATTGACATGATCAACATTGGGTGCCACATAAGTTTCATGCGGGCGACAAAGACTAGTTGCATTTGCAAAAGGAGCACCTTACCGGAGCCCGTTGGAAAATCAGACCACTCTGACATGGTCCTAACACCATTACCAAGGTTGTGGGAGACAATGAATTTGAGCTCAGCATTCCCCCATTCCTTGGCCTGCACCTAGTGTTCAATGTGGACCGCCTTTGGCCATACTTTCCACCATTAGTAGAGACCTTCGACATTGCAGAATAGCTCACACCCATAGGGTTAAATCCAGATTGCAT
Organism: Pinus tabuliformis; assembly: GCA_031772625.1. Taxonomy (NCBI): domain Eukaryota; kingdom Viridiplantae; phylum Streptophyta; class Pinopsida; order Pinales; family Pinaceae; genus Pinus; species Pinus tabuliformis. The sequence goes on from CM062811.1 coordinate 542,122,063, forward strand.
GGAACAAGATGCAACTCATCAGATCATGGAAACACAGATCAAGCACAATCACCAACAGAAGATCCAACTATATATATTTGTCAAAGCAGGCTAACTCCTTCACCAGGGCAAGTGGCTCACCAGTGACCAAGTTCAATAGAAGTTTCCTCATCTCATGGAGGAAACTCAATGCAATGCAGACCATTGCTTCCTAAGTGGGGAGGAACCCTCCAGGTGGATATTGGTTTCCACCCACAAATTCCACTTGGACCCCCATCATTGTTTCTTTCAGTTTTTCAATTTCCTTAATTGTATCACAGTTTACTATTTTTAGTAGTTTTTCGGGTCCTGAACTTCCGAAGCCATTTTGAGGCCCTAAATGACGTTTTTTGGGAAAATGGGAGCAACATGGGTCCATGGCCTGATGTTTATCTTCAGAAAGTTGTATTCCTCGGATAGATCTTTCTAATCAGGTATTGTGTGTGTCAAACAAAGATCGTATACCAAAGTTATGACCTTCGGATGTTGATGTACCAATTTACCTGAAACGAGGCCCATAGTTTGGTGTTTCATCTCCTAGGGTTAGGTTTTTAGATGTAAATGGTTTTCCATTATTTCTCAACAATAAATGGGCCTCGGAGCCTCATTGTAACACATTTTAGAAGCATGTAGCTACAACATCTCTTCTCAGAGGTAAACAATCATCACCCTAGCCAGTTTATTTCCATTTCTATTTGTAAGCATATTTCAGTATTTCACAGTAATGAAATGAAGTATTGTTTCTGTTGCATCTTTGTATATATGGTTATATATGTAATTTGTTGCATTCCTATTTAAATCCAGATCACCTCATGGGAATGTCGATGAGGTTGAGGTTTTCAATGGTTGTGAGGAAAGACTCAAAGTCCTTATCAAGCTTCCATATACCTCCTTTCTTCTCAGAAAAGTTAGTTATAATATTAAAATCACCTACTATGATTTTGAGAGGATGGTGAAGAGGGTCAAGGAGATTGGAGAAGATTTGGAGCATTTTTATATGGTCGATCACCTTGTGTGGGGGATAAATATTAGTTATGCAAATGATATTGTTAGTAGTTATGATTCTCAAGATCACAATAATGGAATCATGATTGTCTAGAGAGGATATGAGGTCAAATTTGGATTTTTTCCAAAAGGTAATTATGCCCTCCTCTGTACTAGTAGGCATGTTAGCCAAGGAGTTGGATGGCTTGAAGCAAGAGTTGAGAAGGAGGGTGGGTGAGCCAACTCTATTTTAGTTTCTTGAATTAGCAGGATGTCAGGATTATCAAATAGGATTCTATCCTTTAGGACACATTCTTCTCTAGACGGTTAAGTCCTCTAATATTCTAAGAGATGGAATTCATTAACATGGAGATGGGCATAGATCCAAAGACTTTACCTTTCCTTCGTTGATTAATTTAGCACCCAATTCCTGGAGGAGCTGACTCGTGGCCTTTCGACCTTGCTTTCAGCTTGAGCCTTTGAGGTTGAGTCCTTCTACTGGAAGATTTTCTATTACACCCTTTGAAGTTGTTCTTTCTTTTACTGGATGGTGAGCTTTGAGTTTTAGATCTTCCTCGAGGAGATAGGATCCTTCGTTTTTCTAACTGGTGTTGATATGGCATTTATTCCCTTTTATTTCCATTCTGCTGCAAGTTTTGCAAGGTCTACCCCCTCCAAAGCTTCCTCTATCGTGTTTTCCTCTGGTGTTTCCTATGTTTATATTTTCTCCATTTCTGTATCCTCTTACATATGCTCCTTTCATCTATTGGTGTAACCTATATCCCTCTCATTGTATTCGTTGTCTACTAGGATCATTTATTTTTCTCCTGCTTCATCTCCTATCAATTCGTTAGGATCCATTTGCTCCTGCATGTTGTTCAATGCATTGAATTGGTTCTGGCCTTCTTCTTTAAAATGGTTCTTCTTGGGGATACCCTTTTTCCTATTGTTCTTGTTCCTAGAGATGACTTTAGTGAATCCTTTGCTATCTTTTTCTTTACTTACTTGCTTTTCTGATTAAGGGGTTTTACTCCTTGGACAGTCTCAGAAGATATTCCCATGCTCATGACACTTTCTACATTGGAAGGGAATATGTTCATAGTATATAATTTGTAGCCAAAATTCTTCCATGAAGATTAATTTAATTTCTTCTAGTAGGGCACTAGAGACATCTATATATATGCAAATTCGGGCATAGGAAACATAGTGACCCATTTTGGTACCTTCAGACATTTTGATGTACTCCCCAATTGGTCTCCTATAAATTTTAAGAGTGAAGGAGCCTAGTAATCACTTGGTAAGGAGTGGAGGCATACCCAAAATGGAACCCTCATAAAATACTCTTTTTCTGGTGTGAAATTGTCCCTCCAAAATCTTATGTATAAATCGACTAAATTGTAGAAATAGTGTCCTCCTTCAAATATTTTGTCTATATTTTCTAGGAGGTCAAAATAGACTATAAAGAATCCTTTGGAGCCCACCTGAACTCTGATCTCCCCTTTGGGTGTCCATTTTCTTTGAATCCACTAGTTTAGGGCTCTTTCATATGGTCAAATGCCCATGAACTTGCATATTAATTCATGTTCTTTCATGTATTCCCTATATACTTCTACCCTAGGGTCCTGGATTTCCAGTTTTAGGATTTTCTTGGCTTTGGAATTGCAATTATTCTTAGACCTTTTCCCCTGATCCTGCTACTGCTCCTGAGTTCTTGAAGGATTTACGTTAGCAGGGAAGGGCGTGCCTACAACCTTTTCTTTTAATGCCCAAGTATCCTTCGTTATCATTTTCATTGTATCTTCATTCCTCTTAGGCAACTCTTTTTGCTTTGGATGTGTTGTTTCTTCTTTTTCAGAGTTTCCTCTTGGTGGTGTGCAGAAGGTGAAGCTGGAGGAAAACTTTGTGAAGAATGAACTATGGTTAGGTGGCTGACAAGAGAGCATATCCTTAAAGGAGAGGGCACCGGGATGCTGTTACAGATCCGCCATGCAATGAGGGCACTGAGGGCTTAAACTAGAGGTACAAGGGGAGGCCGCAGAGAGCGCTCAAACCCTAGACAAATTCAATAATTTTGATTTATTTATCGTTTTATGATCAACTCCAATCCATAAATAATAATGTAATAAAATAAATCCTGCCATGACAAAAAAAATTCAATAATTCTCTTTTAACAGATGCTATATAGTCATCATTATTTCAAGTGATCATCAAGTCATCTAAATACACATCCAAATATATAACTCACTTTCCAATTTAGTTAGTTTTTCATACCATTCATGAGATGCTTGTTTCACTCCATACAAAGCCTTAACCAACATACATACATTTTTCTCTTTTCCTTTAATAGTAAAACATTTGGGTTGAAACATATAAAAATCCTCCTTCAAATCGCCATTCAAAAAAGTTGTTTTAACATCCATATGGTGTATATTCTAGCTATTCTAAGCTACAAGAGAAAACAAAGTTCTAATTGTGCCCCACTTTGCTGTTGGAGCAAATATCTCTGTGTAGTAAACACCTTCCTTGTGAGCATAGCCTTTTTCTCCAATCCTCGCCTTGTATTTATTAAGCAAACCATCTACTTTGTATTTGATCTATACACCCATTTGGAATCAATGGGCTTGACACCTACAAGAGGATCCACCAACCTCAAAGTTACAGTCTTAATAAGTGGATCATATTCCTTTTTCATTACATCCTTCCATTGATCACAATTAGCAGCTTCTTCAATCAACTAGGTTAACTAATTGTACAATGATTGAATTCACAATCATGAGAAACATTAGCATAATCACCTTTAGAAGAATTTGTTGTTTCAAAATCATCATACCTGCTTCAAAATTTTTGAGCACGTGTAGATCATCATAAATGTTGTTGAAGTGGTTGTGATGGTTGTTCATCCTGAAGTACAGGTTCTTCAGGAACACTCTCTGACCCTACAGAAACAACACTATCCTCCAATTTTTCTTCAGTAGAAACATCCTCATGAGTCAAATATGGAAAAAAAATAGACTGATACAGAACGGGAATCCCCCCTTTAGTGTGTGAATCATCATTATCAGATTCAAAATAGAACTTCTTAGATGAAAATTTCTCCAAATGAGCCAGTTTCCTATCAATAGTGGAATTATCTTTAACTGATTCAACGAAAATAACATCTCTCGAAAGAATGAACTTTTTATTTTCTTCATCATACAACCGGCATGCCCTGGAAGTATTAGAATGGCACAAAGTTATACATTTTCAACTTCTTGCTCCTAGTTTATTTTGTTGTTTCCTCTTGAATTAAAGCATAATATTTTGATCCAAAAAATATGCAATGATGAATAGTTGGGAGACAATCATACCAAAGTTCATAAGGAGTTTATTTGCTAATAACATAATAAAGAAAATGATTTCTAATATAAGCTTCACAAAGAATTTCTTCTCTCCAAAACATTAACTTCACATTCTTAAAGAACATCATAGATCTAATCATATTAACAAAAGTTTTATTCATACATTTTCCAATGCCATTCTGTTGTGGATTATAAGGTATAGTAGTTTGATGTTCGATTCCATTATCTTTTAAATATTTTTCAAAGGCATGAAAAGTATACTCACCACTGTTGTTAGACCTGAGAATGCCTATATTATGTTGAGTTTAATTTTTAACCATCAAATGAAATTTTTTCAAAATTCAAACACTTGTGACTTATCCTTAAACAAATACACCCAACAAATTCTTGAGTAATCATCAATAAATTTTAGCACATATTTATTTCCATTTTCAGTTACAACAGGCATACACCCACATAAATATGAATGTATGAGACCTAATTTTTGTGAAGATTTGGAAGAAGAACTATTAAAAGGTTGGTTACAATGTTTTCCCAAAATACAAGCATTATAGGGTGTAGTTTTTCTTTGAACTGTAGGAAGACCTTTAATACCTTCCTTTCTCATAATTCTGATGTTGCCATAATTGATGTGACCAAATCAAGCATTCCACAAGAAGATGATAAAATTAATGATAAAAGTAATGAAGAAAATGAATTGTTGAAAACATCATTAATATTAAATTACAATGAGAAATAATGTAATGTGAAGACTATGATGATTTTCCCTTATCTTGTGGTGGTTGATCTTTCTTTTCATTCAACTATTATCTCCTTTCACTAACTTTCTCCAAAGGGGTTTTATAATTAGCAGCAGTATGACCAATCTTGCCACATGTAAAACATTTGATAGTTGGTTTATCGTTAAAATTCCTTTCTCCCTCGAGCCTCTATAATTCCTCCTACCATGACCTCTACTACTTTTATTGTTAGGATATTCCGACACATAGCATATAGTTAAGTTCAACTTGGTCTAGTATAGAGTTAGGTTAGCGTTAGGTAAAGTGTGTTTCTTTACCGTTGTACATTTTGTAACTTACAATCCGACGGTCACGATATGTAGTGATCCGACGGTTCACTCTCACCTCGGTATTACCGACACTTGATCCGTGGCTTGACACCCGATTGGTCCATGAGTTCTATTTAAAGCGCATGGAGGGTCATTGTTCGGGTAATCCGTGCATGAGAGAAGCTTATGTAATTTTTCATTCTTTGATTAATAAATTGCCTGTAGTACCCACGTTGGGACAGGCCGTGGACTGTTTCCCTCCTTGCACTCTGAGGGTTTTAACCACGTCAAAAATACTGGTGTATTGATTTGAGATCTGGTTGTGAGCGGTGTCCTTTTGGTATTCTTTCTGTGGAACTTACCCTGTAAATTCCTACATGGTATCGGAGCTATTTGAGGGCCGCGTCCGTTGGTGATCCAAATCTGAAGCCGGTAGAACTGCATGCGGCTGTCGTTTCCTAGATCTGCTGTTTCTGACTGCTTTTGGGCCGAGAGGACTGCTCTGTTGCGTTCGGAGCATCTGTTCCAGTGAGGAACCCCTTTCGTTTCACGCGAAAAGGTTTCCGGTAGCCCTAGCTGCGTCATTTTTCAGATCGGGAGGTATACAGTGTTTTTTTTTTGCAGTTTACTGTTATTTTCTCTCTGCTTATTTCGGTTTCGGTTTATTTAGCCTTTTTTTAACCGGATCTATACCTTTCATTTCTGCGTATGCTCTTTGCCCTGCGACTCTGTGTGATCTAGGCAAATCAGAAACAGAAAGGAAGGATTTTTCTCATGTGTATGCTCTTTTCCCTGCACCTTAGTGTGATCTCGGAAAATCAGAAACATTGAGAAAAATATTTAGTTTTTCGGCTAAAGCTAACTTTGAGATTTTTTTTTTAAATTTCTAGTATTTTGGCTAAAGCTAACTTCGAGCCGCAAGGTTCGTTTTTCTTTGCATATTCGTGTTGGGTTTTGCGTTTTGTGTTTTGTAGGGAAAAAGAGGTTTCTCAAGGCAAGCACGCAAACCAAGGCACCCCCCCCCCCCCCCTCCTCTCTCTCTCTCTCTCTCTCTCTCTCTCTCAAATTTTTTGTATAGATCAATTGGTTCAAAGCTATTTTAAGAGAGTAGAGGTCTTGGGTTCAAGTCTCCATTTTGTGGGGGCGGATTTTTTCATTCCCGCACATTCGCGCACTTTGCCGGCAACTTCAACAATTATTCTTCAAAAAGCCATAACTTCTTCATCCGGAAGCCTTTTTCAGAGCCGTTTTTTTTAAAACCGCCTATTTTTTCGAGATCTATCCATTGGAACACTTACTTTCAGCATCTTCAGCTTCAGTTTTTTTTAAAAATGGAAAGCCCATGCCAAGTCATTCTTGACAGCACTAACTACTTCCAATGGGTAGCCTACATCGAAGATTTACTTAGAAGTAAAGGTCTCTTCAGAATAGCCACAGACCAAGAGAAGAAACCAAAAGATGAAGACAAGGCGGAAAAATGGGAAAATAGACAAGATCAAGCACGTGGTTTGATAGGGATGTCTATTTCTCCTGATCTTAGATTCCACATTGCAGAACTTGAGACTCCTCATGAAGCATTAGAAAAACTTGCTAAAGTTTTTGGGATTAAAAATGAAATTAGAGCCCATCAACTTGAAAATGAGCTGCTTACTTTGGATCCTAATAATTTTTCTTGCATTGAAGATTTCTTGTCCAAATTCAAGAACCTTAGATATCTCCTGGAAGGTGTTAAAGTTAAGAAAGACGATGGTAACCTTATTTATTCCATCCTTAGTAATTTGGGACCAGCCTACTCTGTATTTGTTTCCACTTTCCATTCTACAAGAGAAGCTTTCATTTGTCAAGGACAAAACTACAAGGCCCCTTCCTTTGACTCCTTTTGTGATTCCTTAATAAGAGAAAAAGAAAAACTCTTACACCTTGGTCTTCTTAATCTTGGCAACTCTTCCACGAAAGCGTTAGCCGCCCAGCAGCAACCAAATTCCAAGAATCCTAAGAAGTCATATCCTCAAAAGAATGGTCCTAAACCATCTCAGCCTCAAAATGAAAGATCATTTCAGCAAAATGATAAGACCAATAAAAACAAATGGAAGAAGACTGATAGACATTGTAACTTTTGTAATCGAGATGGCCACTTAGAATCTAAATGCTTTAAGAAGATGGAAGCCTTGGAAGCCGCAATGAAGAAACATAACATCCATGTGGAGCCTACTTCAACTTCAACTTCCGGAATGGCACTTTCTGCATGTCATCGTCAATCATCTCAGTCTGGTTATGCATTAAATGTATCTTCTTCTTCTTCTCATTCTCATGAGTGGCTCATTGATTCTGGAGCCTCTTGTCACATGGCCAAAAACCAAGCCATGTTTTCTTCTTTAAATGATTGTAACACCAAAAATATATATATTGGTGATGATAGATCTCTTAATGTTGTAGGGACTGGAACTGTTCATCTAGACAATGGTCAGTTTAATGATGTATTATGTGTTCCAACCTTATCCTGCAACCTTCTATCTGTCTATCAGATAACTCATTCAGGTGAAGGTAAAATTGTTGAATTTTCACCTCATGATGTTGTAATCAAGGATCTAAAAGATCCTAAACAGATTCTAGCTACTGGTCTTGCTGATGATTCCAAAAGGTTGTATAAGTTTCACAACTTTGGGTCATCAAATCTTCCCTCAGTATTTGTTGCTCATAATGATGAAGTGAGCAAACTTTGGCATGAGTGATTTGGTCACTTAAACTATCGCTCCGTTCAGCATCTATGTAAAGAAAATATGGTGACAGGTCTTCCTATGGTATCTTGCAGAGATGGTGTTTGTTCCGGATGTGAACTCGGAAAACATCATCGGGACAGTTTTGACAAATGTGCCTCTTGGCACGCCTCAGCCCCTTTACAGCTTGTGCACAGTGATTTATGTGGTCCTCTTTCTGTTGCTTCATTCTCTGGCTGCAAGTACTTCTTAACTTTCATTGATGATTTCTCCAGACGCACTTGGGTATACTTCTTAAAACTCAAGAGCGAAGTATTTAACACTTTTTTGGCCTTCAAAGCCTTTGTTGAAAAACAATCTGGACATCAAATTCTTAAGCTAAGAACTGATAATGGTGGAGAATATGTTAAAAACACATTCATCAACTTTTGCACCGAAAATGGAATTCAAATGCAACATACTGTTCCATACACTCCACAACAAAATGGTGTAGCTGAAAGGAAAAATCGCACCTTAAAGGAAATGGCTAATTGTATGCTGCAATCTAAAGGACTCAGTCTTAGTTTTTGGGCCGAAGCAATTAATTGTGCAAATTATATAATCAATCGCACTCCTACTAAGGTTCTAGAAAATATCACTCCAGAAGAAGCTTGGAGTTCCATTAAACCAGATGTAAGTCACTTTCGTGTGTTTGGAAGTGAAGCATGGGCCCATATTCCAGATGAAAAGCATAAAGCTTTAGAACCTAAGAGTGAGAAATGTACTTTTGTTGGATATTCTGAAGATGTAAAAGGTTATAGACTTATTCCATTTAAGTAAAAATGTTATCATTAGAAGAGATGTAAAGTTTGATGAAAATAAATCGGCCTGCGAGCCTAGTCCGGCGGATGTGCCACCTCTTCCTATCTCTTCTATCTTTGAAAACATTTCTTCTTCAGATGATGAAAGCGAGGATGATAATCCTCCCCCACCTTCTCAGGATCCTCAACTTCCAAGATGGGTCCGTGCCACTCAAGATGCAGCAGGTGATCTTGCCGGTGATCCTACAGATCAGCGACGTACACGTTCTCAGTTTGAAAGAGCCTCTTCTTTACTGGCTCAAGCTCCAGTAAATCATGATCCTGACACTTTTGCAGAAGCTTCAGGCCATCCACATTGGGAAGCAGCTATGAATGAAGAATATCATTCATTAATGACAAATGATACATGGGATCTTGTTCCTCTACCAAAGGGACGCAAACTTGTTAGATGTAAATGGGTTTACAGAACCAAGTATGGACCAGATGGGAAAGTTGATAAACATAAAGCTCGTCTCGTTGCTAAGGGCTTTTCACAGGTTGAAGGCATTGACTACACTGAAACCTTTTCGCCTGTTGCCAAAATGAACTCCATCCGCCTTGTTCTTTCCCTTGCTGCCTCTTTAAAATGGGAAGTCCATCAGATGGATGTTAAATCTGCCTTCTTGCATGGGGACTTGCAGGAAGAAATCTATATGGAACAACCCATTGGCTTCATACAAACAGACTCCAGCCTTGTTTGTCGACTTAAGAAATCCCTTTATGGCCTCAAGCAAGCTCCTCGGGCTTGGTATGCCAAAATGGATAGCTTTCTTTTAGAATCTGGCTTTTCTAGGTGTCATTCTGACAATACTGTCTACACCAAGAAAGCGGGCAACTCTCTTATCATCCTTGTTCTTTATGTTGATGATCTTATTCTTACTGGTAGTGATCCCAACCTTATAAACCATGTGAAGTCCAGCCTTAAAAAGAAATTTGAAATGACAGACTTAGGACATTTACACTATTTTCTTGGTCTTCAAGTCTTGCAATCCCAAGAGGGTATTTTCCTTTCCCAGTCCAAGTATCCTTGTGATATTCTTCGTCATTTTCACATGGAAGACTGTAAGCCAGCCCCTTCTCCCTTTCAGTCTGGAGTCAAACTTTCAGTCTCTTGTACTTCTCCTGAATTTGATGCTACCTTATACCGTCAACTTGTCGGAAAACTCCTGTATTTAACCCATACTCGTCCTGATCTTTCCTTTGCTGTTGGCCTTGTTGCTCGTTTTATGAAAAACCCCCGTGAAAGTCATTGGAAAGCAGCTAAAAGAATACTTCGTTATGTTCGAGGTACAGTACAGTTTGGGATTCATTACAGTGCCAAAGCAGCTCCTCTATTAGTTGGTTTCACTGATTCTGATTGGGCTGGTGACCCTGATGATCGGAAGTCTACTGCCGGTTATGTCTTCACTCTTGGTTCAGGACCTATTACATGGGCTTGTAAGAAACAGGCTGCCATTTCTCTTTCGTCAGCAGAAGCAGAGTATCATGGTGTCGTGGAAGCTAGTAAGGAAGCCTTGTGGCTTCGTCAGATCCTATCAGAGTTTGGCTTTGAGCAGTAGCATTCAACCACACTTTGGTGTGATAATCAAAGTGCCATTCAGCTATGCAAAGATCCAGTCCAGCATCAGCGCAGCAAACACATTGAACTACACATGCACTTCATCAGAAAGCTCATTCATGATCATGTTCTTGAAGTGAAATATTGTCCAACAGATGATCAGGTTGCAGACATCTTCACAAAGGCTCTCACAGAGGCGAAGTTCACTAAACTTCGATATATGCTTGGAGTTCAGGAAGTTGTCACTAAGGGGGGATAGGCTCTAGTGCCTCCTTCCTTCTCCTATTGTGTCATATTTGTAAATCCTTCAATCCTATCCCAAGTTGTTCTTAAGGGGGGATGTTAGGATATTCCGACACATAGGATATAGTTAAGTTCAACTTGGTCTAGTATAGAGTTAGGTTAGCGTTAGGTAAAGTGTGTTTCTTTACCGTTGTACATTTTGTAACTTACAATCCGACGGTCACGATATGTAGTGATCCGACGGTTCACTCTCACCTCGGTATTACCGACACTTGATCCGTGGCTTGACACCCGATTGGTCCATGAGTTCTATTTAAAGCGCATGGAGGGTCATTGTTCGGGTAATCCGTGCATGAGAGAAGATTATGTAATTTTTCATTCTTTGATTAATAAATTTCCTATAGTACCCACGTTGGGACAGGCCGTGGACTGTTTCCCTCCTTGCACTCTGAGGGTTTTAACCACGTCAAAAATACTGGTGTATTGATTTGAGATCTGGTTGTGAGCGGTGTCCTTTTGGTATTCTTTCTGTGGAACTTACCCTGTAAATTCCTACATTTATCACCTCTAGAAGTTTCAACATGACACTTCTTATCCTTTTGTGCAAGGCACAAAGTTTCTACATTAGAGTTAGGTGGGGCCTCTTTTTTCCCAAAGGCCTTTTCTCTCTCAGTTATTTTGTTTACAAGTTCATCAAATGTAATGCCTTTTAGCTTCCCAATAGCTTGAAGAGATTCTGAATAGTGTGAAAGGATAGGGTGAAGTAGTTTTGTAAATGTTGTAAGATGTAGATCTACTTAATTCCAGTCGCCTCTATATCATAAAAAATGGGTTTTATTTCAGAGGAACTCTTCAAGTGATAATTATCCTTTATCTCTAAATTAAATAACTTTAACAATAGTTGACTAATTTTGAGTTATGAGTTTGAATCATACAATTCTTTGAGCGTCTTTAATGCTTCGAATGTAGTACCACAAGAAATTATATATGAACTTACCTCTTCTATCATCAAAGTAGTTTTTAATGCATATAAATTGTTGTCTTTTGTCTCCCAAATTGCACACTACTTATTATCAGGTGACTCTAGTGCAATTTCCTTTTTGTCACTACCCTTCTTGCTTGAACAAACTTCCCACAAATCATTAAAAATAAGGGCACTTTTAAGCTTTCTAAACCACTCTTGATAATTATCCTTTCCACTAAGGACAACTCCAACTATGGAGACTATTGAAGTTGTCAAATATGTGAAATACCCTTTAAGTGAAATGTAAGTCCCTTTATCCTTTTTTTTTAAATAATTAATTGTTGTGGTGTGATGGTGGGCTTCAAAAATAACCTAGTTGAGATCTAGTTTCAAATCTTGTTATTTCCTCCTTTAAAAAAATTCAAGAAGTCCTTTTTAAAAAACTCAATGGTTAAGAAAACTTTATGAATAATTCCCTTTCACATTTATTAGTACTCTTTTCACTTCCAAAATCACTTTTTATTTAAAAAAAAAAAATATCAAAAGTTTTAATAAAAAACTTAAATACATCTCTTCATGCTTTAAACTTCAAATTTCGCAAACCATAAAAATATGATTATTATTCCTTGCTTTTTGTTTTTTTTGTTGTTTTTAACCACAATAAAGAAATTCACTATTGCAAATTGTAGTTCATCATAATTGAATTATTATTCTTCTCTGCATTTTTTTTACTGTTTTTAATTAGAGTAAAAAATTCGCCATTCATGTTTGACCAAGTTTATAGAGGCAACAATCAAAAAATCATACCCTTTCTTATATAGGGAAGTTAGGTCGAATTTTGTGCTTCCAACATACAAACCAAGGAGATTCAATTAAAAAAAAAAAAATACATTGACATAGATTAAATCACAAATTCAGGCGGGCTATGAGCAACGCATGGCCGAATACCTTTATTTACTTCAACAATAGTTAAATATTATTCACTCAAATATCCTTCTAGCGAGATATTTTTTAGAAAAAATTCCAGGCAACGACCCTTTACTTCTCTTTGTCTTTAGGTTCATGTACGGAAACAAAATACCAACTACAACGAAACAAATTTGTCACATCTAGACTAGAGCCTTTTCCACAAATACACCCACTCAATCTTCCGTATGATGATTAGAACATAATTCAACAAATAGATTGATTGTATCTCAGTCACCTCTCAAAAACATATTCTCATCAAAAAAATCACATATGCTTCATTTCCCTCTCATCTTTCTCATCTGAGCCCTTCAAGTATAATTCATGGAGTTGAGAAACAACTCACCCAAAGCTCTAATACCACTATACAAGGATGAATAAACTCCACAATGAAATAACACATTGAAAGAGCATCATATTAATGATAAAATTACTTATTTATACATGTGTAATCTAGATACAATACAACTATGTCTTTGCAACTCATTAACCATAAAAACAAAATGTAAAACCAATTCAGATTATACAATAACAATCCCGAAAAATTAGTTAATAATTAGAAGTTTGCAAAGAACCTAACTTACCACATGTGGAGTATTTGTTCAAAATAATACTGAGAGGAGGGGTGAATCAATATTTTCAATTCCCAATAAAATCTATATACGCTACTTCAATGGAGTGAACTTGTGTGTGTACACAATTGTGATTAAGGAAAGCAGTGTATACCGAGAGAACTTACGATTTAGTCAATTTATCATGTGTTTATCTTTAATTAGTGCATCAATATCTTATTAAATAGTAACTATGTGCATTAATAACATAATAAAACATCACACATAAATAATACACATGAACACCAAGATTTAATGTGGAAAGTCAATGCAGGAGAAAAACCAGCCGCTGCTCTCGTCCCTGTCTTCTCTTAATATGAAGTAAATCTGTTTACAATCTTGTACTAGTGCAGACTCATACCAATACGTAGACACCCACCCGCAGAAGGCTACAACCTTCTCTCATTTTCCAGCTTCTACTGCAAGGGAGCCACAACCCCCTAGCTCTTGTACTAGCCGATGTGTTTACTACTACATAGGGGTCGACCTACAGAAGGCTACGACCTTCTCTCTTCCTCCAGGGACCACATTTTATTAATTTTGACATTGGATGCTCCTAGTACAAAACAACACAATATGAAGGCCTCGTTTCATCAAATTTTCACACTGGACCATCAAAAGCTTGAACTGAAATTGCATCAAACAACATTTAGTTAATCTAAATAGTTAGGTCATTGTAACCAGAACACTGTGCTGAATCCAGAAACCTACATCATCATTCAGAGTCAGTTGCAACTTCAAAAATCATACATCAGAATATATACACTACTTTATTGATCCCAGCTTGCATGTATACGCTACTTCCTTTAAGAAAACCTGCATATACCTTCAAAACTACTGAAACATAAAACTTCTGAATCAAGTTTGTACCAACAAGAAATATTCTAGACATCTACTGTCAATTTACAAAGCTCTATACAGTCAGTAGTAGGGATAACCCTTCTCACTTAATCAATCAATCAATCAGACAAAAACTCCTTATGTATTCAATTTTACATTCAGATCTAAGAAGACTTCATTAACAGACAACAGTAAAAAAAACATTGATTAGATATGTCAATCATTTTTGAACAATAGGATTTTCCTTTGCATATGCTACTTGGAAGAGTAGAAATTGCATGTATGCTCACCTTTACCAAGGAAAAATAGTATATATATCTACAAATATTAACTCACACTTTTGCTTCTATTCCATACATCTGACATACCCAGATCATGACATTTCAAGAATAAAACATGTGTAAGCAATTAGATCTAGCCCAACCATATCAGATCATTCAATGATAAGTCATTTCAGGTCACATGATCCTGATCCAACATTGAATTCAAGGAGCACAAAATATTTCAGATTATATCATAATCATAGCCCTTGCAACATAAAATATACTCTAGATAGAAGTATTACTAATAAATCCTTTCATTTGCACACTTGGCGCTTTGATCTTCTCCTCCTTATATCGTTTCGGCCTTTCTCAATACCTCAAACCAAAGCAACACTTATAACCTATCGTATTCTTGTACGGGATCAAATAGTTATTACTCTGCTTTGTGAGCTAATAACAGGGATTTGACCCCTGGTATTCTTTACTCTTGAATTTCCTTAATTTTCAAACCCATACACGCTTTTCATCTTGTGAAAGTGTGTGCATACATATACACACTTTTTTTTCTGTGAACCTGCGTGTATACACTACTCTGGCAAGGTGAACCTATGTATACATCTTAAACTATTCGAAAACATCCTTTTCCTTCAACTTCTTGATTCTGATCAATAGACATTTGTTCCAACTTCATGTTCTTCTGTACCACTGCCCTGTTACCTCTGAATTGACATGTTACACTACGAGTTTCCATTTATAAAATTTGAATTGACCTATGAGTGAGTTTCCATCAAGGAGAACCCATATATCATAATGCCAACAACCTCCCCCTTCAGACTTAATGGAAACCATACTGGTGCTGATTACTGCAAGCTGTAGAAACTGTTAGAGATATCAAAAAACACAAAAATGCACTCTCCCCCTTTCCATCAAGGGAAAAGGGTGGAAAAATATAATCTCCCCCTTTGAGATACACTATGTTATCCATCCTCCTCCTGAGCACATGTAGAGTCTGTAGAGATATGTTTCTAAAAGAATAACATGACTCTACTAAGTGAGTGTGACCTCCCTAAGACCAATGAATCATACATACATCAATCACCCAACCAAGTGGGGATACACCAATTTTGACTCATCCACCCAACCAAGTGGGGAAATAACAATTTTTTATATGTGACTAAATTAGCAATGATTACATCATCCTTCCCATGCATAGTGGGGATACAAATTACATCACATTTCCAATAGGGCTCATTCAAAAATAGACTATTTCAGAAGGAGACATATAACACCCTAGATATTTACATGACTTGTGAAACAATTGATATAAATATCTGACACCACAACTGAACTCAATAACCATAATGACAAAAATGGAGAATGTTTGTGAAGAATAATGCTCCACCTGAACCTGTGCTAGCTATGAATTTTCAACATCAAGGAATCTTCATCAGTCAGATAAAAATCAATGAGCAAAGCATATCAATAGCCTATAATCATCAATATCAGATTCAACACCCATATTAGAGTCTAGCCCACTTTTTTTCTATCAGAAAAGCATATACGCTTCCACAACCACAAAAACTCACACATATACATGACTATCCTTCATGAAATCTGCATGTATGAACCTTCCTCTGAAAAGATGGATTTAACATCAGGATGATGTTGAACCAAGACACTAACCATGGTCCCATATATAATGTACCTCCACTAGTGCTTTTCTGATAATCAACATTTCCTACCAAATCTACATCTGTATATGCATGAAGAGTAAGATCTGTATCTTTAAGATACCATAGACCAAAGTATTGAGTTCCTTAAAGATATTTGAATATTTTTTTTACTTCCTAAAGATGTGATTCCCTTGGATTTTCTTCGAACCTTCCAATAATTCCTACTGCATGCAAGATATCGGGTCTGGTACCTATGAGATAAAGCAAACTCACAATCATAGATCTATATGCTAGTTGGTTTGCCACAGGTGATTCATCATTAGAACTGATACTACATCCTTTACCATTGGAGTACATACTGGTTTAGAATCTTCCATTCTGTACTTCTTCAAAATCTTCTTGAGATATTTAGTTTGGGAAATAAAAATACCATATTTTGTTTGTTGTACTTGTAGACCAAGAAAATAAGTAAGTTGACCAAGTAAGGAAATTTCAAATTCTTGCTGCATAACTGAAGAAAAGTTCTAACTCATAGATTCTTCATTTCTACGAAAGATGATATCGTCAACATAAACAACAGTAATTAGTAGTTTATCATTTTCAATCTTTATATATAAGTTGTTGTCTGAAGAGCCTTTTGTGAACCCTTGTTGTTGTAGATATTTGTCAAGGCGATAATACCAAGCCCATGGAGCTTGTTTCAATCCATAAAGAGCCTTTTTGAGCTTTCATACAAGTTTTTCATCATTTCCTAGAATTAATCCCTTTGTTTGCTCAATATAAACTTCTTCATCTAAATATCCATTAAGAAATGTTGATTTTACATCCATTTGATATACTTTGAATATTAGAAAACTAGAAAGAGCAAGAAATATTCTTATGGCTTCAAGTTTGGCAACAAGTGAAAAAGCTTCTTCAAAGTATATACCTTCTTGTTGAGCATACCCTTTACAAATCACATTTTTATCATGAGGTGTAGGAACTAATTCCCTGCTATCATTATTTCAAATTTGGTCAAGTTCTTCATCCATGGCCTTAACCCAACATTCATATTTTCTAGCTTCATTTAAATTATTTGGTTTTATGGAGGAGAGTAATGTTATATAACTTGAGGTTCCAGTAAGTGTTATTCTTTTATGTAGTCTTGACCCTTTTTCTCCTAGAATTTGAGATTCTAGATGATTCTTTTGAACATGCCTGGATGGAGTTTTTTCCCTGTCTATTGTATCTTCTTCTGGTGCTTCAATTATTTCTTCATTTATATCATTTTGATTTGATATGGGAAAACATTCACCATCTTCCGCATTGTCATATTCCTTTATTGATTTCATTTGTTTCGGATTTCTACATGCTTCATCAATTACTACATCAATGCATTCAACAATTTTCCAATGTCTTTTATTATAGCATTTGTATCCTTTACTTATGGATGAATAACCATGAATAATTCCTTCTTCTGCTCTGGGTTGTAACTTATCAAGTTTTTCATCAGTCCTTTTGATGAAACGTTTTCTTCAAAAAACTCTAAAGTGTTTTATAGTTAGGAGGTTTACCATATCAAAGGTCATATGGAGTTTTATCTTTATTTACCAAACATTAACTTTGCTGAGAATAGTCATGGAAGAAAATGCACCTTCACCCCAGAAGGCAGCAAGAGTTCCAGATTCATCAATCATAGCTTGAGCCATTTGTTGAACTGTTTTGTTCGTTCTTTCTACTATGCCATTTCGTTGAGGAGTTTTGGAAACAGAGAACTACCTTTTTATTCCATGTTGTTCATAAAAATCAAAGAATTCATCTTATATGAACTATCCTCCTCGATCAAATCTAAAGCATTTGATTTTTTGATCTGATTCATTTTCAACTAAATCTTTGAAGGCTTTAAACTTTTGCAATGCTTCATCATTATGCTTTAGTAGACCTACCTGACACATTTTGGAAAAATCATCAATGAATAAAATAAAGTAATCTTCTCCACGAGGTGACCTTTCCTTGTTGGTCCACACAAATCAGTATGGATGAGTTCAAGAGGCTTACTAGATGACCCTTCTTTTTCATTGAAATGAACTCTGGTTTGCTTACTGATTTGACATTGTTTTCAAATGGTATTTTTTGGGATGCTCATATCTCGAAGATCACGAACGGGCTTGAGTCTGCATGATTTTATTTTTTGAGAAAAAGTTAAATGTCCCAATCCCCTATGCCATAACCAAATTTCATTTGTTTTTATTAGATAGAATTGTTTTTGACCTCCTTTCAGTATGTATATATTGTTTGGAGTTCTTGTACCTATGATTACAATCTTTCCTGTATCAAGCTCACGAAGCACACATCCATTTGATCAAAACACAACTTCATTTCCTTGATCACACATTTGACTGACACTCAGCCAGTTATGTTTTAAACCATCAACGTAAATGAAATTTATAGTTTAACACTTTCTTTCAAATAAACAGAACCTTTACCTTTAATGGAAACCTGTGTGTCATTTCCAAAGGAGACATTCTTTTCCTTTTCTAAAGCATTATATGAATGAAGTTTCTCTTTATCACATGTCATGTGTTCGGAGCATCCAGTGTCGATGTACCACTGATTCTCCTATCCTTTTGCTAAGAGAGCTATGCCACATCTTTCTAATTGAAATTCCTTCTTTCTCCATATCTTGTAATTTGATAATGTTTTCTCCTTTTGAAGTGTTGGTCAAAATTTCCCCCTACATTCAGCTTCATCATGACCAAATTTATTACAAAACAATCATTCAATTTCATCTTCAAGATGACAAACATTATTATAGGAACTTTTCTTGATTCCTATTATGCTCTTTTGATTTCATGCTTCTCTAGTCATGATGGTTTTGTAAGCAACACATTGAGCAACCTTATGCTCAACGTTATGGCATGAAAACCATTGTCAATTAAAGAAGTTTATGTGATCATATAATATTTTGGCATTGTTTACTTGTTGGTTGATGCTTCTATTGATGTTCATCCTTGGATTAAATTGAGCATGATTTACCTGATGAGTACTTTTAGGCTTTTGTGGACGATTAACATACTGTTCACTGGTTTTTTCTACATCAAGATAGCTTCTAGTGGAGGTTGACAACTTTTGTGATTGGGATGATTCTTCAAAATATCCAAGACCTCTCTTTATAAGAGGAGAATGCTGAACTTTGATGATTTCATTTAAATTTTCTAATCCTTTAGTGAATCTAAGATTAAGAGATTTTGTCTTCTCAAGTTCTTTTCTTAGACCCACAAATTCACATTCTAGTTTTTCATTGTGATTTTCTTTTTCAGTGATTTGATGTTTCAATGTGTCTATGATCAATTATTTTCTTCTAAACAGATTTGCAGTTTTGTAATTTCTTCAAGAAAGTCTTCCTCTTCTAAGGCATCCAAAAAATCATCATTGTCATAAGCCATGAGTAGTTTATAATCTTGTTCAGTTTCATCTTCATCACTATTAGATAAACCATCACTATCTTCATGGTTATAGTAACTTCTTCTATTAACAACCCGTTTTCTATTTCCTTTTGCATATTCCTTTCCATTTTCATATTTATATTTATGAGGACATTTGGAAGCATAATGGCCGACTCTACCACAAGCAAAACATTTGAATGGTAGTTTACCTTTGAATATTCCAAAACCCCATCGAAGTTTCTTAACAAAGTTTGCCTCATCTTCTTCTTCTGAAATATATCTCGATTCACTGTTCTCTTCCTTTTCTTTTCCCTTTTTTGAGGCTTTAAATCCTGCTTCTGCCATATCTGAAGGACCTCCTTTCCTCATTTCAAAGGCAGTTAGAACTCCATGAAGTTGTACAACAATAATAGGATGAATATCATGCTTTTCTTGTATGGCAGATACTTTTGACTCAAATTTAGGAGACAAAGATCTTAAAATTTTCTCTACTAAAGTAGCCTCCTTTATCTCTTCACCTAGATTCTTCATACAATTAACAATCTCATCTACACATAAAAGGCAACTAGAAATATTGTCATCACTATGCATCTTAAGAGTTCCATACTGAATTCTGAGAGTTTGGAACTTAACACGTTTTACCTAGGAGCCTCCTTCATACCTATGAATGATTTTGTCCCATATCTCTTTGGTTGTCTTGAGCTGCATGAATATGATGAATTCTGATTCTGACAAACTTCACAATAAATTATTTATTTCTTTGGCATTACTTTTATATAACTTCTTACCTGTTGAATCTTTAGGTATTGTTGCTTGAGCTTAATATCCACCTTCCACAATTTCCCAAACATCGGCTCCAAGGGACTGAAACTAGGCTTTGGTTCTTATTTTCCAACATATCAAGTTGTTCCCATTGAAGATTTGTGATATGATAGATCCATGCCTTCATGATTGTTCATGATGAAAGATATCCCTTCAGGTGATCAAGCTTATTCTAAAGGAGTAACTCTGAAATCAATTGTTGGAAATGGTACTAAGAGGGGGGTGAATCAATATTTTCAATTCAATAACTTTTTAATTCCCAATCAGATCTATATACGCTACTTCAGTGAAGCGAAATTGTGTGTGTATGCAGCCGTGATTAAGGAAACTAGCTTATACCTAGAGAACTTATGATTTAGTAAATTTATCATGTGTTGATCCTTAATTAGTGCATCAATATCTTATAATATAGTAACTATGTACAATAATAACATAATAAAACATCACACATAAACAACACACATGAACACCAATATTTAAGGTGGAAACCCAATGGGGGAGAAAAACCACCTGCTGTTGTAGTCTTTGTATTATTTTAATATAAAGAAAATTTGTTTACAATCTTCTACTTGTGTAGAATCATACCAATACACAGGCACCCACCTGTAGAAGGCTACAACCTTCTCTCATTTTCCAGCTTCTACTGGAAGGGAGGTACAACCCCCTAGCTCTTGTACTAGCCGATGTGTTTACTAGCACATAGGCGTTGACCTATAGAAGTCTACGACCTTCTCTCTTCCTTTAGGGACCATGTTTCATTAATTTCCAGACTGGATGCTACGGTACACAACAACACAATATGAATGCCTCATTTCATCAAATTTTCACACTGGATCATTAGAATTTTGAAAGTCAAATTGCATCAACCAACATTTAGTTAATCTAAACAGTCAGATCATTGTCACTAGAACACTGCGCTGAACCCAGAAAACTACATCATCATTTTGAATCAGCTGCAACCTCAAAAATAATACAACATAATGTATATGCTACTTTACTAAACCCAACCTGTGTGTATACACTACTTGCTTTAATCGAAGCTTCATATACCTTCAAAACTACTGAAACATAAAACTTTTGAATTAATTCTGTACCAACCAACAATATTCTAAACATCTATTCACAATTTATAGAGCTCTAGGAAGTTAGTAACAGAGATAATGCTTCTCACTTAATCAATCAACCAATTAGACACAAACTCCTTATGCATTCAGTTTGACATTCAGATCTAAGAATACTTCATTGACAAACAATAGTAAAACATCAACACTGATTAGATAGATTAGTTATTTCTGAACAATAGGCTTTTCCTTTTCATAAGCTACTTGGAAGAGTTGAACCTGCGTGTATACACACCTTTACCAAGGTGAACCAATGTATAGATCTGAAAATATTAACAAACGCCTTTGTTCCTATTACAGACTTATGACATATCGATATCATGACATTTAAATAATAAAACATGTGTAAGCAATCAGATCTAGCCCAACCAATATGAGATCATTCAATGATAAGTCATTTAAAGTCTCATGATCCTGATCCAACATTAAATTCAAGGTGCACAAAATGTTTTAGATTATATCATAATCATAGCCCCTGGAACATAAAATATACTTCAAACAAAAGTATTCCTAAGAAACCCTTTCATTTGCACACTTGGCCATATCATCTTCTCCTCCTTATATCGTTTTGGCATTTCTCAATACCTCATACCAAAACAACACTTAGAAACTATGGTATTCTTGGACGGGATCAAATAGTCATTACTCTACTCAATATTGTAGGCTAATACCATGGTATTGACCCTTGGTATTCTTTACTCTTGAATTTCCTTCATTTTTCAACCCATACATGCATTTCCTCTTGTGAGAGTGCGTGCATATGTATACACTCTTTTGTTCTGTGAACCTACGTGTATACACTAATTTGACAAGATAAACATGTGTATATAGCTTAAACTATCTGAAAACATCCTTTTCCTTCAACTTCTTGATTATGATCAGTAGACTTTTGTTCCAACTTCCTGTTCTTTTGTACCAATGCCCTGTTACACTGCAACTTACCTTTCATCAAATCTGAACTGACCTGTGAGTTAGTTTCCATCAAAGACAACACCTGTATCATAATGCGAACAATATTTTCTTCTACATCTAAGAGGCTTACTTCATTTTTTTATAGACCATGGCAATATTGCTAGATTAATTTGAGTTAAATAGAAATTGTCAAGCATTTTAATATCACAGAGTGGATGGCTTAATACTTTCACTATGATATATTTAAAAGAATACGTCAAAAAGATTACGACATCTAGTCTTTCGAGGTGGGTGGGATTGGGAGATTGAGACAGAGAAATCAAAACAAGTAAATTAAATTGGGTATTCAATTTTTGGGAAATCAATCTTTTTGATGGATTCATTACAAATTTGTTCAAAACAATTAGGTCATTCCAGTGCCTAGGGAAAAATTCTAATATGATATACATCTATTAATTTAAAGAGTTTACATCTGTGCATTTGAGATTTTTTGAATCATTTGAATTTTGTGGTTGTAGATAGGATACATTGTGGAATATGGTAGGCACATCAAGCTTCCACTATTGGAAGAAAGACGTTCCACGAACATATTTGGATATAATGAGTAGGCCACCTATTTTTTTTCGTGACTCCAATTTTATTTGCAGAACTAAATATTTAGTTATATATAGATTTATTTATTTTGCTCAAAATAATTTTTTAAGGTAGATTTTATGTTAAAATCACTATATAAAAGTAAATTCTGATTGAATTACAATATAATATTTGTATTTAATTACGCCAATAGGTGCCCCCACATTTGAATTGGTAACTTTAATGATTTTTCTAATTAATTTTTTTGACTTCATGGTGTAAATTGAAAGATGTTGGTATATTATTGTCATAGCCACTCCGTCAACAAATGAAATGGAAAGTGCTAACTCCATTTTATATCAAAGTCATATGTTTAAACCACACTTCAATTGATTATTTACAAAACATGATTAAAACTTTATGGTGCCTATTGTTGATTAGAACTTATCTTAATTATTGAAAAATGAATTAAAAAAACTTATAAAAATGCATTGCAATGTGGTTTGATTTTGAAACCTATAACTACTCATATTCTCAAAATTAGTCCTCTTCAACCACTTGGAAACAGGCATATCATTTAATGAGCGGTTTCATATACATTCCATTCTCAAAAGTATGTGGGCATGCCTACCTTTGAAAAAATAGAATTGAAAATAAAATTGTTGAAAGATACATTCAAATGCGTTGTGTTCTATGTGCGTGCATTTCATTTAGAATATACACGTTTCAAAAATTAAAATCTACCAACTATCCATCTTTTTTATTGTGATTTAAATTCATTCCACTGCATTCCATCGTGATGTCAATTTCAATTGTATCCTTTCATTCCATCCTAAGGTTTAGCAGGTCTACACATTACCATCATCGTGGCCCTAGAAGGACCTTACAGGAAGGAATGTGATGAGAAACCTAGAAGGAATGTGGAGGAATGTGGTTTTAAATCCCTCCTCACATTAAATTGTCTCTTTATTATGATGGGTTTATGAATCCATTATCTATATGAAAGATTTCATATCAATATGCAAAATAAGCAGCTTTTCTATAGTGTTTTGTTTAGCATTTCATCAAATGTTTAATTTTGTTTACATTTTTCTAAAAAAATCATTGATATTTTAAATTTAATTGTTCATTAGTAATTAAATTTGCATGAACTAGTGGTCTATTATTTATCACTCTAATATTTTGATTTATTGTTCAGTAGTAGATGAGAAATTTTGATTTTATGTGTGGGAGCATGTAGGTCATGTGATAAACCAGGGAAAATACATTAGGATTGAGTGACGTGAGAGGAGTGGGGTTCAACACTTTTTTCTAGTTATCCACAATAGTATATGTGAAGTTAGGGGAAGCGAATTCATCGATATTTGGTAGTAGTAGATTGCAAAGTATTTCCCGTTAAAAATCTTTGAATTTATTAGATAAATTCTCCCTATGGTTAGTCTTAAAAAAATATGAATGGAGGTCCTACACATGGTAGTGAATATCAAAGCTTTGTATATTGCATTGTTAATGTGGTTATGTACCGTGAAGAAATTTTCATCATTAATTCATTGTGAATATCAACATTATGTGTTGTGTTGTTTATTAGGCTTTAGTACTCTTTCAATTTCAATTTCAGACTTTTAATATTGTGCTTGGCCAGTCACATGGAAAAATTGATGCTCTTTTTATAAGTCTTTAATACTTTTTAAATTTCCATTTCAGCCTTTTAATATTGCGCTTAGCCAATCAATGAAAAAAATGAAGCTTATTTTAATAAGTAGTTAGTAAAATAAAGGAAACATTCATCATCCCTTGATTCATTTGATACCAAGCAATTATTAATGCTATAATACAATTTATATAATATACATTTAGTTTAATATATGTTGTATACATTAATACGTTTTGTAAGAGTGGGGTATTTCAATAAACTTGATTAGAAATCAGATTTTATTATAGAAGATAATGATCTCATTCTATAAGAGTAAAGTGTTTCAATAAAGTTAATTGGAAATCAAAATTTATTACAAAATATATTAATCTCTTTATTTAAATATACAAGTTAAACACCGTGAATGAAACTTTTTAAATATACCTCTCTAGATGAAGTTTTTAGTTTAATAAATTTCAACTTTAATCAAATTAGACAATTTTTCTTGGACAAAATATTAACTACCCATAATTTCATTGAAAATAAAATTTTAAACCAATCCGTTTTCAACCAATTGAACTAGTCTACACTCTCACTTACATATAGTTGTTTTTCATCGAGCGAAAATGTGAACTGTTGGATCAGAACCATCCGACAGTCGATACATGTATGTGTTTCTGCTTGAGTATTGAGAACCATTTTTCCACCAAAATCTAGCACGAATGTACTTGATATCCCTAATCTACAACATAATCTACAACAACACTTACATGTTCTTTTGACTTTTGCAATTGCCTCATTGATTGAAAAAGAATATCGATGTCATTGGTAGAACTGAAAACTTAAGGAACACCTATAAAAAAATTTTAGAACATTTAATTTAATAAATTGGTTTATTATCGAGATTTTATAAAAGGTTATCGGTGAGAATGGAAAATACAAAACATGGAAATATTGTTAATAAAATTCGAGTAAGGAAATAAAATTTACATTAAACATTGTTATTGAGTTTTTTTTGGTTCCAAAGAAACATGATATCAATGTTTTAAAGAAGAATGGTATTAGCTCGAGTCATAAATATATAATTTTTTATTGTTGTAAGGAGAATCCACAACAACAATGAAAACACATTTCAGTGGGAACATGGAAAATGAAAGCGTAATGAATTTAAAACCAGTTTTTTTATTACTTTTATTGTTTTAGTGGGTAAATGTAGATGTTTTAATTTTAATATTAATATTAATTTTAAAGTCAATACACGTAATATTATATCAGCATAAATCCATCTTAAATAAGGATCTATCATGAGATGAGAGGGAGACATTATTTAAATGTTTTGTATGGTTATTTAATTTTTTTTTGCATATATATTAGAATGAAAAAAAAAATTGTAGACATGAGCAAAATTTCAACTTTGATGATGGACAAATAATGTTACATATCATGGTGGGCTATAGAATGAGCCTCTAACCTCAATTGAATTGTAATATTAATAATATAAATAATGTTATTAAATTATTAAATGTATATTATTAAATATTAAATAATTAGTAAATATATTACTAAAAATATATTGATAAATGTTAAATTATTAGTAAAATATTTTTAATAATAAAAGTGTTAAATAATGTTATATTAATCAAATAAATATAATTATTTATAGTATTAGGGATTAATATATAGGATTTACATTCTTAAAATTTATATATATATATATATATATATATATATATATATAAAATTTTATTTCAATACAAATATAATTTAAAATGATTTAATCAATATAAATATGAGTAAATAGGTTAATTCAAATATTAATAATAATAATAATAATAATAATGATTACTTAAACATATATAATTATTAATATTATCTATATATATATATATATATTCGATGGGCAATGTTTAAATAGTTGACCCTGATCGAAGATGCTCAACCCTATCTTTAACATATTTAATAATAGTCAACGTCTTGATATAAGTCAAACATAGTCAACCTTTCTAGCATGAACATAGAAAATGATAGTCAACCATGCTCAACCGTAGTAAAACAAATGCTAACCGTAGTGAAAACATAGTCAACCATATCCTCTCATTATCATTATAGACAACCATAATCTGTCATAGAAATCTATTGTCAACCATCATCAAATTAGTCAAACATCTAAATGTGGCAAATCATTGTCTCATTATGAAAACCTGATTGCAATGTTACATTGTGCAGTGTGACAAAAATTTGTTGAACATCGCAATGGTGCCACAATGTGCCAATTTATCAAATGCCGCAATGTGCCATTTAAAAAATAGTTAACCACATTTACTAATGTGGTCAACCATAGTTACCACAATCAACATTTAAAAACCATTGTTAACCCATGCTTGACATGGCCAACCAATATTAATATTGTCAAACGTGGTCAACCTAGGTTATCATGGTAAAATATAATCGATTGTAGCCTTGCATTACATTTCAATTTATTCAATGTCGCAATGTGACATTAGAAACTTGCCGTTTAATATTAGTATTTGTAATGTTAGGGTTTGTAATATTGGGTTTAAAATATTGTGTTTAATATCGTGTTTATAATATTAGGTTTTTTATTAGGTTTATAATATTGGGGTTTATAATATTAGGTTCATAATATTATATTTAGTATTAGGGTTTGTCATGTCGATTTTTAATATTGGGGCTGATAGTATTTGGTTTAATAAGAGGGTTTAATATTTGTTTTTTTAGTTTTATGGTTTGTAATATTAATCAAAGGGATTATAATATGAATCTTAGCATTTAACCCTAATCCCTTAGGTTTATAATATTAATTCAAAGAGTTTATAAGATTAATTCATTAGGTATTTAATATTAATCCCTTGACTTTATAATATTAACTTTAGCTTTTCTACCTGTAATATTATTCATAGGGTTTATAATATTAATCCTAGGGTTTAATATAATTATATAAATACCTTAAGTTTATAATCATGATAAACCATGGTCCAATATCACATTGTGACAAATATTGCCTTGATATGAAAATCAACCATGGTCCAAGAATGCATTAAGAGAAATATTATCTCAATATGAAAATTGATCATGATAAACCATGGTCAACCATGATTATTTTATGGTTTATAATATTTATCTTAGGGTTTATATACCTTGGGTTTATAATATATATCCCTTCAGTTTAATATTATTTCCTTCAGCTTATAATCCCTTAGGTTTTTAATGTTAATCCTTTTGGTTTATTATTCCCCTTGGTTTATAATATCAATTCCATGGGTTTATTAATCTAAGGGTTCTTATTTTTAGGGTTTAATATTATTGATAGGATTTATAATATTAATCCTTGTTTCTAATATAAATCCTCTTTGTTTAAAATCATGGTCTAACGTGACATTCTGACAAATATTTTCTCAATATGAAAATCAAGTATGGTCCAACATCGCATTGTGACAAATATTGTCTCCATAAGAAAATATATCATGGTCAACCATGGTAAACCACAGGGAAATGTTGAACTATGACAAATATTGTCTCAATATGAAATTCAACCATGGTCAACCATGATCCAACAACACATTCTCACAAATATTGTCTAAACATGAAATACTATTCATAAGGTTTGTAATATTGATCCTACAGTTTAATATAAATCCCTTTAGTTTATAATCATGGTCAACTATGTACCGATGTCATATTGTGACAAAGATTGTGAGAATATGAAAACTAAACATTTTTAACCATGGTTTAACATTACATTCTGACAAAGACTGTCTCAATATGAAAAGCAATCATTGTAAACCATGGTCAACCATATTTTTTTTAGAGTTGATAATATTTATATCAGGGTTTATATAACTTGGGTTTATATTTTTTATCCCTTCAGTTTAATATTATTCCATTAGATTTATAATCTCCTGGTTTTTAGTATTAATCTCTCTCGTTTATTATTCCCATGGGTTTATAACCTGAATCCCTTGGGTTTATAGCATTTAACCATTGATTTTATAATCAATTGGATTTTTAGTATTAATCCCACTAGTTTATTATTCCCTTGGCTTACAATATGAATCTCTTGGGTTTATTAATGGAAGGGTTATTATCGCTGGTGTTTAATATTATTCATATGGTTTATAATATTAATCCTTGGGTCTAATATCAATCTCCTTGGTTTATAATCATGGTCAACCATGGTCTACTATCACATTGTGAAAAATATTTTCTCAATATGAAAATAAACCATGGTCCGATGTTGCGTTGTGAAAAATATTTTTTGCATATGAAAATCGACCGTGTTCAACCATGGTGCGACTTCGTATTATTACAAAATTGTCTCAATATGAAAATTAACCATGGTAAGCCATTATTATTTTATAGTTTACAATATTTATCTTGGGGTTATATACCTTGGGTTTATAATTTTAATCCCTTCGGTGTAATATTAGTCACTTGCGTTTATAATCCCTTGGGTTTTTAGTATTAATACCCTTGGTTTATTATTCCCATGGGTTTATAATATCAATCCCTTGGGTTTATAATATTAATCCCATCAATGAAATATTATTCCCTCAAGTTTATGATCCCTTGGGTTTATAATATAAATTTCTTAAGTTTATAATATCAATTTCATGGGTTTATATTATCAATCCCACAGGTTTATAATATTAATCCCTTCGATGTAATACTATTCCCTTGGGTTTATAATTCCTTGTGTTTTTAGTATTAATCCCTTGGGTTTATTATTCCCATGGATTTATAATATGAATCCCATGGGTTTATAATATCAAACCATTGGGTTTATAATATTAATCCATTCGGTTTATAATCCCTTGGGCTTTTAGTATTAATCCATTGGGTTTATAATATTTATCACTTCACTTTAATATTATTCCCTTGGGTTTATAATCCCTTGGTTTTTTACTATTAATCCATTTGGTTTATTATTTCCTTGGGTTTATAATATGAATCCTTTGGATTTATTAATCTGAGGGTTCATATTCCTAAGGTTTAATATTATTCAGTGGTTTTATAATATTAATCCTTTGGTCTAACATAAATCCCCTTGGTTTATAATCATGGTCAACCATGGTCCAATATCACATTGTGACAAAGATTTTCTCAATATGAAAATCAATCATGGTCGAATGTCGTATTGTGACAAATATTGTCTCCATAAGAAAATCAATCATGGTCAACCATGCTCCAACGTCACATTGTGACAAATATTGTCTCAACATGAAATATTATTTATAAGGTTTATAATATTAATCCTATGGTTTAATATAAATCCCTTTGGTTTATAATTATGGTCAACCATGGTAAACCATGTTCCAATTTGACATTGTGACAAAGATTGTCTCAATATGAAAATCAAACATTGTCAACCATGGTCAACCATTGTCCAATGTCACATTATAATGAAGATTATTTCAATATAAAAATAAACAATGGTGAACCATGGTCCAACGTCACATTGTGGAAAAGACTATCTCAATATGAAAATCAACCATGGTAAACCATGTTTATTTTAGGGTTTATAATATTTATCCCTTTCGTTTCATATTATTCCCTTGTGTTTATAATCCCTTGGGTTTTTAGTATTAATCCCTTTGGTTTATTATTCCCTTGGGTTTATTAATATAAGGGTTCTTATTCCGAGTGTTTAATATTATTCATATGGTTTATAATATTAATCATTGTGTCTAATATAAATCCCCTTGGTTTATAATCATGGTCAATCATGGTCCAATGTCACATTGTGAAAAAGATTTTCTCAATATGAAAATCAACCATGGTCCAATGTTGCATTGTGATAAATCTTTTTTGCATATGAAAATCAATCATGGTCAACCATGGTGCAATGTCGCATTGTCACAAATATTGTCTCAATATGAAAATCAATCGTGGTCATCCATGATAATTCTATGATCTAAAATACTTATTTTGGAGTTTATATACACTCTTTTTATAATTTAATCCCATTGGTATAATATTATTCCATTGGGTTTATAAACCCTTGGGTTTTAGTATCAATCCCTTGGGCTTATTATTCTTATGGGTTTATAATATCAATCTCTTAGGTTTATTAATCTAAAGTTTCATATTTCTAAAGTGTAATATTATTCATAGGGTTTATAATATTAATCATTGGGTGTAATATAAATCCCTTAATTTTAATTAATTAATAATAATTAGTATAAATTAAAAAAAAAACTAATATTTTATATTTTTTAATAAATAATAATAATTAGAAACCCTAATATATAATTGATAAATAAATAATAAATAATAAAACCTAATACATACACACACACACACACACACATATATATATATATATATATATATATATATATATATATATATTCCAAATAATAGTATAATATATTTTAGTTTAATATATAGTCTATAGTTAATATTATTGAGATACCCTAATTAAACATATAATAATTATTGACAATAACATAGTGGTAGAGACAAATACAATTATTAATAATAACTAAATGTTATTATTATGTTTTATGTGAATCATATTATATTTTTAAATATAATTATAAAAATATTAGAAATTTTTTCTTTAATAACTAATATTATATTAATATACCAAATAATGTTAATATAATAAGTATAATTATATAAATAAAAAATTATATGGCTATTATTATTTATATAGTTATTAATAATGAGAAATAGTTATCTTTTAGGAATGCACCTAACATTTATTAATGTGGCGGGTGGTGGAGATTTACCTATTGGCACATATCAATCACATTGGTAAATATGGTTGTGCTAGATTTTGTTCTTTTGTTAAAGAAATAAGTATTTATTTTTCAATTATATTAAGTAATGTATATAAAGTCCTAGATAAAAAGTGATAGGGGGTAATTTTTTAATTACATCTTAATATTATTTTTCATGTATTGATATATTTTCTTTCCCAATTTCTTTTTATATAATATATCATTGAAAATACATAACTATTTTCAACTTATTTTAAAAATTAATAAGAATTTATTTATTTATTTTTTATTTTTTTAAAAGTAATACTTAATCTAAAAATCAATTAATATATGGATGACAAGTTAAACTCTTTTCATAAAATATTTTTTATGTTTGTTAATTTTTATTCTAACATAATAAAATCAATTATTGGAAAAACTAAAATGTTCCATAAAATGTTTAAGGTTCCTACCGCAATAAAAATCATAAATATTTTAATAAATTTATTTTATTTAAAATAAAAATGTAGTTTAAATGTTAAATATATAAATATCTTAACAAATTTATTTATTTTTGAATGAAAACATAATTAAATTTTTTATATATAAACTTTTACTTAGAGATATAATTGATTTTGTATTTGACTTGTCATATTATATAAATGTATTTAGTAAATAATTTAAAATCATTTTTAAATAACTGCATTTTAACTTTGTTATAACTTAAAACTTTTTCTAATTTATTAATTCACTTTAATGTAAGCATGTAGTCGAAATTTTAAATATATAAATTTTCCGTAAAAAAAATATTTTAAATAATTTTAGCTCCACTCATATCATTTCAAACAATAAACTAAAAATATCTTATTTCATATAGACACATATAATTAATAAAAAAAAAAAAAGCCTAATTCAGATGATGTTCTGATGGTACAATGAAATAATCGGAAAAGACTACAGTGCTGGTGGAACTTCTTGGTAGTTCTCCTGGTGAAGGAGAATAGATTTGGATTCTGTTGGGGGATCAAATTTCTCCTCCAATAACTCAACTATCTCACGACATGAGACAAAAGTTTTCTGGTATCACGACAAACGATGAGCATTTGTTGAAGGGAAGTGCGAAGCCAGAGAATCTCATTAAATACCGGGATGAAACGTAAAAAAATAGAAGTCTAGGCATAGAGGTAGACGAAGGCAGAGAAGGCTCTTTAAAGAGGAAAAATGTAGATTGAAATGTTGAAAGTGAGAATGATAAATCTGAAAATGAGAATAATAAACCAAAAGTGAGGAAGATTCAAAGACAAGCATCTCGAAAAATAACATAGAAATAAGGAAAAAAGAAAAATCGGAATATAAGATAAAGGGAAAATTGTGTTAAGAATTTAATGTGTCTATATATTATAGATGGCCCTTAATATGGCGAAATGAAATAAGAAGAGTGAAAGGAGTAGGGGACAAGAAATGCATTGCTCAATTAAGTAAATAATTCATAAGGATTTATTATGAGTAACTAACTACTTTTATTTCATGGAGGTGAGGGTATAAGGTGCATGGTAGTGACATATATCTCAAAAGGATAAATTCCCATATTTTAATATAACAATTGTATGAAGAGAATATAAAGACAAAGTGTTAGTACATATACATATTGAGGTTTAAAAAAATGCAATACCATTATGCAAAGATGAGAAACATACATGTAATGATTGTGCTAATATTTTCAAAAGAATACATATGGATATCTTTAGCATTAAGTACTACAAGCTCAGTTAAAAACCTTGTACATTGGTTGAATAAAAATAATACAAAATTCCAAGTACAATGACATAACAATAGGATTATACCCATATAAGAAAAAATTATAGAAGAGAGAAAACCACTTTAGACCATTCCAAACTCGCAACTACAACAAGTATAGTATATAATCATGAAATATGTGACTCTAATTATGAATCTAAATGTAACAATAGTACAACGGACAATTTGATAAAGGTTGTTGTAGGAAGTTGAAGAAGGTAATATAAGTTGATAATGAATATATTATTGATTGGAGATGGTACTAACTTAAACTTTAACTCTAATATGGTGGATATACATGGTAGAGGTGCTAAGGAGGTAATAAAACCACTGTGTTACAAACAAAAATATTTATAGTACATCAGTTGGAAATGATTTAAATTTGAAATCGAATTAGAAGATATATATATATATATATATATATATATATATAGAGAGAGAGAGAGAGAGAGAGAGAGAGAGAGAGAATGTTATTATAGTATATTTCTCTATTAAATGTAAAAGTGGAAGGCAAGGTGCGATTGGAATTTACCTTTCAACAATTTTGTGGTACAAAATAGTCTATGGGCTTTGTATGTTTATTATTATTTCTTTATTTCTATTTACAAGGTTGGTATGCCTTATAAGAAATATATTTACTTAAGGAAAGAGTTAACTTAGATGTTAAATCCAAGACCTGTGTAGATAAAGGATGTTATTGAATCTTTAGTGGGGATTAAAGAGGGAGATATGGAGTGAAAAACATGAATTGTATGCAATAAGTATTAAATAGGGAATAGTATGAATTATATTGTTACTAAACAAAACATATATGTTTATAGCATAAAATTATTATCAAAGAATTTTATGTGCAATTTTTAAAAAATCACGCAAGTATGTTAATCCAGATTCTTTTTCAATGTCATAACTTATGACATAAACAAATAATTTTGTACAAGGTGTAGAATCTATGCAGAAAAGGTACTTATTAAGTACATTATGCTAAGCATAAATATCAATGTTTTCACTCTTTACATGGTAGTGAATCTTAGGATATAGAGTACTGAGGGGAAACCCCTAGAACCAAAAGACTAAGGACACAATAAATTTCAAGTAATTAGTCCAAAATGCATTGATTGATTGGTATTCAAGCATAACCAAGAAGGTATGAAGTTTTTATGATAACACATTTAATTATCAATATATGAATAAACTAACAAGCCGTAATAAATCTCGAGCCACCTGTTGAGGGTTTCCAGTAGAAAACCATCTGCACCCCCAACCTTTGGGATTTTCCTGTGACCACCTCACCTAGATAAAAAAACCTTCAGGAAATCTAAATCTTAAAAAATAATGAATCCCATCACACCATGGATATATGGAAATGGAAAGGCAAGGTTTAAACCACTTTCAAACATGTAAAAATATATGCAAATGGCAACAAATGAAATAAGTACACACATTCATGTACGATAAGTTCCAAAACTAGCTAGGAAATCATACATCCAACTTGTTACCTACAAGTATTCCCACTAAATCCACTTGATCCAACTTTCCCTTACTTTATCCTTACATTCCTTTGCTTTGTTTTCCTTAATTTTCTCTCCTTCTCCTTCCTTTGATTTCCCTCTTTCTTTCTCCTCTTGGTGCTCTTTTCTTCTCTTGAAACCAATTCCAAGACTCAATTGACAAAAAGGCCTCAAGTTGATGCTATAATGTCTTTTTATTATTCTTTCCTATAATTTCTTCATTTTTCCTTTATTTTCCTTCAATTTCTTCCTCACATGAAACTTACGACCTTTCACCTCCCTTTTCTCCTAATTTTCCTTTATTTTCATAAATAAAATGCCTATAATGCATTTTTTCCTTTTCAAAACCTTTTCCAATGTCTTTGCAAATTCCCCCTTAGCCATAATAAACAACAAGTGAAGCCCACTAGGATACTTTTCCCAACATTCAACTTGGAATACATGTCCCATAACCTTGGTATTATTTTTCCTTTATTCAATCTATTACATGAACTTTTAACCTAGGGTTGTTATGGACCCCTTCCCCTTAGGGGAACACTGTCCTCGATGTTTAATGATACCTATGACCAACAAGGCCACTGAAAAGAAAAACATATTGCATATAAATATTTATAACTTAGCTCCATTTAGTATTTACAATGAACAACCCGCTCAAAAGTGAAACCATCATGACAAACATGACCACATAAGAACTGTACCACTTATTGGAGCATTATAACACAACTCATTGTGGTATCTATGATGAAAACCATACATAAATATGTACATATATACCAGAAATAAATTTTTCTCCACCGAAAAGTAATGAAGGATACATAGCCTACATCTAACCAACCATCTCTCTTGTAGCTTCATCGGACCTAAAGTGATTCCAGTGCAGATAATATTTCTTGATTGCTTGGTTCTAGAGCATGATATTTTTCTGTTGAAATATGCACTAAGGTTTTGACTGGAATTTTTCTCCTCACTCCATCTCTAATACAAACCAATAAATCACATGATGAATATATTTTACATATCATTTAAGCAATGAAACATGGAAAATGTCATGGACTTTCTCCTTCAGAGGTACTGTAAGTATGTATTCTATTGGTCCAATCCTCTCAAGGATCTCAAAAGGACCACAATACCATGGTGCCAACCTCACACACAACCAATCCTCAAGTAGCTCTTCTTTTGATTGATATGCACATGCACATGCTCGCCAACCCAAAAGTCCTTCAATTCCCTATGCTAATCAACGTAGCTCTTCCTCCTATCTTGTCTTTCCTTTATATTATTGTTTATAACTTGCATTTCTTGTTTCATCTCTTCCAACATGTATGATCCTATAGGGATTGTGTTCACTGGATCACTCCAGATAATGAGACTATTACAACAAGGCCCATAGAGTGCCTCAAATAGACTCATCCTCAATGACTTCTGATAACCATTTTTGTAAGAAAACTCAACCAGTGGAAGATACTCCTCCCACCTCCTTTGTTGGTTCATGATATACACCCTCAACATATCCTCGAATGTCATGTTGACCCTCTCTGTCTGTCCATCTATCTCTAGATGATAAGTTGTAGTGAAGGTCGACTTTGTAACCAAACCTGCAAACAAATCCTTCCAAAACATGGAAGTGAACTTGGTATCTTTGTCTAATACAATCCTCTTCAGAGCATCATGAAACCTCACTATCTCCCTGATGAATACCTATTATGCAACCAACTCACAGAATAGAAGAAGAGATAGATCAAAAGCTTCAAAATAAGCCTATTGGAGGGGGCAACATCGTTTACATTACAAAAATGAAATAATTCTTGGATGATACAAATGAAAAAACCTCCTTTCTATATATAGGAGTCTAAGGGGTCACAATATAGATAGAGTCGACATAACAATAATAATATAAGGAAACAACAATAATAATAGTGGGCTTATATTGTCCACAATAATAACAATATGGGGACAACATTCGCACAACAATAACAATAAGGGGATACAATGATAATAAATGGGGTAATACAATATTATTATAGGGACATAACATGCCCCTCTCCTTCAAAAAACTATTGTCCTAAATGCTTCAGTAGTTATCGAGGCTTCAATATAAAATTCTCATTCTCAAATGTGGAATCTTTAGCGAGTAAGTTCTTCCACTTGATGAGATACTCTGAAATTGATTGATTTTGTAGCTGTCGATAATTATTTGGTGATAATTTTGTTATCCTTTTTAGCTTTCTTGATGGAGATTTGTTTGTATGGTTGTAGTCGTAGAAATACTCAGTCACCTACATCAAAACTTCTTTTTCTACAATATTGATCTACCTATTTTTTCATTCTATTTTGTGCCAAATTGAGGTTATCCTTTTGTTGTTGATGCTCGATTAGATCCTCCACTGCTTGAACCTTAGAATTTTCTCTTAAAGATGATGTGATGGATCGTGGATGATATCCATAAAGTCTCATAAATGGGGTCATTTTTGTTGCAGTATGGAAGGAAGTGTTATACCATCATTCAGCTAGTGGCAACAACTTGACCCATTGTGTCTGCTTATCAAATACAAAGAAATGAAGATATCCTTCAAAAAATTTGTTCACTATCTCAGTTTTCCCATTAGATTGAGGATGATAAGATGAGCTATGAACTAACTGAGTACCTAGAAAATAAAATAATTCCATCCAAAAATTTCTAGTGAACATTGGATCTTTATCACTTACAATAGTCATTCGGTTTCCATGTAGCTTTTGAATTATTTCCATAAATTTAGTATCAATTGTATTGGATTTAAATGGATGAGATTATGCACAAAAGTGTGCATAGTTGGTAATTCTATAAACTACCACCATGATGACACTCTTTCATTCAGACTTGGGTAAACCTGTGATAAAATCCATTGAAACCTCCTCCCAACATTGACTTGGAATGGATAAAGGTTGTAACAAACTTGATGTCTTAATTGTCTCAACTTTATTTTATTGGCAAGAAAAACATTCCTCCGCAAACTTTTGAATATCAAATTTAAGGCCATCCAAAACAAATTCCTTCTTAATAGTGTGGTAAGTTTTTAAAAACTTTGATTTCCCTCCTAAGGGAGAGGTGTGAAATTCCATAAGAATCTTTTATTTTAGTTCAGAAGTCTTACATAGGTACAAGCAATCTTTGTACCATAACGAATCATTTTTCTAGCTAAACGTATAATATGTACTGAGATATTGCTGCAAATTTTGAATGAGTGTCCACACTTCTTCGTAATTCTTCCATTCATCCTTTGATTCGTTTAACCAATCTGTTTGGATAATAGAAATGGCAAAAAGAAATTCTTCCATATCCTCATCCTTTCTTGAGAGTGCATCTACAACAACATTTTGCTTCCCTTTTTTGTAGATGATTTCTCTGTCATAACCCAACATCTTTGTGACCCATTTGTATTGCTCTTCTAAATATAATCTTTCTTCTAAAAAGTATTTAAGACTATCATGATCCATTTTTACCTTGAAGTGTCTTCCCATTAGGTAAGGTCGCCATTTCTTAAGTGCATGTAGTATTTCCAACATTTCCTTCTCATATATAGTTTTTTGTAAATACTTTCCTTTGATTGGATGACTTTCAAAAGAAATGGGTCTTCCTTCTTTCATTAAAACAACACCAATTCCATTTTTTGAGGCACCACATTCCACAATAAAGATTTTTTGTGAACTTTGACATAGCTAGGATTGGTGTTGGGCACATTACCTCTTTAAGATGTTCAAATGACTTCATTTATTCTGGAGTCCAAGAAAATGCATCTTTATTCAGTAATGTTGTTAGAGGTGCTTCTATTCTCCCGTAATTATTAATAAACTTGAAATAATACCCTGTCAATCTAAGAAATCCTCGTAGATGCTTTAAGGATGTGGGAATTTTTCATTCCTTAATGGCTTTAAATTTTATAGGGTCTACCTTAACACGTTCATGAGATACAATATGACCTAGATATTCCACCTCCTGTATTCCAATGAAATATTTGGTGGCTTTTTCATATAATTTTTTCTCCTCCAATAGTTGAGCACCCTGTCAACATGTTGAACATGATCCTTCCAAGACTTGTTGTAGATTAGTATATCATAAAAAAATACTAAAACAAATTTTCTAAGGAAGGGTTTGAAAAACAAATTCATTAAGCCTCAAAATGTAGAAGGTGCATTGGTAAGGCCAAAGGGCATGACCACAAATTCATAATGACCCT
Source organism: Pinus tabuliformis (assembly GCA_031772625.1). Classification (NCBI taxonomy): domain Eukaryota; kingdom Viridiplantae; phylum Streptophyta; class Pinopsida; order Pinales; family Pinaceae; genus Pinus; species Pinus tabuliformis. The sequence continues at coordinate 542,160,852 of CM062811.1, forward strand.
CATGAGTTGTAAATGTTATTTTTAGAATTTCTTTAGTCTTCATTCTGATTTGATGATATCCTGAATGAAGATCCAACTTGGTGAAGTAAATTGCTCCATGTAATTCATCGAATAATTCATCAATGACATGAATGGGAAATTTATCATTAATAGCGATTTTGTTGATTTCCCTATAATCTAGACACATGCGCGATGATCCATCCTTCTTGTGCACCAATACTACTCAAGCAGAGAGAGAGCTTTGACTAGGTCGCATTATACCAACCTCTAGCATTTCTACAACCATACATTCAATTTCTTTCTTTTGGGAATAGGGATATATGCAAGGCTTGATGTTTGGAGGAACACTTCCTTGAATCAAATGAAAAGCATGATCATGATCACGAATAGGTGGGAGGCCTTTGGGAGTCTTGAATACCTTGGAATGATTGTCCTAGACTTTTTGGAGATCTCGATAAATATGTGATTTCGATGTGGGAACCTCTAGTGAACATAATTTTGCAATTACGATACGTTTTACTTTCTTTAGAAGCTTTGCCATGCGGTTAGAGCTTATTCTCTTTCCCTATTTCACTGTGATACCCCTTAATTCAACTTCCTTTCCTTCTAAAAAAAAATTCAATAAATTTTTTTGAAAATTAAAATCTATCGTACCCAAAGATTGTAGCCATTGGACTCCTAGTAAAACATCAAAACCAACAATTGGAATGGAAAACTTTGGAATATTAAATACACATTATCCAATGGAAATCTTGATATTATGGCACTTTCTAGAGAAATTTATGGTTCCTCCATTTGCAACCATCACTTGACACTCTAGTGCTAGATATACCAAGTAATTCAATTCCTTAACTATCTTACAATGAATAAAATTATGGGTACTACCCAAAGCAATCAACACTATTACCTTTTTCTTCTTCATATGTCCTTCTATCTTGAGAGTGAGAGGAATGGTAATTCCTGCCAATGCGTTATAAGATATGGTCAAATTCATTTCTTCTTTCTCTAGCGTTTGTTCCTCATGTATATCCCCTCCCTTTGACATTTCTCGTTCCTTTTCTTCCTCTTGTTCACAATCTATGTAAAATAATTTCTTCTCAGAACACTTATGACCTTTAGTGTATTTTCTATCACAACTATAAGAAAACCCTTTTTCTCTTTTTTCTTCCAATTTTTGTGGTATCAACCTTGTAGGTTGTGGAAGGCTATGGGAAACAACACTTCCATATTTATAGATGTGAGTCGTAGGCTTTGAATATGTTTTATCTATTTAATTTCAGATCTCCAAGCTCTAAAATTTCATCCTACAATATCCCTTTGAGTCCTCTTTCCCACCCCTCAAGTATAATCAAGATTGGATTTTCCAAGAAAGGGTTATACCCAATCTCCCACAATGACGTGATTATATACTAGTTAAGTAGAGTGAACTTGTACGAAGTACCATGTGTCATTGTTTCAACCTTCGGGCTTGAATATGCCACACAACAAACTAAAATCTGTCCTCTTTCTATCAATTTTGACGAAATTTGAATCTGATGCTTAGAGAGAAAGTTATGATGAGTTTCCCAAGGTCGCATGTTTGAGATGAAATTCGGGAGCCTGTAAAAACCATAACTTACTTAGCTCATATCTCCTCAAATGTAGTGAGCAACTGTCTCAAATTCAGGCACAACATTCATCAATATTTCATCTCAAATGGGTTTTTTTTTCACTTCTGAATATTCGTAGAAAAAATATTATAGCGAAAATTCCACGATGTCCTATTTGAACCAACAAAACCCTAGAATCCAAAGCTCTGATACGAAATGTTATGCAACTAGATGACAAAATAGAAGAAGAGATAGATCAACTACTTCAAAATTAGCCTCTTCTAGGGTGAAACCTCCTTTACATTACACAATTTTATAATTATTTGATGATACAAATAAAAAAAAACTCACTTGAATATATAGGAGTCTAAGGGATCACAATATAGTCAGAGTCGAAATAAAAATAATAATGTAAGGGCACAACAATAACAATAATGGTTTTCTATGGGGGAAATAATAATAATATGGGGACAACATTGGCACAACAATAACAATAAGGTGCTACGATGAGAATAATAATGCGGAATACACTAGTATTATAGGGACCTAACAATACCTGTGCTACCTCACTAGTTGGATAACTAGTCTTCACTAGAATGAAGTGAGCTACTTTTGTTAATGTATCAACCACAAACATGACGGAATAATGATACTTCGATGTACTCAAGAATCCTGTGATGAAATCCATTGAAATGATCTCCCATTTCCACTCTGATACTAGAATGGGCTGTAACAAATCAGTTGGGTGCTTACACTCAACTTTCACTTGCTGATAGTCCAAGCATCTAGCAACAAAGTCCCCCAGTTCCTTTTTCAAATTTGGACAATAGTATAACTTATTCATAGTTGTAAATGTCTTTTGATATCTTAGGTGACCTAAATATGGCTTGACATCAAACTCCCTCAGTATAATCTTCTTGAGCTCACTTTCATTAGACACATAAATCTTGTCCCTAAATCTCACTAAGAAATTTGTCGTGAGACGATAATCCACATCTTGTTCCCCTGTACCCTGCTATAACTTATGCTTAAGCTACTGATACTTGAAATCCTTTTGTCCTTCCTCTAAGATCTGATCCTATAAATATGTCCCATAAGATCTCATAGTTGCAACATGGTTTACCTTCACTCTCCTACAGAGAGCATCTGCAACCATGTTCTCCTTTCCTTTAATGTATCTTATCTCAAAGTCAAACTCACTAAGGGTAGCCAACCATCTAGATTTCATGGAATTTAGATTAGGTTGGTCAAATAGATACTTCAATCCACTATGATCACTCATCAACACAAACCTCCTTCCAAGAAGATAGTGCCTTTGCATCTTCAATGCATGAATAATAGCTACCCACTCAATATCATGAGTCACATAGTTCTGCTCATGTTCATTCAATTTCCTTGATTCGTAGCATACCACTTGTCCCTCCTACATTAGGACTCCACCAAGTCCTCTCTTGGAAGCATATGTACATACAACAAAATCTTTATCCGAATATGCAATCTTGAGAAATGGAGCATTTGTAAGAAATTGCTTCAACTGCTAAAAAATTGTTGCACATTCCTCAATCCACTCAAATTTATTTCCTTTCCTCTGCAATGATGTAATAGGATATGCAATCTATTAGAAGTTCCTAATGAGCCTCCTATAATAACATGTTATCCCGATGAATGATCTGAGCTCATCCACATTCCTGGGAGATTCCCATCCCATGATAGCTCTTATCATTTCCGGATCCACTACTATGCCTTCTTTGGACACAACATGTCCCAAGTAATGTACCTCTATCTGAAAGAAACTGCATTTACTAATATTTTCGTACAATTGATGCTGTCTTAGCAATATCAATATTGCTACTAAGTGTTCTGCATTCTCTTCCTCATTCCTAGATTATATTAATATATCATCAACGAATATTATGAAAAACACATTATTCATCAAGCATATGAAAGTAGTTGAAGCATTAGTAAAACTAAAATGAACCACAACAAATTCATAATTCCCATACCTGGTCTAGAAAGAAGTCTTGTAGATATCCTCTTCTTTGATGTGCTCCTCCGGATGTACTGATCTCAAATCAATCTTTGAGAACATTTTTTCTCCCTTAAAATGATCAAATAAGTCATAAATCATTAGCAATGTATATATGTTCTTGATCATCACCTCATTCAATTTCTTATAATCAAGACATAACCTGAGAGTACCATCCTTCTTAATGAAAATTATCGATGCACCCCAAGACAATACACTTGGCCTAATATATCCCTTCTCAAAAATTTCCTTGAACTGTAACTTCAGTTCAACTAACTATGGAGTACTCATCTTGTAAGTTTCCTTTGATGCTGGTGTTGCTCTTGGTACCAACTCAATAGAAAATTCCACTTCCCTATGGGGAGGAAACTCTGAAATATCTACTAGAAACATATCCTCAAATTGTTGTAAGACAATGTACCTCTTAAGGATTTCCACATCCTTAACATCCTTACCCTTGTCACTAGAAATATGGACTGCAAATAGTACACAACCCTTCCTGCAGCTGTATTTAGTCTGCATAGCTGTAACTATCCTCACTGGTGTAGGCTTCTTGTTTCCTTGTAAGATTCTCTTTTGCCTATTATCATCTTGCCATTCAATAGCATTGTCATATCAATCTACTTTGGTCCTATGGAGATAAAACCAATCCATACCCAAAAACATGCTATATGATCCCAATGGAAGCACATTTACATGTGCCTATGTAGGCATACCATTCAACTCAAATAGAAAAGCTCTTACCAAATGGTGAACTCTCTTCTTAGTACCTATAGGCAACTACACCGATCAAGATTTTTCATACACTTATTTTCTAAAACCACACTAGTCCATCAATTCACGATTAACATAACTATAATTCAACCCAAGGTCAATCAAAATAGAAACAACTGAATCACAAAGCTTACCTTTCATCTCAATAATAGATGCCTAGTGATTCTCCTACTTGTTGTCCAGAACTACATAAATATGAGGAGTCCTATGACCATGATCCCCAACTGTCTATGCCTCCATAGGGCTATATATGTGAGGCTTGCCACCATGGTACAATGGAAAATAATTCTTGCAATGATCTTTTCCCAAATCCAATACTACAACAATCCTCTACCATCACCTCTATTTTGTTGCTCTCTAGGGTGCGGCTTCTCAATTGCATTAAACTTATTTTAAGGAACAACATTCTCTTTCTCACCTGCATCTTGAGGTCTTCCCCTCTTTGGTGCCACTTCCCTTTAAATTTCTCATTGCCCTTCAAATCACTCTTAGGCTCATTTTTACAATTTTATTGCTCATAACAATGCTTCAGTTTCCTGATGGCTTCCTCCAGTGACCGAGGCTCATTAAACTCAATCTGGTCTCTATATGCTACTAGAAACCCACTGATGAACCTTTGAATCTTTTCTTTATCATCCGTGAGCTAAGGCACATACCTCAACAACCCTAGAAACTTGTTATTATACTCATCATCTTTCATAGAACCCATCTGCAACTCATAAATCGCCTTAGCTCTGTCATCATAATACCTTTCAAATAGGTACTTCTTCTTGAAGAGTATCTCAAACTCATCCCAAATCAACTCTTCTTCTCGAATTCCTTTGACATTATTCACATATTCCCACAAGATATATGATGTCCCTTTAATACTAAAAGTAACTATCTTGGCTTTCATGTTTTGTGAATAGGTATGCAATCTGAAGAATTTATTCATCCCAAGAAACCACACCTCTACCTCTTTTGACTTCTTCATCTCTCCATCAAATGTATGGGTCTTGAATTTGTTGAACTCCTCTAGAAAGTACTCACTTCACCTATAAGGATGATGGAGATGATGTCTCTAGGATGATGAACTAAAATGAAAACTATACATATCGGCCATCCTGTTAGGCATATCCAAGTATTTTCCACCTCTGATTGTGTCCCCTCTATTTGACCTGTATCCTGATCGAGACTTGCTACCAGATGCCCCATTAGTCTTTTCTTCCTATTCTTGGCTAATCCTTAGTTGTCCTTGTCTTGGCATGTATGAAAAAATATAAAGGATCATTGCATTAACATCTGATTTCTTTTCTTAAGCCATTGCTAGTATTTCCTGAGGCTCAACAAACCTCTCATTATCTTCCTTGCAATTTTTTATCTCTACCCTAGAACTCCTCAATGTTTCTGCTATATGAAGAGAATACTCATATGCTTACTACCCTACTGATATTTAGGGAGGTTCACATGAATTTTATTCCATCATTTTTCTCGTTATACTTGATTCTTTTCTTCCTGCAACAATGCCATGTCAAATAAATCAAATAGATACCATAATCAAAATCATACCCCAATGATGTTCAGGGGAGGCTTATCTCATTTGAACATTTAGTCCATATTAATAGAACACATGTATAATCATGATCATATTAATATTCCAACATCATGCATGACAATACCAACTACATACCATAACCTTGATAATGCATGCATAAACACATACATCTAGCCCATCTGGTCCAAGTATTGAACCTTGCTTTGATACCATTCTGTAATGCCACCTCCCACATTTACCCACTTTCACTAGCCTGTCAGGGTAGACATAGAAGAGGGCCACTATGACATGAATCAACTCCCTAAGTATAATTCAGTAAGTGGAATCGATGGAACAAAACTTTTTTGACCTTCCTTAGGAGCTACAGGACCCCTAGGAGCTAACCCACCACTCCATGTGCCAAAACCCTAAGCCAACTTGAATTTTGAGTGAGATGGACACCGGAGCACTTGAACGAAAATGAAAGTGAGTGACTATAAGCCTCTAGTTGCATCGATAAACCTCCCTCGAAGCAACAACGGTCTAAACTACATAGTTATATATGTGTAACTCTGAGATCTCATCCACTTTTTTAGGGCTAGGATCCATACCTCTGCCCATAACTTGATAGAAATTTCCAGAATAATAAATGACACAAGGACAAATATTTTAACACAAAAATTAGACACAGACTTGACCTAACATGGTCTAGCCATGACACTCATCCTGTCAAATACATGGTGAACATGAAATCTATAGGTCATGAATGCATATTTGAACATAAATATCTTAAAATTATCATAGAATCATAAGCAAGGTCTAGTTACCTCCCACAATAGTTTTCATAACATCTATTATGTCATGCATTCAATAACCATTCGTTTTCCAAACAAATATGATAATATCCATGATTATAATCTGTCATAAAACCATGCATATAAAAAACATTTAACCAAATAAATAACAATGATAGAACAACCATTAAAGCCACATAATAACAATTAAATTTACTCATAAAATACAAGAGGAAACTCTTATTAACATATGGAAAAGGCAACCATGTCACGGACATGCATGTAACACCTAATCATAGATTGGGTTGAACCAAATCTCTCATTCAGCAAATCATCCTTGGGCCATATTCTAAGCATGAATGTGGGATCTCATGGGATAAACCAATCCATAAAAAACCAAGGGATTATAGAGGTTAAATCACCTCCACCCTCACCCTACCATGATCTCACCTAAACCTATCTTGAGATCACAAAACCAAACCAAACTTGGATGCCATGGAATTCCTTCACCATCCCTTGAGGAATTTTCCTATCTCCACCCACTTGTTGAGGGCTTCCCCAGAGAAAACCATCTCTGCCCACAACCCTTGGGATTTTCTTGAGACCACTACACTCGTATCCAAAAGCTTTCAGAAATCGAATGCTCAACCAAGACTAAATCTCATCACACCATGACTATCTAGTAATGGAAATGCAAGGCTGAAACCATTGTCCAAATAAGAAAAGCACATGCCAATGATAGAAAATGAACTAAATGCACACATGCATGTACCATGCATGCTATAGCCAACTATAAAATCATATACGTAACCTAATACCTGCAAGTATTCCCATTGAAGCTGCTTGATCCAATTTTCCGTTGCTTGATCCTTGCTCTCCTTTTCTTTCTTGTCCCTTTTTTCTTGCTTCCTTTCTTTCTCCTCTTGGTTCTCTTTTACTCCCTTGAAACAAATTCCAAGGCTCAACTCTCAAAAATACCCCAATTGATGCTTTCATGTTGTATTATTATTGTTGCCTCTCATTTCTTTATTTTTCCTACATTTTCCTTCAATTTTATCGTCACATGAAACCTGTGACCTTTCACCTCCCTTTTCTCCTAACTTCCTTTATTTATTTATAAAGAAATTTCCTATAATTCCTTTTGACAATGCCTTTACTAATTTCCCCTTAGCCATATTAAACAACAAGTGATTCCCACTAGGATACTTTTCCCAACATTCAACTTGGAATACATGTCCCATGACCTTGGTCTTATTTTTCCTTTATTAACTTTATTACATGAAATTTTAATATGGGGTTGTCACACATCCCCCCTACTCCTCTCTCTCTCTCTCTCTCTCTCTCTCTCTCTCTCTCTCTCTCTATATATATATATATATATATATATATATATATATATATATATATATATATATATCCCCAACCATTCATTATCTCTCTGTATATATCTCTCTTATTCATCTTCGTTTGTCTCTTTCGTCCCTCCTGTCTCTCCATCTTTACTGCTGACCCTCTATATTTTCATGTATGTGCCTCTCTTCTCCCCTCTCTCTCATCCTCTAAGTCCCACCTCCATATTTTCCACCATATCCCTCTCTCTCTTCTTTTATATGTACCCCTCACTGCCTCATTCACTCTCTCTCCCCCATCTCTCTCACTCGCTCTCTCATCTTCCCCTCTCTCTCCCCCTATAGATTTATGTATATCTCTTTGTCACCCCCTTTCTACTTCTCTCTCTCCTACTCACTTCTCCTCTCTTGTTCTCTCATTTTGTACCCCCCCTCTCTCTCTCTCTACCACTTTTCTATGTCTCTATCCCTCCCTCCCTTCACTACGTTAAATAAAAGTGTAAATATGTTCAGTATTTGTCAATCTAATTTTTATCATTTTACTTGTCAAGAAAAATAAATATTATTTTTATAAAATTATATGAAAAAATTTCTTGCTCATTTCATAGGTCTAGGAAATTCAAAGAGTCAATATTATGTTAAATATCTCTTTATGAGCATTTATTCAATGCACATGGGTCAACCTAGTGTCAAGATGCCATTCAAGACAAACACTATTCTTCAACAAAAAAGATTACAAGAAAAACAATGAAGAGAGCATCATGTCAGTCTGCAAAAAAGAATTAAACAACTAAAAGGTGACATGTTGCCTCATATAAATGACACAATGCTTCACTCATTCAAGTTGGCTCAACTATGGAGGACAAACTACTATAAATACTGAGCTAAGGTCTAACTACACAATAGAATTTTGGAGATCTCTGAAATTTCTTATGTGGTTCACGACTATAATTTCTGATGGGTGCATGACTAAATTTTGGATGGCTAAAGTTGTGTAGGGAGAACATAACTCACATTGTTCTGAGATGATTCAGTGAATAACAAGGACTACAATCCGCATTACAAGAATGTATCAATTCACACTCATCTACAAGATCAGATAAGGACAGAGACTCAAATTCACCATGACTGTTGGACATTTATAGGATGGGATCCTAATAGTTAGGATGAGAAAGAGCGAAGCAATTACAGTTGTATACCACAAAAGCATAAGTCCTGGCATGGGTGAAAGGAATAAGGTCTCAGATCTCTGTTTCAGAATACAATCATAATCTTGGCAACTATGATATTAATCTCAGCATTGACTTCAAAGATGATCGGTGTCTTGGTCTTAGAGTGCCATAGTATGTCAAGGGTCAAGGTCTTGCTATTCGTCAATTGGAATCTCTATATCACTAATTTTGTGCGGGTTTTCCTCTTCAAGAGAGATAGGTTTTGTCCCTAGCAGAAACCCAGAAAATATTGTGTTCTTGTCTCTTTGTTTTGGTAGAAGTTTGATGAAGGAAACACACACACTAATAATAAGAAGAAGATCAAGCTAACATAAATTGTAAAAGAACTTCACATATTGTTATCAAGTCTACAAGTGATCCATGTGGATATTGGTGGCCACTCGCCAATTGCACTTGGAACCCCACCATTGCTTCTTCCAATTTTTTAGTTTCCTTAATTATAGCACAATTTACTATTTTTAGCAGTTTTTCGGGTCCTAAACTTCCGGAGCCATTTTGAGGCCCTAAACAATGCTTTTTGGGAAATCTGCCACCAACGATTTTTTGTCTAAAGTGGTCTTTTCCCTCGTAGTCCTTGGAGATATATTTCCAATGGGCTATCATGCGCGTCAAACAGAGATAATATGACCAAGTAGCGACCCTGTGAAGTTGGTTGTCCAACTCATCCCAACGCGGCCCATAAAATCATAGTGTTACATCTCCTCAGGTTAGGATTTTGGTTGTTTAGGGTTTCCTCTTATTGTTCAATAATAAAAAGGCACTTGAGCCTCATTGTAAGACAGTTCAAAGGCATGTAGCCACCACATCTCTTCTCAGAGATAAGCTACCATTGCCCTACCTGGTTTATTTCTATTCCTGTTTGTAAGCATATTTCAGTATTTTACATTAATGAAATGACGTATTATTTCCACTGCATCTCTGTGTTTACGGTTATCTCAGTATTTTTTTGTGTTCCTGTTTAAATCCAGATCAGTCGTATCAAAGTGGTCTTCTTTTCTTCTCTGTTTTTCTTTGCATGTCCCCAACGAGGTCGGGATATAAGGAGTTAGGGCTTGAACTGGTCGAACCTTTGCAATACCAGCGTAGCAAATCCCGACAATCTCCCATGGCAGATGAAAAGAAATATTAGGGGGCAGGAGATCCTATCAAAATCTTGCTCGAAGAAGCCTTCCAGCGACAAAGGAACGCGATGATGGACAACTTTTGCCTAGATCCTTCAGCAGCTACTCAGGGGTGACGCATCGACTCCCAATAGTAACTCTGGAAATGCCACACCGTTTAAGGTACAAGTTAATTTTGAAATCCCCATATTCGAGGGTCAGATAGATGCAGATTTCGTCAATAAATGGTTAAATGTGCTAGAGGGTTATTTTTCTCTTCATGGTTTTTCCAATCAGGAATAGATTATTTTTGCTCTTCTCAAAGTAGCCCCCCACGTCAAGGATTGGTGGGAAACCTACTCTGAGCAGAAGGATGAAATTACAGGCTCACTATTTTTAGTCACACCCACTTGGAATTCATTCCTGGATGTCATCAATGAGCAGTAATACCCTGTCGGAAGCTATGAGGATCAATACATAAAGTGGACCACGCTGTGGCAGGGAAGGGACCAAGACGTGCTGGAGTTTACTAATACTTTCTATACCCTTCGCACAAAGTTGGGTATCAAGGATACAGAGCGGCATTTGGTACTCAAATACCATGGCTACCTACACAAGTAAATCCAAGAAGAAATAGAGTTCCTAAACATCTCCTCGCTCGACACGGCATACTAGTATGCCGTCAGGGTCGAGAAAAAGTTTAAACAGAAGAAGCGAGACTTTGGATCTACGAATCTGAAACAAGGGAAAGGTGTCCACAAACTACAAAACAAAGGACAAAGCCAAGGGGCGGGGTGGCTGAAGACAACCTGACAAAGCTACAAGCAAAGAACAGCGTTGCGAAGCTGAAAAAGGACATGGGAAAGTGGTGTGAGTTCCATAAGAGCTCCACTCATGACAAAGGTGAGTGTCAGGCCAAGCAGTCACTGGTGGCCGAGCTAAAGGTTTCAGAATTAGATGCATGTTTCGACTCTGAGTCAGAACCTAATAAGGGAATGACAAAGGGAAGCAGATTATCAATGCGGAGCCCAACACCACCGTTGCCACCACAAAGATCAAGAAGAAGGAACCCGAAGATCCAGAGGAGGAGAGTCTCTTCCACTCGTAGATGTGGGTAAAGGGCTCCCCGCTACAGTTCATTATCGACAGCGGGAGCCAAAATAACTTCATGTCGGCAGAGGTCGTGAAGTGGCTGGGCTTACTGACCATAGCACATCCACAACTGTACACCATCGGGTGGCTTCACCAAGGACGGGATCTTTGCGTGAACCAATAGTGTTGCCTTCCGTACAACATCAAGCCCTTCACGGATGAGGTATTGTGTGACATTTCTCCCCTTGAATTTTGTGATGTATTATTCGGACAACCATACTTGTGGAAGAAATATGCTATGTAAATCGAGGCCCCATGCTGTTATTGTTACTTTGGGAAATAAGTTGTACAGGATACTAGAGGTAGCACCGCTTACTTCCATCTCTTTGGTTACTGCAAAATAATGCAGTAAGCTCATTTCTAAAACTGCGAAATTTCTTTTCTTGATGTTATGCCCTCAAGGAAAGAAGAAGACAGTGGCCACGACCTCCAGACAAGGCCCCTCCGCATGACAACTAAAGATGGATAAGGTCATGGAGGAGTACAAGGACATCTTCACCTCCCCCATAGGGATACCTCTGCACTGTCAAGTCAAGCACTCCATTGATTTGACCCTAAGTGTGTTGCTGCCCAATGGACCAATCTATCGACACTCCGTTCTAGAGAACAATGAAATCAAGAGGGAGATTCAGGAGCTGCTGCAAAAAGGTTACATCCATCCGAGTTCATTGCCCTGTGGGAGCTCGATTGTGTTGGTACAGAACAAGGATGGGACTTGGAGACTCTGTATTGACTATCGGGCGCTGAACAAGATCACTGTCCGTAATAGGTACCCAATCCAATGGACTGATGACCTCCTGGACCAACTGAAGGGGGGAATATATTTCAGCAAGATCGATTTGATTCAGGATATCACTAGGTACCAATCGAATCCTCCAATGTGTGGACGATTGCCTTCAAATCCAAGGAGGGCCATTTTGAATGGTTGGTTATGCCTTTTAGATTGAATAATTCTCCTGCAACCTTCATGAGGCTAATGGATGACATCTAGCAGCCATTCACCAACTCATTTTTAGTGCTATACTTGGATGACATCCTGATCTTCAGCCAGAGTTGGGAAGAGAACCTTCACCACATCCGGCAGGTTCTCCAAACACTGCAGCAACATAAGTTATGTGCCAATTTGGAGAAATGCACTTTTGGCATGACCCAAGTTCAGTATCTGGGATACCTTATTGATGAATAGGGGGTGCATGTGGATCTAGCTAAGATCCAAGTCATTTGGGATTGGCCATCTCCAACCCCTCTGACAGAGCTTTCTAGCTTTCTAGGCCTTGCCAACTTCTACCATAGGTTCGTTTTGGGATTTTCTTATATCACTTGGCCCTTGAGTCAAGTCACCAAGCGAGGAGCAAAAGCAAAATTCTTTTGGTCTGAATCTCAACAGAAGGCATTCATCGAGTTGAAAGATCACCTCTACTTGGCATCAGTTCTTGCATTACCAGACTTGCAACAACCATTTGAGGTCAAGAAAGATGCCTCTGACTATGCTATTGCGGTAGTCCTTACTCAACACGGGCATCTAGTGGCATATCACAGTGAGACATTTTCAGACACAGTCCGGAAGTATCCCACTTATGACAAATAGATGTATTCCATTATGCAGGCTTGTCGACAATGGAAGCATTACATTTTCGGGAAGAAAACAGTCATCCACACAGACCACCGACCCCTACAGTTCATATAGACCCAAGGGAAATTGTATAATGATCCCCATCAGAAGTGGTCCACATACCTGCAACAGTTCCATTTGAATATCAAGTATAAGGAGGGAAACACTAATAATGTTGTAGATTTCCTTAGTCGACCAACGATCATGGCGTTAACCATCGTTCTCAACTCTTGTGGGCACGAGACTTCTGATTGGCCACTTCTCTATAAAAGCGACCCGGAATTTGGCCACACTTACCAGACACTCTTGGAGGGTCAGCATGTTCTAGATTTAACCTCTAGGATGCCCTGTTATGCCACATGGGTCACCTCTGTGTTCCTTCAAGCGAGCGTGCTAAGAATATTTTGGAAGCACACTACAGTCGGGCTGCTGGGCATTTCGGGGTTGAAAAATGGTGGCAGTACTGCAGAAATATTTCTATTGGCCGAATCTTCGACAGTATGTCTAGAAGTACATCAGATCATGCACTGCCTATGCCATTGCCGAATCGACCATCAAAGAAGCAAGGCCTCTATACCTCACTGCCTACCCCTAGTCAACCTTGGGAATCCATCTCCATGGATTACATGTCAGGCCTTCCTTCCACTAAGCATGGAAATGACCGTGATTTTGTGGTCATCGATAGGTTCTCAAAGATGGCCATTATGGCAGCCTGAAAAAAGAATATCACAACAGAAACCACTGGTAAACTCTTCTTTGAACGAGTGTGGGTACACTTTGGGATCCCACAGTCTATCATCTCAGATTGGGACAACAGGTTCCTCAGTACATTTTGTTCCAGTCTTTGGTCGATGCTGGACACCAAACTCACTAAGTCAACACCCTTCCAACCTCAAACTGATGGTCAGACAGAGGTTGTTAACAAGATGGTCGTACACATTCTGTGCATATACAACTCAAAGCATCCATGCACATGGGATGAGAGACTCCCCTATGTTCATCACAGCTACAACTGGGCTCTCCACAGCTCGACTGGCCATAGCCCTTTTCAGGTGGGGTTGGGATTCCAGCCACTGTGTCCCATTGATGTGGCCATGCCATTTGCAACTACTCATGTAGATTTGGCTCATGTCCAGCCCAAAACAGATAAGGCAAACAACTTCATTGATCACATCCAACATATTCACCAAAAATTCCATGACATTCTGGAGAAATCAAATTCCAAGTAAAAGCATCGAAATGATCAACATCGGGTGCCACACAAGTTTCCAGTCGGCAACAAAGTCTAGTTGTATTTGCAAAAGGAAGGCCTTACCGGAGCCTATCGGAAACTCAGACCACTCCGATATGGTCCTTACACCATTACCAAAGCTATGGGAGACAATGTGTATGAGCTAAACATTCCCCCATTCCTTGGCCTGCACCGAGTGTTCAATGTGGATCACCTTCGGCCATACTTTCCACCATTACTAGACACATCCAACATTGCAGAACAGCTCACACCCACAGAGTTAAATCCAGATTGCATGGAACAAGCTACAGTTGATCACCTATGGAATCAAAGATCAAGCACACTCGCCAGTAGAATATCCCACTGTATCGAGTTGTCAGAGCAGGCCAACTCCTTCGTCAAGGCAAATGGCTCACCAAGGACTGAGTTCAACAAAATTTCCCTCGTCTCATGGAGGAACTCAACGCAATGGCGGCCATTGCTTCCTAAGGGGGGAGGAATGATCCACGTGGATATTGGTGGCCACCCACCAATTCCACTTGAACCCCCAGCATTTCTTCTTCCAGTTTTTCAGTTTCCTTAACTATAGCATAGTCTACTATTTTTAGGAGTTTTTTGGGTCGTAAACTTCCGAAGCCGTTTTGAGGCCCTAAAGAATGTTTTTTGGGAAATCTACTGCCGGTAATTTTCTGTCTAAAATTGTCTTTCCTGTCATATTCCTCGGAGAGACCTTTCCAACGGGCTATCATGCACATCAAACGGACATAATATGACCAAGTTGCGACCCAGAGAAGATGGATGTCCAACTCACCCCAAGGGAGCCCATAAACTCTTGGTGTTACATCTCCTTGGGTTAGGGTTTTGGTTGTTTATGGTTTTCTCTTATTGTTCAATAATAAAAAGGCCCTTGATCCTCATTGTAAGATAGTTCAGAGGCATGTAGCCACCACATCTCTTCTCAGAGATAAGTTACCATCGCCCTAGCTGGTTTATTTCCATACCTGTTTGTAAGCATATTTCAGTATTTTACATTAATGAAATGAAGTTTTATTTCTACTGCATCTCTGTGTTTACAATCATCTCTGTAATTTGTTTCATTCCTGTTTAAATTCGGATCAAGAAGGATCCTACTAATACTAAACTCCATAGATTCTTCAACATAGTATCAGAGCTAAGGTGTTGAAGTCAAAGGAAGGGTAGTAAAAAGAGACATCAAAGCAAGGTTTAAGGGTTCAAGGATCAACTCTACAAAAAGCAGTCTACAACAGCAAAGAATTTTTCACTATACAACCTTCAACAATCTATAATACTCACCGTCTCGGTACTATACTATTGAGATCTCGGTGCCACAATAGGATTAGGAAACCTCGGTCAAAGAATGAGGTTTTGATCACAACTACTTAAAACATGAGTTCATGACAACAATTTTTTATGCCTTTCATAGTCTTGGTCTATACCACAGGGATATCAATATAGAATGAAGGTGTTCGGTGATGGGTCTCGACTATAAAATAATCATCATGGAAAGAAACATCAGGACCTATGGTTCTACGTAATGATTCAAGATTCCATAATCCACTTATGTGATAGAAAGACAATGCCATCTCAAGTTCATCAATAGTTTGTTTATCGTAAGTACTAGACGTAGAAGGTGAAGAAATTTTAAGACGAGAAGGCAAGCTTCATACCATTTCATAGAGAATCCCATATGAAGGAAGCATCAATGCATCTTCTTCAACCAGAATTAAAGAAATCAAGGTGAATATTTCATCTTCACATGACAAGTATCTTTTCCATTTATATATTTGGTTAAATGACTTCATGGTTGCAAGGACAGCTATAGGTTGGATGGGCGAATGAGATTCATTGCATGAGGAAAGAAGATAGACATAATACTCTAAGTAGCTGAAGTCATTAAACATGTCAATAAGTATCCTCTGAATTTATGGAAAGTGATGCTCATTAAAGATCCTGTCACATAGAAATATTGGAGACATAAAAGTGATGTAGGTGATAAACTCATTCCCTAAAGATGCAATGAATAATGTCACATGGAGTCTATTCTTCTTGAGAGTAAAAATGGATGTTGGATATCTTGATAATATCCCATTTACAAGACCTAGGAAGGAAAATTATCATCATTGTTCTAATTGATAGGCAATGTAACAAATGTCCATGAACAAGAAGGTTACCTAATTCAACAACTTGCGGTCTCAATGCTATATAGAGAAAGACAAGTTGATGACAAAAATATTGAAGGTTAAAAGAACTCAAACATGTGTACAAAGGAAAGGGAAGGTTGGTACTCAAAGAAGATAGAATAAGTATAGCTAATATTCAATGCTATAAAAAGATTTTGGAATCTCATATCACTAAAAGATGGAGGAAGATGAAGAAAAGGGCGAAGGAAAGAGGGAGTAACAAATCTATCCTATGAGTAAGATAATATCCCTCACAAAAGGGTCCTATCATAAGCTCCTAAATATTATGTTATAAGATATGACAATGATAATAAGATGTATCATGGAATCATGGAAGCATTAGAAGCAAGAGATTGTGACATCAGAATGAGAATAATAAAGGGAAAGATCCATGGAAGACAAACATGTAGGGTATATAGCTCTTGGGAACCACAGTGAATATTGGAGAAAACAAAGGAGTCATGTAAGGCTCATCATACATCATGTCAAAAAGGAAACATTTGTGAATTGGGGATATACAAGATCCTCAAAATTCTCTAATGGAATCGTCATCGAAGGGTTCTCTAATATAGAGAGGAAGCAGGAATTTCAGCAAGAATTCAAACCTATGGAATCCATGAGATAATGATGTGATGACATAAACAAGATCAAGGAATTGAAGATCTCTTCAATCAAGGAAGCTACTAGAAGAAGCCTCGATGAACTAAAGGTAAAGTAAGGTATGTATGCTTGTGTTTAATATTATAGTGTCATGTTGTATGGTTGCAGGTAATATGGATTTTTTCTTCTAACTTAAGAAGCATGATTAAGAGAAAATGGATCTCTTGCTATGAAAATATGGAGGAAGGCATAAGTCACACTAGATGAAATCAACACAATATCTCCTCATATGAAGTATGAGGTGATTGACTACAGTAAAGAAACTTTTATTGAAAGCTATGGAATGTGTGAGGAAGGAATATATTGTGAGATATGTAACCGTGATGAAGGAAATCAACATCCAAAACACCAAGAAGATTTGTCGTGGGAAATCTCAAATGAAATTCTGAAAAGAATGAAGACCCTTGATAATGGATATCTTTGTGACATGTGACAATATGTGTGCAGGATGATGATACCTACAAGGAGATGTGATGATGAAGAGTCATATCGTAAGGCATGATTTAATTTAATATAATGTTTTAATTTCTTGAATAATACCTAGATGAGTTCATGCAGGGCTACTAGAACAAGACTTGTAAGTACAAGTGGAATGAACATTCATGTGCTAGATGGAAACCCCTAAAAGAAGCATTAACAGAAAAAAAGTAGCCACATGAAAAAGGTTCCATATATGTACCAAGAAGGCCACTTTCCATGAAGAAAGGAATGACATGACGGAATGAGAAGGAAAGTGATCGATGATTGTTGCCCTACAAGGAAGAAGCTCAAAAAAATTTCATGATATCAAGAAGAGAAGTTTATCAAGCAACTAAAGGACCCACAAGGAAAAAGTTTCTATTATATAGAACAGTCCCTAGCTATGAGGGAGCTCTGATAGGTCCCTGATGAAGAGGGAAATTGAATTCAAATCACCCCTAATTACAAAGGAGTGACAATTGTGTTTTTCCATGTCATGTGTCATGCACTAGACCAGGACTAACAACCGTAAGTCTAGATGAAGGCCGTGAATGGAAATGTAGACACAGGATAGATACAACATTGTTGTCTTCACTTGGGAAGAAAGAATGGGTGGATTGGGTAATCATCTGGCATCTGTACTCTTTGAGGATGTGTAAGGCATCCAAGATAAGTGTAGGAAAGAGGATCGATATTCTTTGAGGGCAGGGAACCAAAGATAAGACTAGTCCTATAAGGTCATACTTAGTGAACACCCGGGTGGGTATGCACCTTGAGAGACAATGATGAAGGTGTCTGTAAATCATTGGTCTTGCCAACATTGTAGATCATGGTCTCATGGAGAGATGGAGTTGTTAGTCAACTACTTGCACTATGACAATGTTGATTGATATGATTCTATATAGATTGGATTACCAATGTGTTTCTTCTTATGAGAAATTATTTAGATTGAGAATAACCAAGTACCATTGTAAATACATCCCTAGTTAAGAGGGAGTGTTGAATAAAAGTGTAACTAGGTTCAATATTTGTCAATGTAATTTTGACCTTTGTACTTGTCAAGAAAAAGAAATATTATTTCTATAAAATTATATGAATGAGTTTCCTGCTCATTCCATAGGTCTAGGAAAGTCAAAGAGTCAATATTATGTTAAATAGGTCTCGATGGCCATTTATGTAATGTACATGTGTCAACCTAGTGTCATGAAGTCGTCCAAGACAAGCACCATTCTTCAACAAAGAGTAATACAGGCAAAATCATGAAGAGAAGATCATGTCAGCCTATAAAAATGAATCAAACAACTAAAAGATGACATGTCAACTCATATAAATGACACAACGCTTCACTTGTTCAAGTCAACTCAATTATGGAGGACAAACTACTATAAATACCCAGCTAGGGTATCCACAAAACTACACAACAAAATTTCGGACATCTTTGAAATTTCGTATGTGGTGCACGACTGTAATTTCGGAGGCGTGCATGAATAAATATTGGATGGGTACATCGGTGCAAGAATAATATAAATCACATTTTTCTAAGATGATTCGGTGAATAAAAAGGATTGTAATCCACATTACGATAGGGTATCAATTAAGACTCATCTACAAGCTTGGAAAAGGACAAATACTTGAATTCACCATGACCATTGGATGTTTATAGGATGTGATCCTCATAGTTAGGATGAAAAATAGTAAAGAGAATACATATGTATACCATAAAATTATAATTCTTGGGATGGGTGAAAGGAACAAGGTATCAGATCTCTGTTTCATAATAGAATCATAATCTCTACATCCATTATGAACAACTCTCACAAAGACAAACACTATCTCAGCATATAAATTATCTTGGTGCAATACTCTAACAACATATTTTATATAGTCATGATCATAAACACTCCAAAGATAAGGTCATAATGAAGAATGATATGATGACCTTGTAGATACAATGAATATCTCTATGGAAATGTAGTAGTGGCATTCTCAGTAAGTGCAACAATGATCTAGATGAAGGAGCACTGATGGTGCTGTAGTGATCTAGATGAAGAAGCAGTTTTGGTACAACTATGATGATTATCTCAGTAGTGGCTTCAAAGAGGATTGGTGTCTTGGTCTTGGAGTGGAATAGTATGTCAAGGGTCAAGGTCTTGGTATTTGTCAATTGGAATCTCTATAAGAAGAATTTTTGTGGGTTTTCCTCTCCAAGAGGGAGAGGTTTTGGCCCTGGAAGAAAGCTAATCTTGTGTTCTTCTCTCTTTGTTTTGGTAGAAGTTTGATGAAGGAAACACACACACTAATAATAAGAAGAAGATCAGGGTAAGATAAATTGTAAAATCACTTCACAAATTGTTATCAAGTCTAGAAGAACCCTACTAATACTAAATGCCCTAGATTCTTCAACACATTAGTCCTTGTTTCACAATAACACCATCCAAATATCCTTCTCTCCCTCTCTTTGGACTAATACTTTGTCCTTATATACCTCCCACTATTCTTCTCTATCTCTCTCTCTCTTTCACTCTTTCCTCATCTCTCATTCTCTTCCCCCACCTCCCTAACTCTTACTCACTCAGACACAAAATCTCTTCTCCATCTCTCCTCCCTCTCCCTCTATATTGCTCTCTCCCCTCAATTCCTCCTACACAAAAAAAACCCCCTCCAAATTATTCTCTCTCCTCCTTCATGTGTCTCCCAAAACAATCTTTGTCAGTCTCCCTTCCCCGCCCTCTTTCCCTATCACTCTAAAAATTTCAAATCGCACTATCTCTTCCCCTCTTTGCCCCCTAATCACCCAATCATTCTTCCTCACTCCCTACTTTTTGTTTCCCTCCCATTCATTCTCACATTATCCCCCTTGGCTTATCTATGGACCCCTTTCTCCCCTAACCTATGAGTCCACAATTTCATGTGTTAAAGTCCCTAGTTGTAGGTTGCTACTACGAGGAACAATTTTTAGTGTTAGGAATGTGCATATGATTTTTTTAATTTAAATATTTTGTTTTGGTGGGCAACTTACATGCATGATGATTTGGTTACTTGGAATATATGTTTGAGATAAAAAACCATGGTGGATTGGGCTACGAATACATGAAAACATCATTTTTTGAGTAAGTATATATATATATATATATATATATATATATATATATATATATATATATATATATATATATATATATATATATATATATATATATATATATCTGTGTGTGTGTGTGTGTGTGTGTTATTTTTCTATAGGCTAGACAAATTCATTATCCATGAAACCACAAGCATATATAGAATAATACATGTACCTTCTAAATATATAATTTTAAAAAAAGTAATAGCGTTTACTATGTTTGATACTTTTTTATGTTGCCATGTATCAAAATATTCAAATATATCTCTCGTTTATTTCTGTTATAATGTTTTTTTGCTCATAAGCATTTTAAAACAAACTATATGGTAGATTAAAGGACATTAAGACCCAAAATCTAAAAAAAAATGATTATTTAATAATGTTAAGGCTCTTTTAGGCTACATCAGCAGCCTTGTAATCTCTAGGCTATAACAAATTTCCATTTTTTAAATAAATATAAAAGAAAGATTATATATTTAAAAAAAATAGATATGCACACACTATGTTTTCTACAACCCTACAATTTTTTGTATTAGGATTCCATCATTTAAATAATCAAAGGTTGCACTAAAAAAAATATATGCATTATATTTTACATGAAAAATAGCATATTAATGATAGGAAAACTCAAATTTCACATAATTAGACATGATTTATATGAAGAAAAATTACATATTTGAAATCATAATTCATTTATCTACATTTTTGTATTTTAAAACCATTTTAAAATTTATTGTATAAGTATCTCTAATCATTCCTACAAGTTAATAGATTCTTTTTTTGCGGGCTTCCATTTCCATTACATTTTCATGAGAGACCATCGTGAGTTTGTACCCACCCCTATGTATTGAAATATCATCTCAAATACATGAAGAAATTGTGAACGGATGGAAAGAAATAAGGATAAAAAGCTAGCAAGAAAAAACATTGAAGAAAAGGGGTTTGATTACTACATTTGAAACAAGTAACATCACTATCAAATAAGTATTTTATCACTCAATGCAATATCTACTCATGAAAGTTACATCGTAAATAAATATAAGAATAAGAATAAGGTCATGGCTAAGCCAAAAACCAAATTGATGTGTATGACCCCTTTTGGTTATGGAATGACCAGAATTACTCATAAATATAATTTTTAAATACAATTCCACCATATTCATGAATAAAGAAAAAAATGTGTATAAAACCTTTGAATCAAATGGGCTCACAATTTCATAAGGATTTGATTACATACCAATTACTGTGGACATATTTTATTATTTATAGAAATATGAAGATTTTATGGAATTTGGGGAAGGTTCGAGAAAATTCTATATAAACAAGTCACACCATCACAAAAAATTTCAAAGAGATTTAATTAAAGAACATTAAATGTATATATGTCTAATATTATGGTATTGAAATTTAAATTTTGTTGTCAACCATTATCCACCAATATCAATTATGGTCAAATACAATAAAGTGTAATAAAATATGATCAAACATTTTTAACTATAGTGAAACATAATCTATTATATTTAATCATATTAAACCCAATTAACTATAAAAAAACATAGACAAATGTATCTCAAACGCCAACTATAAACATTCATCGTCAACCTTAATAAGTTTTCTATTATTAAGGTGAATGTCCCTAATAAGTAAATAAAAAAATTAAAGAAAGTCAAACATATTCATAATAATTTAACCAAAATTTAGAGATAATCAACCATAAATAATAAGTAACCAAACGTAATCAACGTACTATAAACCACACCCAATTTATTCTTATCAGAAAGAAAATAAATATAATATTTTATAAAATAACATCATTACATGTTAATCACATTTTAAGAGATATATATTATTTTCTGTATTCAAGCTTTTGTGATCCATAATGAATTAAATATAAAGATTTTCTGTAGAAATCACAACAAACCAACAAGTGTGGCTCATGATCAGATGAACCACACTTGTGTTTGGAAAAGCGTCGGCCAAAAATTTCTATTATATGATTTCTACCTAAACATTTTAGGTTAAGAAATATATATATTATATTATATTAAGATATATACAGTATCTCATGTTACATAACCACAACCACGACAACCATTTTGTAAGATAAAAACAGTCTTGATCATTAAGGCCGAAAATGGATTCTGAGATGATTGACATTCCTGAAAAATTTCTGGATATGTTGCTTCAAGAATTTGCGTATGATCCGGTTCGACTACCGCTCAGAGAAGACCTGGCTCAGGTTCTATACAACCGGACGACGTTGGAGACTATTTGGGATGCCAAGCACGAGGCAGTTGATCCATTTACCCGCCGGCCATTAGACATTAACAATGTCATTCCCCAAGCTGAGCTGAGACAAGAAATGCAACGATACATAGTAAACAACTCAAGCCTAACCCTAACGCTAGATGTCATTTCGGACTATACTCAAGCCTTGAGCGAAGCAGAGATGACAATTTTCATGAAGGGATTGGTTTCCGATTATGAACGGCTTGTAAATGTTGAGGAGGAAAAGAGAGGCCTGGAAGCAGGGCATTGTTGGAAAGACTTGTGGCGGGAAGGAAGGAAAGACTTGCGGGCTGAGCATTATTGGAAAGTTTTGGGGCAGAAATTTAAAGATTGCTGGAAAGTGTTGTGGCAGAAATTCAATCTGCTCCGTCTTTATTGCCAATACCGGAGGGAAAACAGGGTTGTGTTTTGTTCAATAGGAGGATACGAATACTTGTTGCAGGTGATATTAAATGGACGGTTTTCTCTTTTATGCTCTCACCACTTCTCTTCACGTGATATTTTGAAAGAATTGTGCAAGATCGTGGATGTCATTGGTTTGAAGGATACCAATTTTCCTCCACAGCTTTTCCTCGCGATTGCTACCGCTCTGTGTTCACTTGTAACGCGATGCGATCAAGTGAAAATACAGGACATTGAAATTCTATCTACGTCTAGGCTCGATCTTTTCTGCTCTTTGACAGTCCACGTCACTGTCCGTACGTTAGGGCGTGAGAATCTCAGCGATATAGCTAATGAAGACCTCTACAACGGAATGGCAATCCTAAAGGCTGCCTGGATGAAATATTGAATGAGTTGCAGCAGCTCAGAGTCTAAATATGTCGGCGTTCTAGTTGATTCAGTGATTCTTTGCATCTCGCGTTTGGATTACCTGCACCAAGCAGCAATAACTGATAAATGTAGGTCTAGAATGGTGAAGAATAAGAATGAAGATGATGAAGCGAAGACTGTTGATCTAATTAGTGTAGCACTTGAAGGAGGGCTCTGGTTAATTAATTCTGTACTCACATCCACGTCTCATGAAGGAGAAAAAGAGTTTTTCTCGGAGTTGAAGAAAACGCTGCAAGAATCAGATATAGTAACACAAATTTTCCGAATGATAGAACTTGTGCTTGCCGGTTTCAAAAGCATGGGATCGTCTCATTTGCATTTTGGTATAAATATTATGGTTGCACTTCTCAAGGAAGAAGGCTCTGAAGGAAGAGACGATGTTGTACGAGTTGTTGGCGATTTTCTTGGAAGCAATATGGTGGATGAGTATGATTCATGCGTTAAGTTGTTGCTGCAAGAGTTTATGCACAATGTCAATGCATCTGAGCAGACATAGGGCAATTACATGAAGTGATATATTTGCAGTGAAAGTTGTAGGATATCAATGGCATGCACACCTAAAAGTTTCCTGTATAAAAAATATTAATACTTTTACATTTAATAGCCCTAACATGTTTATCAGATTACAAATTAGATTTACAGTAGCTGTACTTATGGATATTGTTGTTGTAAGGTTCATTTATTGTGATGTCAGGTCCATAACACCATTACATTTAGTGCCAGCTAGGTTATACGCGGGTGCATGATGTAATTTGCATCTCCAGTCCCCGTAAGCATCTTTTCTTAAATAAATATTGTATGCCAAAACAAGATTCTTTTATTTAAAATGCAGACAAATGCTTCTAAAATGTTAATTCATTGTTTTAATCATTAGGTTTTGGAGATCCAATAAGGTTAATTTCAGGGAGGACAATGTTCATCACAAAATTAAATTGATATATTATTTATCTCTATTCATATATATATATATATTCAAAAAACCAAATTTATATAATTAAATTGGTTATTTCACAATTCAGAAAATATTATTTTTCATTTTTTCAACATTTTATTAATCAATTTATACACATGTTTTAGTTTTTTCTAACATTTTACTGATTCATATATATAAATATTTGGAAAAATTTAATGTTTTATTTTTATATTTATAAAACAATAAATATATATTCTTAAATCACTATAATCTTATTAGTATTTCTTAGTAATATCAAAAATTATTTTTATATTTATATTCATATTGACATATTTTCTATAAATCTTAAAATTAAAAATTCTCTACACCTCAAATCTCACTTTCTTCATTGGTTGGTGCAAGTCTGCTATTGTTATAGGTTGTCTAAGCATGTCTTGGATTTCTTCAAAATTTGGCTTGTATATGCAAAGGTGCCACATGTAATCTTATGTTTTATGCCTTTCATCATCAATATTTTGTTGTAATATAACTCTATAATAAAAATCTATCTCAATATAACTCTATAATAAAAATCTATCTCTTTAGGACTCCACTTCATGAAAATATCATTGATGTTTTCATCATGCATGTTGTTTTCCCCCATTGTTTCTGCATCTTCTGTATATAGTTTATCAATGCACAGCGTTGCATGCCTTGCTTCAAGGAACTTTAACTCTTCTTCATAATATTCTCGCTTAATTGCATGTTGGAAATCAATGTTAGGATTAAAAATATTTGCAGAACCATGATAGTTATGTTCTTTATTCTCTTCTTTTGTCACTTCGTGCTTCAAAGAGGTTTTCTTCCACTTGGTTTTAAGTCTCAAGTGAGGTTCTCTCACTAGATAGCATCATTTCAATATCATGTTTTTGTTGCTTCATTTGCAACCATTCATCATTAGGAAACATGATTTCATCAAACTGAACATCAACAAATTGAAGTGTTGGATTCACCATAACCATAACATTTGCTGCTCCAATGGCAGTTCATTGTCATCAACAACCTTTATTGCTCCATTTATCAAATCTTCATCCATTAGTGGATGTGCACAATGGGGTTCACGAGCATCTATGTGCTCCTTATTTTCTTCTTCTGCATACTCTTTATATTCATTGTTCACGTGTAGCTGAGCACAGTGGGATTCATGAGCACCTATGTGTTCTTTCTATGCTTATTCTGCAAATTCTATGAGAAACCTCTCAAGGGTGTCCAAAGCCAAGCTTGGATGACATTGCATTTGTGTGGCTGACATTGCATTTGTGATGAGTGGTACAATGTTGTCATCTACAAATTCTTTTATGCATTTCAAAGTGAAGGCATTCTTTTTCCTTTTTTATTTATGAATCTTTCAAAAAATATTCACACATCTTTGAATCTTATCCTCTTAGTTTTCCCCATTTTTTAGCACTGGTACATTGTCACCCAACAAATAAATGTATATATGTTCTTGATCATCACCTTGTTCAATTTCTTATAATCAAGACATAACCCGAGAGTACCATCCTTCTTAATGAAAATTATCGATGCACCCCAAGGCAATACACTTGGCTTAATATATCCCTTATCAAGAATTTCCTTCAACTGTAACTTCAGTTCAACTAACTATGGAGTACTCATCCTGTAAGTTTCCTTTGATGCTGGTGCTACTCTTGGTACCAACTCAATAGAAAATTCCACTTCCCTATGGGGAGGACACTCTGAAATATCTACTTAAAACATATCCTCAAATTGTTGTAATATAACGTACCTCTTAAGGATTTCCACATCATTAACATCCTTACCCTTGTCACTAGAAATATGGACTGAAAATAGTACACAACCCTTCCTGCAGCTGTATGTAGTCTGCATTGTTGTAACTATCCTCACTGATGTAGGCTTCTTGTTTCCTTGTAAGATTCTCTTTTTCCTATTATCATCTTGGCATTCAATAGCCTTGTCATAACAATCTACTTTGGTCCTATGGAGATAAAACCAATCCATACCCAAAAACATGCTATATGATCCCAATGGAAGCACATTTACATGTGCCTATGTAGGCATACCATTCAACTCAAATGGACAAGCTCTTACCCAATGGTGAACTCTCTTCTTAGTATATATAGTTAACTACACCGATCAAGATTTTGCATAAACTTATTTTCTAAAACCACACTTATCCACCAATTCAGGATTAACATAACTATAATTTGACCCAAGGTCAATCAAAATAGAAACAACTGAATCATAAAGCTTACCTTCCATCTTAATAATAGATGCATAGTGATTCTCCTACTTGTTGTCCACAACTACATAAATCCGAGGAGTCCTATCACCATGATCCCCACCTGTCTATGCCTCCTTAGGGCTATATATGTGAGGCTTTCCATCCTGGTACAATGGAAAATAATTCTTGCAATGATCTCTTCCACAAATGCAATATTACAACAGTCCTCTACCATCACCTCAATTTTGTTGCTCTCTAGGATGCGGCCCATGTCTCTTCTCAATTGCATTAAACTAACTTTAAGGAACAACATTCTCTTTCTCTCATGCATCTTGAGGTCTTCCCCTCTTTAGTGCCAATTCCCTTTAAATTTCTCATTACCCTTCAAATCACGTTTAGGCTCCTTTTTAGGGTTTTATTGCTCATAAAAATGCTTAAGTTTCCTGATGGCTTCCTCGAGTGACCGAGGCTCACTAAACTAAATCTAGTCTATATATGCTGCTGGAAACCCACTGATGAACCTTTGAATCTTTGATTTCTCATCCGTGAGCTAAGAAACATACCTCTACAACCCTAGAAACTTCTTATTATACTCATAATATTTCATAAAACCCATCTGCAGCTCATAAATCGCCTTAGCTTTGTCATCATAATACCTCTCAAATAGGTACTTCTTCTTGAAGATTCTCTCATGCTCATCCCAAATCAACTCTTCTTCTCGAATTCCTTTGACATTATTCACATCTTCCCACAAGAGATATGATTTCCCTTTAAGACTAAAAGTAACTATCTTGGCTTTCATGTTCTTTCAATAGTTATGCAATCTGAAGAATTTATTCATCCCAAGAAACCACACCTCTACATCTTCTGACTTCTTCATCTCTCCATAAAATGTAGGGGTCTTGAATTTCTTGAACTCCTCAGGAAAGTACTCACTTCACCTATAAGGATGATGGTGATGATGTCTGCAGGATGATGAACTAAAATGAAAACTATACATATTAGCCATCCTGTTAGGCATATCCAAGTATTTTCCACCTCTGATTGTGTCCCGTCTATGTGACTTGTATCCTGATCGAGACTTGCTACCAAATGCCCCATTAGTCTTCTCTTCCTATTCTTGGCTAATCCTTAGTTGTCCTTGTCTTTGCATGTATGAAAAAATATAAAGGATCATTGCATTAACATCTGATTTCTTTTCTTAAGCCATTGCTAGTATTTCCTGAGGCTCAACCAACCTCTCATTATCTTCCTTGCAATTTTTGATCTCTACCGTATAACTCTTCAATGTTTTTGCTATATGAAGAGAATATTCATCTCCTTGCTACCCTACTGATCTTTAGGGAGATTCACGTGAATTTTATTCCACAATTTTTCTCGTTATCCTTGATTCTTTTCTTCCTGCAACAATGCCATGTCAAATAAACCAAATGGATACCATAATCAAAATCATACCCCAATGACGTTTAGGGGAGCCTTATCTCATTTGAAAATTCATTCCATATTAACACAATACATATATAATCATGATCATATTAATATTCCAACGTCATGCATAACAATACCAACTACATACTATAACTTCATGAAATACAACAATAACCTTGATAATGCATGCATAAACACATACATCTAGCCCATCTAGTCCAAGTATTAAACCTTGCTTTGATACCACTCTGTAATGCCACCTCCCACATTTACCCACTTTCACTAGCCTGTCGGGGTAGACATTAGAAGAGGGCTACTATGACATGAATCAACTCCCTAAGTACAATTCAGGAAGTAGAATCGACAGACCAAAACTTCGCTGACCTTCCTTAGGAGCTACAGGACAGCTAAGAGCTAACCCACCACTACAAGTGCCAAAACCCTAAGCCAACTTGAATGTTGAGTGAGTTGGACACCCGATCACTTGAATGAAAATGAAAGTGAGTGACTATAGGCCTCTAGTCGCATGGATGAACCTCCCTCCAAGCAACTGTAGTCTAAATTATATAGCTATATATGTGTGACTCTGAGATCTCAGCCACTTTCTTAGGGTTAGGATCCATACCTATACCCATAACTTGATAGAAATTTCCAGAATAATAAATGACACAAGGACAAAGATTTTAACACAAAAATTAGACACAGACTTGACCTAACATGGTCTAGCCATGAAATTCATCTTGTCAAATACATGGTGAACATGAAATCTATAGGTCATGAATGCATATTTGAACATAAATATCTTAAAATTATCATAGAATCATAAACAAGGTCTAGTTATCGCCCAGAATAGTTTTCTTAAAATCTATTATGCCATGCATTCAATAACCATTCGTTTTCATAAAAAATGGATGTTGGATATCTTCATAAGATCCCATTTACATGACCTAGGAAGGAAAATAATCATCATCGTTCTAATTGATAGGAAAGGTAACAAATGTCCATGAATAAGAAGGTTACCTAATTCAACAACTTGCGGTCTCTATGTTGTACAAAGGAAAGGGAAGGTTGGTCCTCAAAGAAGATAGAATAAGTATAACTAAGATGTAATGCTATAAAAATATTTTGAAAGTTGATATCATTGAAAGATGGAGGAAGATGAAGAAAAGGGCCAAGGAAAGAGGGAGTAACAAATCTCTCCTATGAGTAAGATAATATCCCTCACAAAAGGGTCCTATCATAAGCTCCTAAATATTGTGTTATAAGATATAATAATGATAATAAGATGCATCATGGAATCATGGAAGCATTAGAAACAAGAGATTGTGATATCACAATGAGAATAATAAAGGAAAAAATCCATGGAAGAGAAACGTGTAGGGTATATAGCTCTTAGGAACCACAATGAACATTGGAGAAAAGAAAGGAATCATGTAAGGCTCATCATACATCAAGTCAAAAAGGAAACATCTTCGAATTGGGGATATACAAGATCCTCAAAATTCTCTAATGGAATCGTCATCGAAGGGTTCTCTAATATAGAGAGGAATTAGGAATTTCATCAAGAATTCGAACCTATGGAATCCATGAGATCATGATGTGATGACATAAAGAAGATCAAGGAATTGAAGATCTCTTCAATCAAGGAAGCTGCTAGAAGAAGCCTCGATGAACTGAAGGTAAAGTAAGGTATGTGTGCGAGTGTTAATATTATAGTGTCATGTTATATTTTTGCAGGTAATATGGATTTTTTCTTCTATCTTATGAAGCATGATCAAGAGAAAAAGGACCTCTTCCTCTGAAAATATGCAGGAAGGCATAAGTCACACTAGATGAAATCAACACAATATCTCCTCATATGAAGTATGAGGTGATTGACTACAGTAAAGAAACTCTAATTGAAAGCTATGGAATGTGTGAGGAAGGAATATATTGTGAGATATGTAACCATGATGAAGGAAATCAACATCCAAAACACCAAGAAGATTTGAGTAGGAAGTCTCTAATGAAATTCTAAAAAGAATGAAGACCCTTGGTAATGGATATCTTTGGGATATCTGACAATATGTGTACACAATGATGATACCTACAAGAAGATGTGATGATGAAGAGTAATCTTGTAAGGTATGATTTAATTTAATATAATGTTTTAATTTCTTGAATAATACCTAGATAAGTTCATGCAGGGCTACTAGAACAAGACTTGTAAGTACATGTGGAACCAACATTCATGCGCTAGATGGAAACCCCTAAAACAAGCATTAAGAGAAAAAAAGTAGAAATGTGAAAAAGGTTCCATATATGTACCAAGAAGGCCACTTTCCATGAAGAAAGCAATGACATGACGGGATAAGAAGGAAAGTGATCGATGATTGTTGCCCTACAAGGAAGAAGCTCAGCGAAATTTCATGATATCAAGGAGAGAAGTTGATCAAGCAACTGAAGGACTCACAAAGAAAAAGTTTCTATTATATAGAAGAGTCCCTAGCTACGAGGGAGCTCTGAAAGGTCCTTGATGAAGAGGGAGATTGAATTCAAATCACCCCTAATTACAAAGGATTGAAAATTATGTTTTTCCATGTCATGTGTCATGCACTAGACCAGGACTAACAACCGTAAGTCTAGATGAAGGCTGTGAATGGAAATGTAGACACATGATAGGCATAACATTCTTGTCTTCACTTGGGAAGAAAGAATGTGTGGATTGGGTAATCATCTGGCATCTGTACTCTTTGAGGATGTGTAAGGCATCCAAGATAAGAGTAGGCAAGATGATCAATATTCTTTGAGGGTAGGGAACTAAAGATAAGAGTAGTCCTGTAAGGTCATACTCAGTGAACAATCAGGTGGGTATGCACCTTGAGAGACAATGATGAAGGTGTCTGTAAATCATTGGTCTCTCCAACATTTTAGATCATGGTCTCATGGAGAGATGGAGTTGTTAGTCAAGGAATTGCACTACGACAATGTTGATTGATATGATTCTATATAGATGGGATTACCAATGTGTTTCTTCTTATGAGAAATTCTTTAGATTGAGAATAACCAAGTACCATTGTAAATATATCCCTAGTTAAGAGGGAGTGTTGAATAAAAGTGTAACTAGGTTGAATATTAGTCAATGTAATTTTGACCTTTGTACTTATCAAGAAAAAGAAATATTATTTTTATAAAATTATATGAATGAGTTTGCTTCTCATTCCATAGGTCTAGGAAAGTAAAAGAGTTAATATTCCCACTAGGATTCCCACTAGGATACTTTTCCCAACATTCAACTTGGAATACATATCGCATGACCTTGGTCTTATTTTTCCTTTATTAACTTTATTACATACAATTTTAACGTGGGGTTGTCACACATCCCCCCTCCTCTCTCTCTCTCTCTCTCTATATATATATATATCTATATATATATATATATATATATATCTTCCCAAACCATTCATTATCTCTCTCTATATATCTCTCTTATTCCTCTTCGTTTGTCTCTTTCTTCCTTCCTCTCTCTCCATCTTTACCGTTGACCCTTTGTATTTTCATGTATGTGCCTCTCTCTCTTCTCCCCTCTCTCTCATCCCCTAACTCCCACCTCCATATTTTCCTCCATCTCCCTCTCTCTCTTATTCTATATGTACCTCTCTCTCCCTCATTCACTGTCTCTCCCCCATCTCTCTTACCCTCTCTCTCATCTTCCCCTCTCTCTCCCCCTCTAGATTTATGTATATCTCTTTGTCACCCCCTTTCTCCTTCTCTCTTTCGTACTCACTTCTTCTCTCTCATTCTCTCATTTTCTACCCTCTCTCTCTCTCTACCACTTTTCTATATCTCTATCCCTCCATCCCTTCACTACATTAAAAAAAAGTGTAGCTATGTTCAGTATTTGTCAATCTAATTTTGATCATTTTACTTGTCAAGAAAAATAAATATTATTTTTATAAAATTATATGAATAAATTTCTTGCTCATTCCATAGGTCTAGGAAAGTCAAAGAGTCAATATTATGTTAAATATCTCTTTATGAGCATTTATTCAATGCTCATGGGTCAATATAGTGTCAATAAGCCCTTCAAGACAAGCATTATTCTTCAACAATGATGATTACAAGAAAAACAATGAAGAGAGCATCATGTCGGTCTACAAAAATGAATTAAACAACTAAAAGGTGACATGTCGCCTCATATAAATGACACAATGCTTCAATTGTTCAAGTTGGCTCAACTATGGAGGATGAAATACTATAAATACTGAGCTAAGGTATCTGCAAAACTACACAACAGAATTTTGGACATCTTTGAAATTTCTTATGTGGTGCACGACTATAATTTCTGATGGGTGCATGACTGAATTTCGGATGGCTAAATTTGTATAGGGAGAATATAACTCGCATTGTTCTTACATGATTCAGTGAAGAACAAGGACTACAATCTGCATTACAAAAATGTATCAATTCACACTCATCTACAAGATCAGATAAGGAAAAAGACTCAAATTAACCATGATTGTTGGACATTTATAGGATGGGATCCTAACAGTTAGGATGAGAAAGAGTCAAAGCAATTACAGATGTATACCACAAAAGCATAAGTCCTTGCATGGGTGAAAGGAATAAGGTCTCAGATCTCTATTTCAAAATACAATCATAATCTTGCCAACCCTTATGAACAGCTCTCACAAAGACGTACACTATCTCAGCGTACAAATTATCTCAGTGAAATACTCTATCAACATATTTTACATAGTCATGATCATAAACCCTACGAAGATAAGGTCATAATGAAGAATGATATGATGACCTTGTAGATAGAGTGAAGATCTCTGTGGAAATGAAGTAGTGATGTTCTTAGTAAGTGCAATAATGATCTAGATGAAGGAGCACTCATGGTGTCGCAACGATTTAGATGAAGAAGCAATTTTGGTACAACTATGATATTAATCTCAGCATTGACTTCAAAGATGATCGGTGTCTTAGTCTTGGGGTGACATAGTATGTCAAGGGTCAAGGTCTTGGTATTCGTCAATTGGAATCTCTATAAGAATAATTTTGTGTGAGTCTTCGTCTTTAAGAGGGAGAGTTTTTGTCCCTGGTAGAAAGCCAAACATCTTGTGTTCTTGTCTCTTTGTTTTGGTAGAAGTTTGATGAAGGAAACACACACGCTAATAATAAGAAGAAGATCAAGCTAAGATAAATTGTAAAAGAACTTCACAAATTGTTATCAAGTGTACAAGTGATCCAGGTGGATATTGCTGGCCATCTGTCAATTCCACTTGTACCCCCACCATTGCTTCTTCCAGTTTTTCATTTTCCTTAATTATAGCACAGTTTACTATTTTTAGCAGTTTTTCGGGTCCTAAACATCCGGAGCCATTTTGATGTCCTAAACGATGTTTTTTGGGAAATCTATTGGGAAAGACCTTTTGTCTAAAATCATAATTTTTTTCATAGTCCTTGGAGAGATCTTTCTAACGAGCTATCATGCGTGTCAAACAGAGATAATATGACCAAGTCGCGACCCCGGGAAGTTGGTTGTCCAACTCACCCCAACGGGGCCCATAAACTCTTGATGTTACATATCCTCGGGTTAGGGTTTTGGTTGTTTAGGGTTTTCTCTTATTGTTCAATAATAAAAAGTCCCTTGAGCCTTATTGTAAGACAGTTCAGAGGCATGTAGCCGCCACATATCTTCTTAGAAATAAACTACCATCGGCCTAGCTGGTTTATTTCCATTCCTGTTTGTAAGCATATTTAAGTATTTTACATTAATGAAATGAAGTATTATTTTTGCTGCATCTTTGTGTTTATGGTTATCTCTGTAATTTGTTGCATTCCTCTTTAAATACAAATCAGTGGTATCAGAGTGGTCTACTTTTCTTCTCTGTTTTTCTTTGCATGTCCCCAACGAGGTCAGGATATAAGGAGTTAGGGCTTGAACTGGTCGAACCTTTGCAAGATCGGCCTCGCAAATCCCGATGACCTCCTGTGGCAGATGAAAAGAAAGACGAGGGGGTAGGAGATCCTATCAAAATATTGCTCGAAGAAGCCCTCGAGCGACAAAGGAATGCGATGATGGACAACTTTGCCCAGATCCCTCAGCGGCTACCCAGGGGTGACACATCGGCTCCCAATAGCAACTCTGGAAATGCCACACTATTTAAGGTACAAGTTAATTTTGATATCCCCATATTCGAGGGTTAGATAGATGCATATGTCGTCGATAAATGGTTAAATGTGCTAGAGGGTTATTTTTCTGTTCATGATTTTTCTAGTCAAGAAAAGATTATTTTCTATCTTCTCAAAGCAGCCCCCCACATCAAGGATTGGTGAGAAACCTACTGTGAGAAGAAGGATGAAAGTATAGGCTCACTTTTTTCGGTTGCATCCACTTGGAATTCATTCTGAGATGCCATCAAGGAGCAGTACTACCCTGTTGGAAGCTATGAGGATGAATACATAAAGTGGACCACGCTGCGGCAGGGAAGGGACCAAGACGTGCCGAAGTTTACCAATATTTTCAATACCCTTTGTACAAATTTGGGTATCAAGGATACAAAGCAGCATTTAGTACTGAAATAATGTGGCTACCTGCACAAGTAAATCTAGGAAGAAATAGAATTCCTGAACATCTCCTCGCTCGGCATGGCATACCAGTATGCTGTCAAGGTCGAGAAAAAGTTTAAACGGAAGAAGCGAGACTTTGGATTTGCGAATCTGAAACAAGGGAAAGGTTCCCCCAAACCGTAGAACAAAGGAAAAAGCCAAGACAAGGCAGCCCAAGACAACCTGCCAAACCTACAAGCAAAGAACATCACCACGAAGCCGAAAAAGGACACAGGAAAGTGGTGTGAGTTCCATAAGAGTTCCACTCACAACACAAGTGAGTGTCGGGCCAAGCAGTCACTGGTGGATGAGCTAAAGATTTTAGAATTAGATGCATGTTCCGACTCTGAGTAAGAACCCGATAAGGGTAATGGAAAAGGGAACCAGATTATCGATGCAGAGCCCAATGCCACCATTGCCACCAAGAATATCTAGAAGATCCAGAGGAGGAGGAGCATCTCTTCCACTCCCAGATGTGGGTAAAGGGCTCCCCGCTACAGTTCATTGTCGATAGCGGGAGCCAAAAGAACCTCATTTCGGTAGAGGTCATGAAGCGGCTCAGCTTAACGACCACAACAAATCTACAATTGTACACCATCATGTGGCTTGACCAAGGACGAGATCTATGTGTGAGCCAATAGTGTCGCCTTCCATACAACATCAAGCCCTTCATGGATGAGGTATTGTGTGACATTGATCCCCTTGAAGTTTGTGATGTATTATTAGGACAACCATACTTGTGGAAGCGACATGCTGTGTATGAATCAAGGCCCCGTGCTATTATTGTTACTTTGGGAAATAAGTTGTACAAGATACCAGAGGTAGCACCGCCTACCACTATCTCTTTGGTTACTGCAAAACAATGCAGTAAGCTCATTTCCAAAACTGGTAATTTTTTTCTTGATGATACGCCCTCAAGGAAAGAACAAGACAGTGGCCACGACCTCTAGACAGGGCCCTTCCACACGTCAACTACAGATGGACAAGGTCATGGAGAAGTACGAGGACATCTTCACCTCCCCCGCAGGGGTTCCTCTGCACTGTCAGGTCAAGCACTCCATTGATCTGACCCTAGGTGCGTCGCTGCCTAATGAACCAATTTATCGACGCTCCATTTCGGAGAACGATGAAATCAAGAGGTAGATTCAGGAGCTGCTGCAAAAAGGTCACATATGTCCGAGTTCATCGCCCTATGGGAACCCGATCATGTTGGTACAGAAGAAGGATGGGTCTTGGAGACTCTGTATTGACTATTGGGCACTGAACAAGATCACTGTCTGTAATATGTACCCAAACCCATGGATTGATGACCTCCTGGACCAACTAAAGGGGGCAAAATATTTCAGCAAGATCAATTTGAAGTCAGGATATCACCAAGTACCAATCGAACCCTCCGATGTGTGGAAGACTGCCTTCAAAGCCAAGGAGCGCCTTTTTGAATGGTTGGTTATGCCTTTTAGATTGACGAATGATCCTACAACCTTCATGAGGCTAATGGATGACATCTTATTTCCATTCACCAATTCATTTGTAGTGGTATACTGGGATGACATCTTGATCTTCAGCCAGAGTTGGGAAGAGCACCTACACCACATCCGAGAGGTTCTCCAAACATTGCAACAACACAAGTTATGTGCCAATTTGGAGAAATGCACTTTTGGCATGACGGAGGTTCAGTATCTGGGATACATTATTGATGAATAGGGGGTGCATGTGGATCTAGCTAAGATCCAAGTGATTCAGGATTGGCCATCTCCAACCACTCTGACAAAGCTTCGTAGCTTTCTAGGCCTTGCCAACTTCTACCATAGGTTGGTGTTGGGATTTTCTCATATCACTTGGCCCTTGAGTCAAGTCACCAAGGTAGGAGCAAAAGCAAAATTCTTTTGGTCCAAATCTCAACAGAAGGCATTCACTGAGTTGAAATATCACCTCTGCTCGGCACCAATTCTTTCATTACCAGACTTGCAACAACCATTTGAGATCACGATAAATGCCTATGACTATGCTATTGGGGCAGTCCTTACTCAACACGGGCATCCAGTGGCATATCATAGTGAGACACTTTTAGACACAGTCCAGAAGTATCGCACTTATGGCAAAGAGATGTATTCCATTGTGCAGGCCTGCTGACAATGGAAGCATTACATTTTGGGGAAGGAAATGGTCATCCACATAGACCACCGACCCTTGCAATTCATACAGACCCAAGGGAAATTGCAGAATGATCGCCATTAGAAGTGGTCCACATACCTACAATAGTTCCATTTGAATATCAAGTATAAGAAGGGCAGCACCAATAATGTTGCAGATTGCCTCAGTTGACCACCGATCATGGCGTTAACCATCGCTCTCAAATCTTGTGGGCACGAGACTTCTGATTGGCCACTTCTCTACAAAAGCAACCCAGAATTTAGCCACACTTACCAGACACACTTGGAGGGTCAGCATGTTACAGATTTTCACCTTTAAGATGCCCTGTTATGCCACTTAGGTCACCTATGTGTTCCTTCAAGTGAGCGTGCCAAGATGATTTGTGAAGAAAATTACAGTCGAGCTACTGGGCATTTCAGGGTCGAAAAAATGGTGGGTAGTACTACAAAAGTATTTATATTGGTCGAATCTTTGACAGGATGTTGGGAAGTACATAGGATCATGCACTGCCTATGCCATTGTCAAACCGACCATCAAGAAGCAAGGCCTCTATACCCCGCTGCCTACCCCTAGTCGACCTTGGGAATCCATCTCCCTGGATTACATGTCAGGCCTTACTTCCACTAAGCATGGAAATGACTGTGTTTTTGTGGTCGTCGACAGGTTCTCAAAGATGGCCATTATGGCGGCATGCAAAAAGAATATCACAACAAAAGCCACTGCTAAACTCTTCTTTGAACGAGTGTGGGTACATTTTGGGATCCCATAGTCCATCATCTCAAATTGGGATAGAAGGTTCCTCAGTACATTTGGTCTAGTCTTTGGTCGATGCTGGACACAAAACTCACTATGTCCACAGCCTTGCATCCTCAAACTGATGGTCAGATAGAGGTTGTCAACATGATGATCATACACATTCTGCACATGTACAACTCAAAGCATCCACACACATGGGATGAGAGCATGCCCTATGTTTAGCACAGTTACAACCGGGCTCTCCACAGCTCGACTGGCCACAACCCTTTTTAGGTGGGGTTGGGATTCCAGCCAATCTGTCCCATTGATGTAGCCATGCCATTTGAAGCTACTCACGCAGATTCGACTCATGCCCAGTCCGAAACAGATAAGGTAAACAACTTCATTGAGCACATCCAACATATTCACCAGCAAGTCCATGACATTCTGGAGAAATCAAATGCCAAGTACAAGCAACAACATGATCAACATCAGGTGCCACACAAGTTTCAAGTGGGCAACAATGTCTGGTTGCATTTGCAAAAGGAACGCCTTACCGGAGCCTATCGAAAACTCAAACCACTCCGATATGCTCCTTACACCATTACCAAGGCTATGGGAGACAATGCATTTTAGCTCAGCATTCCCCCATTCCTTGGCCTGCACCAACTGTTCAATGTGGATCACCTTTGGCCATACTTTCGACCATTACTAGACACATCCAACATTGCAGAATAGCTCACACCCAGAGAGTTAAATCCAGATTGTATGGAACAAGTTGTAACTGATCAAATCATGTAATCACAGATCAAGCAGACTCACCAACAGAATATCCAACTGTATCGAGTTTTCAAAGACGGCCAACTCCTTCACCAGGGCAAGTGGCTCACCAGGGACCAAGTTCAGCAGAAGTTCCGTCATCTCATGGAGGAACTCAACGTAATGGGGACCATTGCTTCCTAAGGGGAGGGGAATGATCCAGGTGGATATTGGTGGCCACCTGTAAATTGCACTTGGACCCCCACCATTGCTTCTTCCAGTTTTTCAGTTTCCTTAATTATAGCACATTTTACTATTTTTAGCAGTTTTTCGGGTCCTAAACTTCTGGAGTCGTTTTGAGGCCATAAACGACGTTTTTTGGGAAATCTACCGCCAACGATTTATTTTCCAAAATCAATTCTTCCATCGTAGTCCTTAGTATCTTTCCAATGGGCTATCATGCGCATCAAATGGAGATAATATGACCAACTCGTGACCCCAGGAAGTTGGCTGTCCAACTCACCCCAATGGGGCCCATAAACTCTTGGTGTTACATCTCCTCGGGTTAGGGTTTTAGTTGTTTAGGGTTTTCTCTTATTTCTAAATAACAAAAAGGCCCTTGAGCCTCATTGTAAGACATTTCAGATGCATTTACCCACCACATCTCTTCTCAGAGATAAGCTAGCATCGCCCTAGCTGGTTTATTTCCATTCCTGTTTGTAAGCATATTTCAGTATTTTACATTAATGAAATGAAGTATTATTTCCGCTGCATCTCTGTGTTTACAGTTATCTGTGTAATTTGTTGTGTTCCTATTTAAATCGTGATCAAGAAGGATCCTACTAATACTAAATTCCATAGATTCTTAAACATAATATCAGAGGTAAGGTGGGGAAGTCAAAGGAAGTGTAGTAAAGAGAGACATCAAAGCAAGGTTTAAGGGTTCAAGGATCAAGTCAACAAAAATTAGTCTACAACAACAAAGAATCTTTTCCTATACAACCTTTAACAATCTACAATACTCACAGTCTCGGTACTATACTATTGAGATCTCGGTGCCACAGTAGGATTAGGAAACCTCGGTCAAAGAATGAAGTTTTGAGCACAAGTACTTAAAACGCGAGTTCATGACAACAATTTTCGATGCCTTTCACAATCCTAGTCTATAACATAGGGATATCAATATAGAATGAAGGTGTTCAGTGATGGGTCTCCACTATATAATGATCGCCATGGAAAGCAAGATCAAGGCCTATGGTTCTACATAATGATTCAAGATTCCATAATCCACTTATGTGATAGAAAGACAATGCCATCTCAATTTCATCAACATTTTGTTAATCATAACTATTAGATGTAGAAGGAAAAGAAATTTTAAGACAAGAAAGCAAGCTTCATACCAATTCATAGAGGATCCCATCTGAGGGAAGCATCAATGAATCTTCTTCAACCACCATTAAAGAAATCAAGGTGAATATTTCATCTTCACATGACAAGTAAGTATCTTTTCAATTTATATATTTGGTTAAATGACTTCATGATTGCAAGGACATCTATAGGTTGGATGGGTCAACAAGATTCATTGCATGAGGAAAGAGGATAATACTCTAAGTAGCTGAAGTCATTAAACATATCAATATGTCTCCTCTGAATTTATGGAAAGTGATGCTCATGAAAGATCCCCTCACATAGCAATATTGGAGACATAAAAGTGATGTAGGTGATAAACTCATTCTCTA
This sequence comes from Pinus tabuliformis, assembly GCA_031772625.1. NCBI lineage: Eukaryota > Viridiplantae > Streptophyta > Pinopsida > Pinales > Pinaceae > Pinus > Pinus tabuliformis. The sequence continues at coordinate 542,201,352 of CM062811.1, forward strand.
AATATACAATGAAGAATGTCACATGGAGTCTATTCTTCTTGAGAGTAAAACTGGATGTTGGATATCTTGATAAGATCCCATTTACAAGACCTAGGAAGGAAAATAATCATCATTGTTCTAATTGATAGGCAAGGTAACAAATGTCCATGAACAAGAAGGTTACCTAATTCAACAACTTGTGGTCTCTATGCTAGATAGAGAAAGACAAGTTGATGACAAAAATATTGAAGGTTAAAAGAACTCAACCATGTGTACAAAGGAAAGGGAAGGTTGGTCCTCAAAGAAGATAGAATAAGTATAGCTAAGATTCAATGCTATAAAAATATTTTGGAAGCTCATATCACTGAAAGATGGAGGAAGATGAAGAAAAGGGCCAGTGAAAGAGGGAGTAACAAATCTCTCCTATGAGTAAGATAATATCCCTCACAAAAGGGTCCTATAATAAGCTCCTAAATATTGTGTTATAAGATATGACAGTTATAATAAGATGAATCATGGAATCATGGAAGTATTAGAAACAAGAGATTATGACATCACAATGAGAATAATAAAGGAAAAATCCATGGAAGACAAACACGTAGGGTATATAGCTCTTGGGAACAACAGTGAACATTTGAGAAAACAAAGGAGTCATGTAAGGCTCATCATACATCAAGTCAAAAAAGAAACATCTGCGAATTGGGGATATTCAAGATCCTCAAAATTATCTAATGGATTTGTCATCGAAGGGTTCCCTAATATAGAGAGTATGTAGAAATTTCAACAAGAATTTGAACCTATGGAATCCATGAGATAATGATGTGATGACATAAAGAAGATCAAGGAATTGAAGATCTCTTCAATCAAGGAAGATGCTAGAAAAAGCCTCGATGAACTGAAGGTAAAGTAAGGTATGTATGCTTGTGTTTAATATTATAGTGTCATGTTGTATGGTTGTAGGTAATATGGATTTTTTCTTCTATCTTAAGAAGCATGATCAAGAGAAAAAGGATCTCTTCCTCTGAAAATATGCAAGAAGGAATAAGTCACACTATATGAAATCAACACAATATATCCTCATATGAAGTATGAGGTGATTGACTACAGTAAAGAAACTCTAATTGAAAGCTATGGAATGTGTGAGGAAGGAATATATTGTGGGATATGTAACCATGATGAGGGAAATCAACATATAAAACACCAAGAAGATTTGACTAGGAAATCTCTAATGAAATTCTGAAAAGAATTAAGACCCTTGATAATGGATATCTTTGGGATATGTTAAAATATGTGTGCAGGATGATGATACCTACAAGAAGATGTGATGATGAAGATCCATCTCGTAAGGTATGATTTAATTTAATATAATGTTTTAATTTCTTTAATAATACCTAGATGAGTTCATGTAGGGCTACTAGAACAAGACTTGTAAGTACAAGTGGAATCGACATTCATGTGCTAGATGGAAACCCCTAAAAGAAGAATTAAGAGAAAATAAGTAGCCATATGAAAAGGGTTCCATATATGTACCAAGAAGGCCACTTTCCATGAAGAAAGGAATGAGTTGACAGAAAACGAAGGAAAGTGATCGATGATTGTTGCCCTACAAGGAATAAGCTCACCAAAAATTCATGATATCAAGGAGAGAAGTTTATCAAGCAACTGAAGGACCCACAAAGAAAAAGTTTCTATTATATAGAAGAGTCCCTAGCTATAAGGGAGCTCTGACAGGTCCCTCATGAAGAGGGCGATTGAATTCAAATCACCCCTAATTACAAAGGAGTGACAATTGTGTTTTCCCATGTCATGTGTCATGCACTAGACCAAGACTAACAACCGTAAGTCTAGATGAAGGTCATGAATGGAAATGTAGACACATGATAGACACAACATTCTTGTCTTCACATGGGAAGAAAGAATGGGTGGATTGGGTAATCAGCTGGCATATGTACTCTTTGAGGATGTGTAATGCATCTAAGATAATAGTAGGCAAGAGGATCGATATTCTTTGAGGGCAAGGAACCAAAGATAAGAGTAGTACTATAAGGTCATAATCAGTGAAAACCCGAGTGGGTATGCACCTTGAGAGACAATGATGAAGGTGTCTATAAATCATTGGTCTCATGGAGAGATGGAATTGTTAGTCAAGGACTTGCACTATGAAAATGTTGATTGATATGATTCTATATAGATGGGATTACCAATGTGTTTCTTCTTATGATAAATTCTTTAGATTGAGAATAACCAAGTACCATTGTAAATACATCCCTAGTTAAAAGGGAGTGTTGAAGAAGCCTCGATGAACTGAAGGTAAGGTAAGGTGTGTGTGCCAGTGTTTAATATTATAGTTTCATGTTGTATGGTTGTAGGTAATATGAATTTTTCTTCTATCTTAAGAAGCATGATCAAGAGAAAAAGGATCTCTTCCTCTAAAAATATGCAGGAAGGCATAAGTCACACTAGATGAAATCAACACAATATCTCCTCATATGAAGTATGAGGTGATTGACTACAGTAAAGAAAATCTTATTGAAAGCTATGGAATGTGTGAGGAAGGAATATATTGTGAGATATGTAACCAGGATGAAGGAAATCAACATTCAAAACACCAAGAAGATTTGACTAGGAAATCTCTAATGAAATTCTGAAAGTAATGAAGACCCTTGATAATGGATATCTTTGGGATATGTGACAATATGTGTGTAGGATGATGATACCTACAAGAATATTGTGATGATGAAGAGCCATCTCGTAAGGTATGATTTAATTTAATATAATGTTTTAATTTCTTGAATAATACATGGATGAGTTCATGCAGGGCTACTAGAACAAGACTTGTAAGTACAAGTGGAACCAACATTCATGCACTGGATGGAAACCCCTGAAAGAAGCATTAAGAGAAAAAAAGTAGCCATATGAAAAAGGTTCCATATATGTACCAAGAAGGCCACCTTCCATGAAGAAAGGAATGACATGATGGAATAAGAAGGAAAGTGATCGATGGTTGTTGCCCTACAAGGAAGAAGCTCAACAAAATTTCATGATATCAAGGAGAGAAGTTGATCAAGCAACTGAAGGACCCACAAAGAAAAAGTTTTTATTATATAGAAGAGTCCCTAGCTATGAGGGAACTCTGACAGGTCCCTGAGATTGAATTCAAATCACCCCTAATTACGAAGGAGTGACAATTGTGTTTTTCCATGTTATGTGTCATGCACTAGACTAGGACTAACAACCATAAGTCTAGATGAAGGTGATGAATGGAAATGTAGACACATGATAGGCATAAAATTCTTGTCTTCACTTGGGAAGAAAGAATGGGTGGATTGGGTAATCATCTAGCATCTGTACTCTTTGAGGATGTGTAAGGCATCCAAGATAAGAGTAGGCAAGAGGATTGATATTCTTTGAGGGCAGGGAACCAAAGATAACAGTAGTCCTATCAGGTCATACTCAGTGAACACCTGGTTGGGTATGCACCTTGAGAGACAATGATGAAGGTGTCTGTAAATCATTGGTATCGCCAAAATTTTAGATCATGGTCTCATGGAGAGATGGAGTTTCTAGTGAAGGACTTGCACTATGACAATGTTGATTGATATGATTCTATATAGATGGGATTACCAATGTGTTTCTTCTTATGAGAAATTCTTTAGATTGAGAATAACCAAGTACCATTATAAAGACTTCCCTTTTTAAGAGGGAGTGTAAATAAAAGTGTAACTAGGTTCAATATTTGTCAATTTAATTTTGACCTTTGTACATGTGAAAAAAAAAAATATATTATTTTTATAAAATTATATGAATGAGTTTCCTGCTCATTCCATAGGTCTAGGAAAGTCAAAGAGTCAATATTCCCACTAGGATAGTTTTCCCAACATTCAACTTAGAATACATGTCCCATGACCTTGGTCTTATTTTTCCTTTATTAACTTTATTACATTAACTTTTAGCCTGGGCTTCTCACACATCCCCCCTCCTCTCTCTCTCTCTCTCTCTCTCTCTCTCTCTCTCTCTATATATATATATATATATATATATATATATATATATATATATATATATATATATATATATATATATATATATATATTCCCCCAACCATTCATTATATCTCTCTTATTGCTCTTCATTTGTCTCTTTCGTCCTTCCTCTCTCTCCATCTTTACCGCTGACCCTCTATATTTTCATGTATGTGACTCTCTCTCTTCTCCCCTCTCTCTCCCCCTCTAGATTTATGTATATCTCTTTGTCACCCCCTTTCTCCTTCTCTCTCTCCTACTCACTTCTCCTCTCTCATTCTCTCATTTTCTACCCTCTCTCTCTCTCTACAACTTTTCTATCTCTCTATCCCTCCCTGCCTTCATTACATTGAAGAAAAGTGTAACTAGGTTCAGTATTTGTCAATTTAATTTTGATCATTTTATTTGTCAAGAAAAATAAATATTATTTTTAACAAATTATATCAATAAATTTCTTGCTCATTTCATAGGTCTAGGAAAGTCAAAGAGTCAATATTATGTTAAATATCTCTTTATGAGCATTTATGCAATGCACATGGGTCAACCTAGTGTCATGAAGCCCTTCAAGACAAGCACCATTCTTCAACAAAGAAGATTACAAGAAAAACAATGAAGAGAGCATCATGCTGGCCTACAAAAATGAATTAAACAACTAAAAGGTGACATGTCGCCTCATATAAATGACACAATGCTTCACTTGTTCAAGTTGGCTCAAATACTGAGCTAAGGTATCTGCAAAACTACAGAACAGAATTTTGGACATCTTTGAAACTTCTTATGTGGTGCACGACTATAATTTTTGACTGGTGCATCACTGAATTTCGGATGGCTAAAGTTGTGTAGGGAGAACATAACTCACATTGTTCTAAGATGATTCAGTGTAGAACAAGGACTACAATCCGCATTACAAGAATGTATCATTTCAAACTCATCTACAAGATCAGATAAGGACAAAGACTCAAATTCACCATGACTGTTGGACATTTATAGGATGGGATCCTAACAGTTAGGATGAGAAAGAGTGAGGCAATTACAGATGTATACCACAAAAGCATAAGTCCTTGCATGGGTGAAAGGAATAAGGTCTCAGATCTCTATTTAATAATACAACCATAATCTTGGCAACTCTTATGAACAACTCTCACAAAGACGTACATTATCTCAGCATACAAATTATCTCAGTGCAATACTCTATCAACATAATTTACATAGTCATGATCATAAGCCCTACAAAGATAAGGTCATAATGAAGAATGATATGATGAACTTGTAGATAGAGTGGAGATCTCTGTGGAAATGAAGCAGTGATGTTCTCAGTAAGTGCAGCATTGATCTAGATGAAGGAGCACTCATGGTGTAGCAGCGATTTAGATGAAGAAACAATTTTGGTACAACTATGATATTAACCTCAGCATTGACTTCAAATATGATCAGTGTCTTGGTCTTGGAGTGACATAGTACATCAAGGGTTAAGGTCTTGGTATTCGTCAACTGAAATCTCTATAAGAATAATTTTGTGTGGGTTCCCACAAAATTATTCTTATAGAACAACAAGTGATTCCGACTAGGATACTTTTCCCAGCATTCAACTTGGAATACATGTCCCATGACCGTGGTCTTATTTTTCCTTTATTAACTTTATTACATGAACTTTTAACTTGGGGTTTTCACACATCCCCCTCCTCTCTCTCTCTCTCTCTCTCTCTCTCTCTCTCTCTCTCTCTCTATATATATATATATATATATATATATATATATATATATATATATATATATATATATATATATATATATATATATCTTCCCCAACAATTCATTATCTCTCTCTATATATCTCTCTTATTCCTCTTCATTTGTCTCTTTTGTCCTTCCTCTCTCTCCATCTTTACTGCTGACCCTTTGTATTTTCATGTATGTGCCTCTCTCTCTTCTCCCCTCTCTCTCATCCTCTAACTCCCACCTCCATATTTTCCTTTATCTCGCTCTCTCTCTTATTCTATATGTACCCCTCACTCCCTCATTCACTCTCTCTCCTCCATCTCTCTCACTTTCTCTCTCATCTTCCCCTCTCTCTCCTCCTCTAGATTTATGTATATCTCTTTGTCACCCCCTTTCTCCTCCTCTCTCTTGCTCACTTCTCCTCTCTCGTTCTCTCATTTTCTACCCTCTCGCTCTCTCTACCACTTTTCTATATCTCTATCCCTCCCTCCCTTCACTCCATTAAAGAAAAGAATAACTATGTTTGGTATATGTCAATCTAATTTTAATCATTTTACTTATCAAGAAAAATAAATATTATGTTTATAAAATTATATCTATAAATTTCTTGCTCATTTCATAGTCTAGGAAAGTAAAAGATTCAATATTATGTTAAATATCTCTTTATGAGAATTTATTCAATGCACATGGGTCAACCTAGTGTCAAGAATCCCTTCAAGACAAGCACTATTCTTCAACAAAGAAGATTACAAGAAAAAAATGAAGAGAGCATCATGCCGGTCTGCAAAAATGAATTAAACAACTAAAAGGTGACATGTCACCTCATATAAATGACACAATGCTTCACTTGTTCAAGCTGGCTCAACTATGTAGGACGAACTACTATAAATACTGAGCTACGGTATCTGCAAAAATACACAACAGAATTTTGGACATCTTCGAAATTTCTTATGTGGTGCACGACTATAATTTCTGATGGGTGCATGACTGAATTTTGGATGGCTAAAGTTGTGTAGGGAGAACATAACTCGCATAAGTCCTGGCATGGGTGAAAGGAATAAGGTCTTGGATCTCTATTTCAGAATACAATCATAATCTTGGCAACCCTTATGAACAACTCTCACAAAGACATACACTATCTCAGAATAGAAATTATCTCAGAGCAATACTCTATCAACATATTTTACATAGTCATGATCATAAACCCCACGAAGATAAGGTCATAATGAAGAATTATATGATGACCTTGTAGATAGAGTGAAGATCTTTGTGGAAATGAAACATTGATGTTCTCAGTAAGTGCAACAATGATCTAGATGAAGGAGCACTCATGGTGTAGTAGCGATTTAGATGAAGAAGGAGTTTTGGTACAACTATGATATTAATCTCAGTATTGACTTCAAAAATGATCAGTGTCTTGGTCTTGGAGTGACATAGTATGTCAAGGGTCAAGGTATTGGTATTCATCAATTGGAATCTGTATAAGAATAATTTTGTGTGGGTTTTCCTCTTCAAGAGGGAGAGGTTTTGTCCCTGGCAGAAAGCCAAACATCTTGTGTTCTTGCCTCTTTGTTTTGGTATAAGTTTGATGAAGGAAACACACACACTAATTGTTGTGGAGGTAAATCCCCTCTGCGGATAGAGGTGATTCCTACTAGCCCAAATGGGGTCTAGCAACAACAAAACAATGCTAACACGCAAGTTCCTTATTGCAAATCAAAGACCGATGATGAGGGCCTACCTGGATTCCAACGCTAGTACTTGTAGAAGAGTCGTCGCTCCCATTCCTTTGCTCTGGCTGGTCACAATCCCCACGATCCTCGTGAATGGGCACGTACACATCCAAAGAACGACACAAACACAAGCATAAAATCCAATAGATGCAACTATATATCTGTCAGAAAGGATATAACTCAATCATCGTTACAAAGACAATAAGAGTGGAACCATAATGATAGTTGTCTATTATTGATAAACAACAAAAAAGAATACAACCATAGTTCTGACGTCAAATCCTCCTTTGGCTGGGTGATCAACAACACATGCCTTGCAAAGCTTGTTGGGAATGGGGAACAATCCTCTCTCTCCTTGGTTACTTGGACAAGAATGTCCTCACTTTATATTTAGCCTCATGGGAATGAATAAGGCTTTTTGTAGCACGAGCTTAGCAATTCTCAGACATTGGGACTTGGAGACTCTAACTTGTCAAAGGCAAAATGACCAGCTTTTATAGATAGAGGAGAAGGAGTTAGGGTCATCCACAAGATTCATGGGATTGGCTTTATCACTAAGAAGCTTCCATGAGAGGTGGAGAACTACTTCCCTTCTATGGAGATTCGAAGCCAGACTGACCCAACTCAATATAGATTCAGTTCATGAGTGGGTTAGGAAGAACCTTCGTAAGTTTGTTTGTTAAAAACTTTACCCAACTTGGCTGGCGCGAGTGCGACTCTGAGACAGAGCGCCAGCTGGCACGCCCTCTTTGGAGGATTTCCCCCATTGGCGTGAGTGATACACAGTGGAACCGTGCCAATGGAAAAAGGGATATTTTTATGCGTATTTTGCGAAAGGTGTCTTCAGGGCATATGAAGTACATACTCAAGGGGATACAATGCAAGTGTTTTCAGGTTATGTCACTTCTCACAGGTCCCGGAATAAGTCCTCCAATGTGCAGGAGAAGGGGTAACAGAGACGGTGACAAATTACTGTGTAATAGATGCCCCCTAAAGCATGAAGCTCGAGAGAGAGAGGGGTGAAATGCTTTACAAGAACCTGGCCCACTGAAAACACTACCACCGGAGAACCTGCATGAAGAAGTACCATTGATATCTCAAGTACATGATGTATGTGGTATGGGCGCAGCAATCTAGTAAGGATCGATAAGTAGACTCAGGCATGGTCACAGCCATCCATTGAATGAGTCATGTAATGATCATAATAATCCACAAAATCGCAACCTGGATCTCAACAGACAAAATCTAGGGTCTTGCGCTCCATCTCGACCCGAACAAAGTACAAGTTCAAGCATGCGAATATAGGATTTGAAGTTGAACATGCAAGAACATCATCTGATTACCAGTCAATGATGAAAACTGTTAACAAACGCGAGAGGTACCACCAATAATGACAATGGTCCTCAAGGTACTATAGGTACAATATACGGCGTGCGAATCAGTGAGCCGTCGTCGAACACCCATAGAATCATTCGATCGGATGCCAATGATGAAAACCTCGTGTCGAACACGAAGAACCTGCCATTGAGGCATGCAGGCTCCAAGGCACCTAAAGGCAGTCTCTAGGTCAACTTCCTGGATAATGAGCTGAAGTCGACAGGAAGTGACCTTGATCGAAGGTGGGCCATAGTGTTTCCCACATCATCGACACGAGACAGAGAAGGATAAGATGTTTTGTGTGAGGTATCAGAGGGAGGTTGAGTATTCTGCAGAGGTCAACTTCTCTTGAACATATTGGTGGCATGACAGTGGACTTGGCAGTATTTGACATCAAATGATCGGGGGTAATGGTGACAAGGCAATGAGCAGATGAGAGGTCAAACAGGATAACCCAAACCCTTGGAGGCAAGTGTAAAAACAAGATGAGATATCCCCACCCAGACACGAATGCAGACAAGTGCCATGTTCAAGAGCGACATACTGCCGACACAACAATAATTGTGGTTCCATTTTCCCCACCATTGCTGGCGAGCACCCCAGTTATTTTTTTATGACAAGCTTGACGGGGATAGCATATGCTTGAAAGGTGTCATTTTGACAAAATCCGATGTCATTAAGTTTTAACGAGTTTGACAAAGGAAGAACTCAGCGTCTTTTCATGTTTAGAGAGTTTGAAAAGACAACAGAAAAGGAAACTCCAGGGGTGTCCTTTTTTGTAAAGTTGTGTCTCTCGAGCCCAAAAAAGTATAAAACAATGCTCGAAAGAACCGTCCGACCATTACGATCGAGGAGTACTTTTCATGATTAGTGACTTCGACCTGAAAAAGTAAAAAAGTGATTGAAATCACGTTGTTTCATAACCGTTAATGAGCCTGAAACGACAAGGGCCCGACAATCTTTTCGTCTTTACACGGTCAGAAAAGAGTTTAAAGATGACTACCTCTTATTTACGTTTAACGAGTCAAGAGGAATAACTCGGCAATCTTTTCATATTTAGACGGTCGGAAAAGAGCTGAAAGCATACCTCCATTCTTATTCTCTTTAACGAGTCAAAAAGGGAAAATACTTGCCAATCTATTCATATTTTATGAGTCAAAAAAGAGCTTAAAGGTGACTCATCCTAGAGGAACGAGTGGTATAAATGGTAGCAACTGGTTCCGGCAGTGGTGGAACTGCTCAAAACATGTAATGGTCAAGAGGCTGGCTAACAAAACCACTCATAACTGCGGTCCCTCGAGAAAGGTAAAACAACCAAGTGAAAGCATATGATCAGCCAAAAAGATGGTGGCAATGGAATGAAACGAGCAAGGATCATCTAGCAGAATTTAGCTGATAAACGGCAATCACGAGATGTAAATCGAGTATGGGTTCATTTTACACAAGCTTGAACCATATAGAACTTTGCTTGGATTTGGTTTCATGTTTACACAAGCTTGAAACAAAAAACTATGCTTGTTATGAGTTCGCATGCCCCCAGCATAATGACGCAAAACGAGGTACATGCCCCCCAAGCTTCATTACATTCAACAAAGTGGATGGAATGAAGGTTCACTTTCGAGATCTTGGAAAGACTCGACTGGTATTTTACGAGATCTTAATCAAAAGACTCGATCAGGAAAGGGAGTTGTTTCAATTTTGATGAGGTTGAGACACTAAAAGAACTATTCTCCTAACCCTTATGTCATTTTTTAACGAGGTCAACATAAGATCAAAACCATCCTCGTAACCCTTGTTTCATTTTTTAACGAGCTTGACACAAGATCAGGAACTATGCTCGACCAGACCCAATTTCATTTTTTAAGGAGCTTGACATAGGAAAGCGAATTATGCTCCGAACGAACTTCATCATAATGAATAGGTAGTCGTTGCTTCCAAGAATGGCACTCCCGGTGGAAGGACAACATCTTGGAAGTCAGGACCCAAATGCCCCCAGGACATTATGCATGATGACATCATCATGGGATATAGGCACGGGGTAGGTAGCCGCGTAGTTGACCTGTGGTGGGGCAGACACAACCGGTGGATAAAAACAAGGAGGGGGTGGCAGCTGTGTAGGAGGCACCGAGGGACTAAAGAACGATAATTGATCTATAGTCACGATTCTTCCGTTGTGTGGAAAGCAAACCACACGGAAAAGCGAAGAGACAAGGGCCCCCATGGCATAAACATAGTCACAACCAAGGAGAAGACTGAAATCTAAAGCACCTTGGACAACCAACACGTCCATATAGACAATTTTGCCTCCCAAAGTAATAGGAAATTTTGGGAGGACCCGTAGAGGTCGACTGGTTCCCCTGTCAAATGTTAACAGATTCTGTGCAACCAGCCCAAGCCGCGGGGAACCTAAAGCTTGCCAAGTAGTGAAAGGCATGAGACTAACTGACGCACCCTAATCCAGGACAGTGTCAGGTATTGCCTTATCATAGGCATGTACTGTAATCTGGAAAGGCACATGGGATGGAAGGCAGAAAGTGGTCAGGTGACTCCAGTCGAAGGAGAGGACCAAACTACTTGGTGGGGGAATCGTATGATTGTCCCCATGCTCTATAGGAACCGAAGAAGGACTCTCTGGAGCAGCTGGGATAGGAGAGTTATTTTCGGACTCAAGAGAATCTAATGAGACAAGAAGAACATGAGCATTATGCTCGTCCAAAACAGAGTGATCAACAGGTGGTGAACCCAAGTCAACACTCTCTCCGATCGATGGTTGGTCTGGAACAGGCTTGGCACAGCCAGGTTCGGAAGGAGGAGGACAGACAAGAGAAGAATCCAAGTCGATCTCTTTTTCCACAAGGAGGGGGTCAGAAGAGAGCCTCTGATAACCAACAGGAAGTTGGGGTGAAGAAGATGTAAGACTTTCCAAAACAGCGGAAGCTTTATCCATGAGCGGACAAAGGTGAAGGGGATGATTACCTTCACATAGTCTACAGGGGATTCGAATCTTCCCTTTCTTCTGAATGTTTTCAGTTGATAGGATGGCATCGCCATGAGCTTCATAGGACGATGAGAGACGAGCAAGATTGCGAGGCCATACTTCAACGATCTTGGGAATGCCTGGACAATCACGAAGAAGGTGGTCATCCTTGCACAATCTACAAGGAAATTTGACCTTCCGCAGAGGAGCAGAAGGTGGCTCGACTTGAGTTGTACTTTTAACCTCTCGCTTAGAAGACTTCTTCTTCTTTGTCTTCTTCTTCTTCTTCTTAACCACCTGGTTACTTGAATCTAGACTTTCACCAGGTGAAGTAGAAGATGAGGACGCAGAAACTGGTGAAGAAGGGGAGAGGTCCACCTTAGAATCAACATGATGTTGTTCGGGTGGAGGAACTTATTGACCAGCAGTTGAGATGGTAGGGACCAGAGAGGTTGAGAACAACCAAACAGGCAACCCAACAATTAACCCAAGAAGGGACAACGTTGCCATGTAAAGAGCACCAACAGTTCCAAAAGGAGGGAAATGACGAGGATTCCCATCAGAAGGGATGCCTGGGTTGGTAAACTCCAGAGAAGTTGCCATCACAAATGAGAAAGAACCCTACTCAAACTAACTCAAACAAGATCTAACCTGGTAAATGTGAATAATGGCCGAATAAATTTTAAGACACAGGAGCAAAACTTGACCTTTTCATTTTTAAAGAGTCGAGAAAAGGACAAAATATGACTCTAATCGCGTTCGAATGTTTAATGAGCCTGAAGTGACAAGCGCTCAGATGGACTTTTTCTTTTAGGGAATCCGAAAAGGAACGAAAGTGACTACTCTGGAGAGCTAGGAAAAAGGGTTTACCAAACAAATCCGTAAAACTGCATATACACCTTGGCGGTCATATGAAAACCAAGGACTTTCTGTACGACAGTCAATCTTCCTGAATGTTGTGTTCGGTGCATTACGGCTTGTAAGGCGGCATACACAGATTCCTATGGATAAAGTATGATAAGCTAGTGGGGTCTCCTCATATACTCGACGGTACGTGGGAGCTCAAATTTGTGTTAGACAACTATTGCGTCACGGAAGGAGGAACCACCCAACCTTGAGTGAAACAAAAGTGATTAGGTTTAATGACGCCGGAGCACGTCTCTAGCCTAGACCTCTAAATGTGTGCATTATGTTCCAATGCGTTGTTAGATTCATTCAGTTCATTTTAAAGTTGATCTTGTATTAGGTTTCAGTTTTCAGGCCTTACCGTATGTAATCTCTCAAAATTCCCTAAATGCAAACTATATGCCAAAATATGTCATTTCATTCGATGAATGCTAGTTACGAGAGGGTTGGAGGGCTTTCATGCAAACGAAGTGATCACAAAACAACAAAGAACTTCCCTAATGCAGCTAATGGAAACTAACAAACTTTTCTTTAAGACCACTAATCACTAATCAAAATGAAAAGTTCTAATTCTCATTAACTAGTACAAAGCAAAAGAGATTTTTTCTTTTGTTGATGGCAAAGTGAATTAAACAAACTTTGAGAAATGACAACAAACAAATTCTATTCAATACAAGCACATTCAGTTCCCTAAATCACCAATCAAAACTCCAAAGAACAAGAAAGATCCCAAAGACACCAATGAGCCATGTAATCTAGGCTCAAAGTGAGACGAAGCAGAATTCAAGTGAAGACAAGGCAAGTCACCCAAATAACGCAACAAAACGATTTAAAACCACCAGAAAAGTGCAAGGGAGTAATCAAAGAATTGACTGGACCACTAGAAGATCAAAACACCTGAGGAAGGCTCGACACACAAAGCCACTAGATGCCCTAGGGCTAGGAATGTGAAATCGATGGAAAAAGGAAAACACCCAAAGGGTAAAGATCAAAGCCAGTCAAATCACACTCCAACACACTCAAGTAGTCTAAAAAAGGTACCCAGAACAAAAACTAATCTCAGAGGGCTCACAGCCAAGCAAACTTCAAAAGTTCCCAAGCCTGGCGCGACTGTCAGGCTGAAAATAGCGCCTTTCAGGTATTGGCATGGGTTGTCAATGTGCAACATGCGCCAACTAGCACGACTCTAATGCTATAAAATAGCACCAGTTGAGTTTGCTATGGAAAAATAAAAACAAATGAGCCAAATCTAAGTCAACATTACCCAGGTACAGCAAGGGGCAAGAAGCAACACAGGGATTCAACCCAGAAAGCTAATCAAGTAGGAGAATCCAAGAAACAACCAAGAAACAACGCAAGTTCCAAGCCGTTCAGCTCGTAAACCAAACTGCAGATGGACTAAAGTGGCGTTGATCTACTTTACTAATGTCGAACAGTAGCGTTTCGAAGGCTATCTGGCCGTACTTCAGGTGTTGTCTAAAATTTACAAATCAAACAAAAAGACAAAACAAACAACAAGGCAAAAAGTTGTGGAGGTAAATCCCCTCTGCAGACAGAGGCGATCCCTACTAGCCCAAATGGGGTCTAGCAAAAATCAAACAATGCTAACACGCAGGTTCCTAATTGCAAATCAAAGACCGATGATGAGGTCCTACCTGGATTCCCACGCTAGTACTTGTAGAAGAGTCGTTGTTCCCGTTCCTTTGCTCCGGCTGGTCACAATCCCCATGATCCTCGTGAACAGACACGTGCACATGCAAAGAATGACACAAACACAAGCATAAAATCAAATAGATGCGACTATATATCAGTCAGAAAGGATATAACTCAATCATTGTTACAAAGACAATAAGAGTGGAACCATACCGATAGTCGTCTATTATTGATAAACAACAAAGAAGAATACAACCATAGTTCTGATGTCAAATCCTCCTTTGGCTGGGTGATCAGTAACACATGCCTTGCAAAGCTTGTTGGGAATGGGGAACAAGCCTCTCTCTCCTTGGTTACTTGGACAAGAATCTCCTCACTTTAGATTTAGCCTCATGGGAATGAAGAAGGCTTCTTGTAGCACGAGCTTATCAATTCTCAGACTTTGGGACTTGGAGACTCTAACTTGTCAAAGGCAAAAGGACAAGCTTTTATAGATAGAGGAGAAGGAGTTAGGGTCATCCACAAGATTCATGGGATTGGCTTTATCACTAAGAATCTTCCATGAGAGGTGGAGAACTACTTCCCTTCTATGGAGATTCGAAGCCAGACTGACCCAATTCAATATAGATTCAGTTCATGAGTGGGTTAGTAAGAACCTTCGAAGTTTGTTTGTTAAAAACTTTACCCAACTTGGCTGGCGCGAGTGCGACTCGGAGACAGAGCGCTAGCTGGCGCGCCCTCTTTGGAGGATTTCCCCCATTAGCGCGAGTGATACATAATGGAACCACGCTAATGGAAAAAGGGCTATTTTTATGGGTATTTTGCGGAAGGTGTCTTCAGGGCATATGAAGTACATACTCAAGGAGATACAATGCAAGTGTTTTTACGTTATGTCACTTCTCACAGGTCCCGGAATAAGTCCTCCAATGTGCAGGAGAAGGGGTAACAGGGACGGTGACAAATTACTGTGTAACACTAATAATAAGAAGAAGATCAAGCTAAGATAAATTGTAAAATAACTTCACAAATCATTATCAAGTCTAGAAGTGATCCAGGTGGATATTGGTGGCCACCCACCAATTCCACTTGCACCCCCACCATTGCTTCTTCCATTTTTTCAGTTTCCTTAATTATAGCACAGTTTACTATTTTTAGCAGTTTTTGGGTCCTAAAGTTTTGAAGCCATTTTGAGGCCCTAAATGATGTTTTTTGGGAAATCTACTACCAGCAATTTTTTTGCCAAAATCATCTTTTTTGTCATAGTCCTTGGAGAGATCTTTCTAACGGGCTATCATACGCATCAAATAGAGATAATATGACCAATTCACAACCCTGGGAAATTGGCTATCCAACTCACCCCAACGGGGCCCATAAACTCTTGGTGTTACATCTCCTCGAGTTAGGGTTTTGGTTGTTTAGGGTTTGCTCTTATTGTTCAATAATAAAAACGCCCTTGAGGCTCATCATAAGAGAGTTTAGAGGCATGTAGCGGTGACATATCTTCTCAGAGATAAGCTACCATCGCCCTAGCTGGTTTATTTCCATTCTTGTTTGTAAGCATATTTTAATATTTAACATTAATTAAATGAAGTATTATTTCCATTGCATCTTTATGTTTACGGTTATCTCTGTAATTTGTTGCATTCCTGTTTAAATCCAAATCAGTGGTATCAGAGCAGTCTACTTTTCTTCTCTGTTTTTATTTGCATTTCCCTAACAAGGTCGGGATATAAGCAGTTAGGGCTTGAACTGATCGAACCTTTGCAATACCAACCTAGCAAATCCCGATGGCCTCCCATGGCGGATGAAAAGAAAGACGGGGAGGTAGGAGATCCTATCAAAATATTTCTCGAAGAAGCCCTTTAGTGACAAAGGAACGCGATGATGGACAACTTTTCCCAGATCCTTCAGCGGCTACCTAGGGGTGACGCATCGGCTCCCAATAGCAACTCTGGAAACGCCACACTGTTTAACGTACAAGTTAACTTTGAAATCCCCATATTCAAGGGTCATATAGACGCAAATGCCATCGATAAATGGTTAAATGTGCTAGAGGGTTATTTTTCTATTCATGATTTTCCAGTCGGGAAAAGATTATTTTTGCTCTTCTCAAAGCAACCCCCCACGTCAATGCTTGGTGGGAAACCTACTGCGAGCAGAAGGATGAAAGTACAGGCTCACTATTTTCAGTCGCACCCACTTGGAATTCATTCCGGGATGCCATCAAGGAGCAGCAATACCCTGTCGGAAGCTATGAGAATCAATACATAAAGTGGACCACACTGCGGAAAAGAAGGGACCAAGACGTGCCAGAGTTTACCAATATTTTCCATACCCTTCATACAAAGTTGGGTATAAAGGATACAGAGCATCATTTGGTACTAAAATACCGTGGCTACCTCCATGAGTAAATCTAAGAAGAAATAGAATTCCTGAACATCTCCTCACTCGACATGGCATACCGGTATGCCATCAAGGTCGAGCAAAAGTTTAAAAAGAAGAAGCGAGACTTTGGATTAGCGAATCTAAAACAAGGGAAAGGTTCCCCCAAACCACAAAACAAAGGAAAAAGCCAAGGCGGGGCGGCCCAAGACAACCCGCCAAAGCTACAAGCAAAGAATAGTGTCGTGAAGCCGAAAAAGGACACGGGAAAGTGGTGTGAGTTCCATAAGAGCTCCACTCACAACACAAGTGAGTGTCAGCCCAAGCAGTCATTGGTGGCCAAGCTAAAGGTTTTAGAATCAAATGCATGTTTCGACATTGAGTCAGAACCCGATAAGGGGAATGACAAAGGGAAGCAGATTATCGATGCGGAGCCCAACGCCACCGTTGCCACCACAAAGATCCAGAAGGAGGAACCCAAAGATCCAGAAGAGGAGGAGCGTCTCTTCCACTCCTAGATGTGGGTAAAGGACTCGGAGCTACAGTTCATTATCGACAGCGAGAGCCAAAAGAACCTCATTTCGGAAGAGGTCATGAAGTGGCTGGGCTTACCGACCATAGCACATCCATAATTGTATACCATCGAGTGGCTTCACCAATGACAGGATCTTCGCGTGAGCCAACAGTGTCGCCTTCCATACAACATCAAGCCCATCACGGATGAGGTATTGTGTGAAATTGCTCCCCTTGAAGTTTGTGATGTATTATTAGGACAGCCATACTTGCGGAAGTGACATGCTATGTATGAATCAAGGCCCCATGTTGTTATTGTTACCTTGGGAAATAAGTTGTACAGGATACCAGAGGTAGCACCACCTACCGCCATCTCTTTGGTTACTGCAAAACAATGCAGTAAGCTCATTTCCAAAGCCAGGAAATTTTTTTTCTTGATGATACGCCCTCAAGGAAAGAAGAAGATGGTGGCCACGACCTCCAGACAGGGCCCCTCTACACGACAACTACAGATGGACAACATCATGGAGGAGTATGATGACATCTTCACCTCCCCTGCAAGGGTTCCTCTACACTGTTAGGTCAAGCACTCCATTGATCTGAACTAAGGTGCACTGCTGCCCAATGGACCAATCTATCGATGCTCCGTTCTGTGGAACGATGAAATCAAGAGGTAGATTCAGGAGCTGCTGACATCTGTCTGAGTTGGAGACTCTGTATTGACTATCGGGTGCTGAACAAGATCATTGTCCGCAATAGGTACCCAATCCCATGGATTGATGACCTCTTGGACCAACTGAAGCAGGCAAAATATTTCAACAAGATTGATTTGAAGTCAGGATATCACTAGGTAC
This sequence comes from Pinus tabuliformis, assembly GCA_031772625.1. Lineage (NCBI taxonomy): Eukaryota > Viridiplantae > Streptophyta > Pinopsida > Pinales > Pinaceae > Pinus > Pinus tabuliformis. Next base: position 542,219,467 of record CM062811.1, read on the forward strand.
CAATCGAACCATCTGATGTGTGGAAGACTGCCTTCAAAGTCAAGGAAGGCCTTTTCAAATGGTTGGTTATGCCATTTAGATTGACAAATGCTCCTGCAACCTTCATGAGGCTAATGGATGACATCTAGCGGCCATTCACAAACTCATCTATAGCCGTATACTTGGATTACATCTTGATCTTCAGCTGGAGTTGGGAAGAGCGCCTCCACCACATCTGACAGGTTCCCCAAACACTACGGCAACACAAGTTATGTGCCAATTTGGAGAAATGCACTTTTGGCATGACCTAGGTTCAATATCTGGGATACATTATTGATGAATAGGGGGTGCATCTGGATCCAGCTAAGATCCAAGTCATTTGGGATTGGCCATCTCCAACCACTCTGACAAAGCTTCACAACTTTCTAGGCCTTGCCAACTTCTACCGCAGGTTCGTGTTGGGATTTTCTCATATCACTTAGCCCTTGAGTCAAGTCACCGAGGGAGGAGCAAAAGCAAAATTCCTTTGGTCCGAATCTCAACAAAAGGCATTCACTGAGTTGAAAGATCACCTCTACTCAGCACCATCTCTTGCATTACCAGACTTGCAACAACCATTTGAGGTCGAGACAGATGCCTCTGACTATGCTATTGGGGCAGTCCTTACTCAACACGGGCATCCAGTGGCATATCACAGAGACACTTTCAGACACATTCGGAAGTATCCCACTTATGACAAAGAGATGTATTCCATTGTGCAAGCTTGCCGACAATGGAAGCATTACATTTTGGGGAAGGAAATGGTCATCCGCACAGACCACCGACCCCTGCAATTCATACAGACCCAACGGAAATTGCAAAATGATCGCCATTAGAAGTGGTCCACATACCTGCAACAGTTCCATTTGAATATCAAGTATAAGAAGGGCAACACCAATAATGTTGCAGATTGCCTCAGCCAACCACCAATCATGGAGTTAACCATCGTTCTCAACTCTTGTGGGCACGAGACTTCTGATTGGCCACTTCTCTACAAAAGCAACCCGGAATTCGGCCACACTTACCAGACACACTTGGAGGGTCAACATGTTCTAGATTTTCACCTCCAGGATTCCCTGTTATGCCACATGTGTCACCTCTGTGTTCCTTCAGGCGGGCATGCCAAGATGATTTCGGAAGCACACTACAGTCACGCTGCTGGGCATTTCAGTGCCGAAAAAATGGTGGCAGTAACGCAGAAGTATTTCTATTGGTCAAATCTTCGACATGATTTCGGGAAGTACATGAGATCATGCACTGCCTACGCCATTGCCAAACCATCATTCAAGAAGCAAGGCCTCTATACCCCGCTGCCTACCCCTAGTCAACCTTAGGAATCCATATCCATGGATTACATGTTAGGCCTTCCTTCCACTAAGCATGGAAATGACTGTGCTTTTTTGGTCGTCAATAGGTTCTCATAGATGGCCATTATGGCAGCTGCAAAAAGAATATCACAGCAGAAGCCACTGCTAAACTCTTCTTTAAATGAGTGTGGGTACACTTTGGGATCCTACAATCTATCATATCAGATTGAGAAAGTAGGTTCCTCAGAACATTTTGGTCCAGTCTTTGGTCGATGCTGGAGACCAAACTCATTAATTCCACAACCTTCCATCCTCAAACTAATGGTTAGATAGAGGTTGTCAATAGGATGATCATACATATTCTGCATATGTACAACTCAAAGCATCCACGCACATGGGATGAGAGCCTCCCCTATGTTCAGAATAGCTACAACCGAGCTCTCCACGGCTCGACTGGCCACAACTCTTTTTAGGTGGGTTTGGGATTCTAGCCACTCTCTCCCATTGATGTGGCCAACCCATTTGCAACTACTCATGCAGATTCAACTCATGTCCAGTCTGTAACAGATAAGGCAAACAACTTCATTCCGCACATCCAACATATTCACCAGCAGGTCCATGAAATTCTAGAGAAATCAAATGCCAAGTACATGTAGCGACATGATCAACATCGGGTGCCACACAGGTTTTAGGTGGGTGACAAAGTCTAGTTGCATTTGCAAAAGGAACACCTTACCAGAGCCTATCGGAAACTCAGACCACTCTGATATGGTCCTTACACCATTACCAAGGCTATAAGAGATAATGCATTTGAGCTTAGCATTCCCCCATTCCTTGGCCTGCATCCAGTATTCAATGTGGATCGCCTTCGGCCATACTTTCCACCATTACTAGACACATCTGACATTGCAGAACAGCTCACACCCAAAGAGTTAAATCTAGATTGCATGGAACAAGTTGCAACTGATCGGATTATGGAATCACAGATCAAGCACACTCGCCAGCAGAATATCCAACTATATCGAGTTATCAAAGCAGGCCAACTACTTCACCAGGGACCAAGTTCAGCAGAAGTTCCCTCATCTCATGGAGGAACTCAACGCAATGGGGACCATTGCTTCCTAAGGGGGGAGGAATGATCCAGGTGGATATTGGTGGCCACCTACCAATTCAACTCCACCATTGCTTCTTCCAGTTTTTCAGTTTCCTTAATTATAGCACATTTTACTATTTTTAGCAGTTTTTCGGGTCCTAAACTTCTGGAGCCGTTTTGAGGCCCTAAACGACATTTTTTGGGAAATCTACTGCCAGCGATTTTCTATCCAACATCATCTTTTTCGTCATAGTCCTTGGAGAGATCTTTCCAACAGGCTATCATGCACGTCAAACAGAGATAATATGACCAAGTTGCAACCCTGGGAAATTGGTTGTCCAACTCACCCCAACGGGGCCCATAAACTCTTGGTGTTACATCTCCTCTGGTTAGGGTTTTGGTTGTTTAGGGTTTTCTCTTATTGTTCAATAATAAAAAGGCCCTTGAGCCTTGTTGTAAGATAGTTCAGAGGCATGTATCCCCCACACCTCTTCTGAGAGATAAGCTACCATCGCCCTAGATTGTTTATTTCCATTCCTGTTTGTAAGCATATTTCGGTATTTTACATTAATGAAATGAAGTATTATTTCCGTTGCATCTCTTCGTTTACGGTTATCTCTGTAACTTGTTGCATTCCTGTTTAAATCTAGATCAAGAAGGATCCTACTAATACTAAATTCAATAGATTCTTCGACATAGTATCAGAGCTAAGGTGTTGAAGTCAAAGGAAGGGTAGTAAAAAGAGACATCAAAGCAAGGTTTAAGGGTTCAAGGATCAAGTCTACAAAAATTAGTCTACAACAACAAAGAATTTTTTCCTATACAACCTTCAACAATCTATAATACTCACAGTCTCAGTACTATAATATCGAGATCTCGGTGCCACAATAGGATTGGGAAACCTCGGTCAAAGAATGAAAGTTTTGATATCAAGTACTTAAAACTCGAGTTCATGGCAATAATTTTCGATGCCTTTCACATTCGGTGTCTATACCACAGGGATATCAATATAGAATGAAGGTGTTCGATGATGGGTCTCCACTATAAAATGATCATCATGGAAAGCAACATCAAGGCCTATGGTTCTACATAATGATTCAAGATTCCATAATCCACTTATGTGATAGAAAGAGAATTCCATTTGAAATTCATCAACATTTTGTTAATCATAAGTATTATATGTAGAAGGCGAGGAAATTTTAAGACAAGAAGGCAAGCTTCATACCATTTCATAGAGGATCTCATCTGAAGGAAGCATCAATTCATCTTCTTCAAACACCATTAAAGAAATCAAGGTGAATGTTTCATCTTCACATGACAAGTAAGTATCTTTTCAATTTATATATTTGGTTAAATGACTTCATGATTGCAAGGACATATACAGGTTGGATGGGTCAACAAGATTCATTGCATGAGGAAAGAGGATAGACATAATACTCTAAGTAGTTGAAGTCATTAAACATATCAATAAGTATCCTCTGAATTCATGGAAAGTGATGCTCATGAAATATCCCCTCACATAGCAACATTGGAGACATAAAAGTGATGTAGGTGATAAAATCATTCTCTAAAGATGCAATGAAGAATGTCACATGAAGGCTGTTCTTCTTGAGAGTAAAAATGGATGTTGAATATCGTGATAAGATCCCATTTACACGATCTAGGAAGGAAAATAATCATCATCGTTCTAATTGATAGGCGAGGTAACAAATTTCCATGAACAAGAAGCTTACCTAATTCAACAACTTGCAGTCTCTATGCTATATAGAGAAAGACAAGTTGATGACAAAAGTATTGAAGATTAAAAGAACTCAAGCATGTGTAGAAAGGAAAGGGAAGGTTAGTCCTCAAAGAAGATAGAATAAGTATAGCTAAGATTCAATGCTATAAAAATATTTTGGAAGCTCATGTCACTAAAAGATGGAGGAAGATGAAGAAAAGGTCCAGCGAAAGATGGAGTAACGAATCTCTCCTATGAGTAAGATAATATCCCTCACAAAAGGGTCCTATCATAAGCTCCTAAATATTGTGTTATAAGATATGACAATGATAATGAGATGCATCATGGAATCATGGAAGCATTAGAAACAAGAGATTGTGACATCACAATGCGAATAGTAAAGGAAAAAATCCATGGAAGACAAACATGTAAGGTATATAGCTCTTGGAAACCGCAGTGAACGTTGGAGAAAGGAAAGGAGTCACGTAAGGCTCATCATACATCAAGTAAAAAAGGAAACACCTGCGAATTTGGGATATACAAGATCCTCAAAATTATCTAATGGAATTGTCATCGAAGGGTTCTCTAATATGGAGAGGAAGTAGGAATTTCAACAAGAATTCGAACCTATGGAATCCATGAGATAATGATGTGATGACATAAAGAAGATCAAGGAATTGAAGATCTCTTCAATCAAGGAAGCTGCTAGAAGAAGCCTCGATGAGCTGAAGCTAAAGTAAGGTATGTATGCTTGTGTTTAATATTATAGTGTCATGTTGTATGGTTGCAGGTAATATGGATTATTTGTTCTGTCTCAAGAAGGATGATCAAGAGAAAAAGGATCTCTTCCTCTGAAAATATGCAGGAAGGCATAAGTCACACTAGAAGAAATCAACACAATATCTCCTCATATGAAGTATGAGGTGATTGACTACAGTAAAGAAACTCTAATTGAAAGCAATGGAATGTGTGAGGAAGGAATATATTGTGAGATATTTATCCATGGAAGGAAATCAACATCCAAAACACCAAGAAGATTTGACTAGTAAATCTCTAATCAAATTCTGAAATGAATGAATACCCTTGATAATGGATATCTTTGGGACATGTGACAATATGTGTGCAGGATGATGATACCTACAAGGAGATGTGATGATGAGTACCATTGTGAATACATCCCTATTTAAGTACCATTCTGAAATGAGTACCATTGTAAATGCATCCCTAGTTAAGAGGGAGTGTTGAATAAAAGTGTAACTAGGATCAATATTTGTCAATGTAATTTTGACCTTTGTACTTGTCAAGAAAAAGAAATATTGTTTTTATAAAATTATACGAATGAGTTTCCTGCTCATTCCATAGGTCTAGGAAAGTCAAAGAGTCAATATTATGTTAAAGAGGTCTTGATGGCCATTTATGTAATGTACATTTGTCAACCTAGTGTCATGAAATCATCCAAGACAACCACCATTCTTCAACAAAGAAGACTACAAGAAAAATCATGAAGAGAAGATCATGTTAGCCTGTAAAAATGAATTAAACAACTAAAAGATGACATGTCGACTCATATAAATGACGCAACACTTCACTTGTTCAAGTCAACTTAATTATGGAGGACAAACTACTATAAATACCCAGCTAGGGTATCTACAAAACTACACAACAAAATTTTGAACATCTCTGAAATTCCGTATGTGGTGCATCACTGTAATTTCGGAGGGGTGCATGAATAAATATCGGATGGGTACATCGGTGCAAGAATAATATAAATCACATTTTTCTAATATGATTAACTGAAGAAAAAGGATTGTAATCCACATTACAGGAGGGTATCAATTCAGACTCATCTACAAGCTTGGAAAAGGAAAAATACTTGAATTCACCATGACTGTTGGATGTTTATAGGATGTGATCCTCATAGTTGGGATGAAAAACTGTGAAGAGATTACATATGTATACCATAGAAGTATGATTCCTGGCATGGGTGAAAGGAAGAAGGTATCAAATATCTGTTTCAAAATAGAATCATAATCTCTCCATCCATTATGAACAACTCTCACAAAGACAAACACTATCTCAGCATACAAATTATCTCGATGCAATACTCTATCAACATATTTTATATAGTCATGATCATAAACGCTCTGAAGATAAGGTCATTATGAAGAATGATATGATGACCTTGTAGATACAATGAATATCTCTATGGAAATGCAGCAGTGGCATTCTCGGTAAGTGCAACAGTGATCTAGATGAAGGAGCACTAATGGTGCAGTAATGATCTAGATGAAGAAGCAGTTTTGGTACAACTATGATGATTATCTTAGTAGTGGCTTCAAAGAGGATTTGTGTCTTGGTCTTGGAGTGGAATAGTATGTCAAGGGTCAAGTTCTTGGTATTTGTCAATTCGAATCTCTATAAGAAGAACTTTTGTGGGTTTTCCTCTCCAAGAGGGAGAGGTTTTGGCCCTGGAAGAAAGCTAATCTTGTGTTCTTTTCTCTTTGTTTTGGTAGAAGTTTGATGAAGGAAACACACACACTAATAATAAGAAGAAGATCAGGGTAAGATAAATTGTAAAATCACTTCACAAATTGTTATCAAGTCTAGAAGAACCCTACTAATACTAAATGCCCTAGATTCTTCAACACATTAGTCCTTGTTTCACAATAACACCATCCAAATATCTTTCTCTCCCTCTCTTTGGACTAATACTTTGTCCTTATATACCTCCCACTATTCTTCTCTATCTCTCTCTATCTTTCACTCTATCCTCATCTCTCATTCTCTTCCCCCACCTCCCTAACTCTTACTCACTCAGACACAAAATCTCTTCTCCATCTCTCCTCCCTCTCCCTCTATCTTCCTCTCTCCCCTCAATTCCTCCTACACAAAAACAACCCCTCCAACTTTTTCTCTCTCCTCCTTCATGTGTCTCCCAGAACAATCTTTGTCACTCTCCCTTCCCCACCCTCTTTCCCTATCACTCTAAAAATTTCAAATCGCACTCTCTCTTCCCCTCTTTGCCCCGACTCACCCAATCATTCTTCCTCACTCCCTACTTTTTCTTTCTCTCCCATTCTCTCTCACATTATCCCCCTTGGCTTATCTATGCACCCCTTTCTCCCCTAACCTATGAGTCCACAATTTCATGTGTTAAAGTCCCTAGTTGTAGGTTCCTACTACGAGGAACAATTTTTAGTGTTAGGAATGCACATATGATTTTTTTAATTTAAATATTTTGTTTTGGTGGGCAACTTACATGCATGATGATTTGGTTACTTGGAATATATGTTTGAGATAAAAAAGCATGGTGGATTGGGCTACAAATACATGAAAACATCATTTTTTGAGTATGTATATATATATGTGTGTGTGTGTGTGTGTGTGTGTGTGTTATTTTTCTATAGGCTAGACAAATTCATTTTCCATGAAAACACAAGCATATATAGAATAATAAATGTACCTTCTAAATATATAATTTTTAAAAAAGTAATAACGTTTACTATGTTTGATACTTTTTTATGTTGCCATGTATCAAAATATTCAAATATATCTCTGGTTTATTTCCGTTATAATGTTTTTTTGGTCATAAGCATTTAAAAACAAACTATATGGTAGATTAAAGGACATTAAGACCCACAATTTAAGAAAAATGATTATTTAATAATGTTAAGGCTCTTTTAGGCTACATCAGCAGCCTTATAATCTCTAGGCTATAACAAATTTCTATTTTTTAAATAAATATAAAAGAAAGATTATATATTTTCAAAAAATAGATATGCACACACTATGTTTTCTACAAACCTACAATTTTTTGTATTAGGATTCCATCATTTAAATAATCAAAGGTTGCACTAAAAAAATATATACATTATAGTTTGCATGAAAAATAGCATATTAATGATAGGAAAACTCAAATTTCACATAATTAGACATGATTTATATGAAGAAAAATTACATATTTGAAATCATAATTCATTTATCTACATTTTTATATTTTAAAACCATTTTAAAATTCATTGTATAAGTATCTCTAATCATTCCTACAAGTTAATAGATTCTTTTTTTGCGGGCTTCCATTTCCATTACATTTTCATGGGAGACCATCATGAGTTTGTACCCACCCCTATGTATTGAAATATCATCTCAAATACATGAAGAAATTGTGAATGGATGGAAAGAAATAAGGATAAAAAGCTAGCAACAAAAAACATTGAAGAAAAGGCATTTGATTACTACATTTGAAACAAGTAACATCACTATCAAATAAGTATTTTATCACTCAATGCAATATCTACTCATGAAAGTTACATCGTAAATAAATATAAGAATAAGAATAAGAATAAGGTCATGGCTAAGCCAAAAACCAAATTGATGAGTATGACCCCTTTTGGTTATGGAATGATCAAAATTACTCATAAATATAATTTTTAAGTACATATCCACCATATTCATGAATAAAGAAAAAAATGTGTATAAAACATTTGAATCAAATGGGCTCACAATTTCATAAGGATTTGATTATATACCAATTACTGTGCACATATTTTATTATTTATAGAAATATGAAGATCTTATGGAATTTGGGGAAGGTTCGAGAAAATTCTATATAAACAAGTCACACCATTACAACAAATTTCAAAGAGATTTAATTAAAGAACATTAAATGTATATATGTCTAATATTATGGTCTTGAAATTTAAATTTTGTTGTCAACCATTATCCACCAATATCATTTATGGTCAAATACAATAAAGGGTAATAAAATATGATCAAACATTTTTAACTATAGTGAAACATAATCTATTATATTTAATCATATTAAACCCGATTAACTATAAAAAACATAGACAAATGTATCTCAAACACCAAATATAGACATTCATGGTCAACCTTAATAAGTTTTCTATTATTATGGTGAATGTCCCCTAATAAGTAAATAAAAAAATTAAAGAAAGTCAAACATATTCATAATAATTTAACCAAAAAATAAAGATAATCAACCATAAATAATAAGTATCCAAACATAATCAACATACTATAAACCACACCCAATTTATTCTTATTAGAAAGAAAATAAATATAATATTTTATAAAATATTAAAATAAACCGAAGTACATCATTAGATGTTAATCACATTTTAAGAGATATATATTATTTTCTGTATTCAACCTTTCGTGATCCATAATGACTTAAATAAAGATTTTCGGTAGAAATCACAACAAACAAACAAGTGTGATTCATGATCAGATGAACCACACTTGTGTTTCTAAAAGCGTCGGCCAAAAATTTCTATTATATGATTTCTACCTAAACATTTTATGTTGAAATATATATATTATCTTATATTAAGATATATATAGTATGTTATGTTACATAACCACGACAACCATTTTGTAAGATAAAAATAAATTGTCTTGATCATTAAGGCCGAAAATGGATTCTGAGATGATTGACATTCCTGAAAATATGTTGCTTCAAGAATTTGCGTATGATCCGGTTCGACTACCGCTCAGAGAAGACCCGGCTCAGGTTCTATACAACCGGACGACGTTGGAGACTATTTGGTATGCCAAGCACGGGGCAGTTGATCCATTTACCCGCCGGCCCTTAGACATTAACAATGTCATTCCCCAAGCTGACCTGAGACAAGAAATGCAACGATACATAGTAAACAACTCAAGCCTTAAGCGAAGCAGAGATGACAATTCGGACTATACTCAAGCCTTAAGCGAAGCAGAGATGACAATTTTCATGAAGGGATTGGTTTCCGATTATGAACGGCTTGTAAATGTTCAGGAGGAAAAGAGAGGCCTGGAAGCAGAGCATTGTTGGAAAGACTTGTGGCAGAAAGGAAGGAAAGACTTGCAGGCTGACCATTATTGGAAAGTTTTGGGGCAGAAATTTAAAGATGGCTGGAAAGTGTTGTGGCAGAAATTCAATCTGCTCCGTCTTTATTGCCAATACCGGAGGGAAAACAGGGTTGTGTTCTGTTCAATAGGAGGATACGAATACCTGTTGGAGGTGTTAAATGTTTTCTCTTTTATGCTCTCACCAGTTCTCTTCAGGTGATATTTTGAAAGAATTGTGCAAGATCGTGGATGTCATTGGTTTGAAGGATACCAATTTTCCTCCACAGCTTTTCCTCGCGATTGCTACCGCTCTGTGTTCACTTGTAACGCGATGCGATAAAGTGAAAATACAGGGCATCGTTTTAAGAATTTGTCGTGGGATATTTTACGACTTGAACATTGAAATTCTATCTACGTCTAGGCTCGATCTTTTCTGCTCTTTGACAGTCCACGTCACTCTCCGTACGTTAGGGCGCGAGAATCTCAGCGATATAGCTAATGAAGACCTCTACAACGGAATGGCAATCCTAAAGGCTGCCTGGATGAAATATCGAATGAGTTGCAGCAGCTCAGAGTCTAAATATGTCGGCGTTCTAGTTGATTCAGTAATTCTTTGCATCTCGCGTTTGCATTACCTGCACCAAGCAGCAATAACTGATAAATGTAGGTCTAGAATGGTGAAGAATAAGAATGAAGATGATGAAGCGAAGACTGTTGATCTAATTAGTGTAGCACTTGAAGGAGGGCTCTGGTTAATTAATTCTGTACTCACATCCACGTCTCATGAAGGAGAAAATGAGTTTTTCTCGGAGTTGAAGAAAACGCTGCAAGAATCAGATATAGTAACACAAATTGTCCGAATGATAGAACTTGTGCTTGCCGTTTTCAAAAGCATGGGATCGTCTCATTTGCATTTTGGTATAAATATTATGGTTGCACTTCTCAAGGAAGAAGGCTCTGAAGGAAGAGACGATGTTGTACGAGTTGTTTGCGATTTTCTTGGAAGCAATATGGTGGATGAGTATGATTCATGCGTTAAGTTGTTGCTGGAAGAGTTTACGCCCAATGTCAATCCATCTGAGCAGACAAAGGGCAATTACATGAAGTGATATATTTGCAGTGATAGTTGTAGGATACCAATGGCACGCACACCTAAAAGTTTCTGTATAAAAAATATTAGTACTTTTACATTTAATAGCCCTAACATGTATATCAGATTACAAAATAGATTTACAGTAGCTGTACTTATGGATATTGTTGGTGTAAGGTTCATTTATTGTGATGTCAGGTCCATAACACCATTACATTTAGTGCCAGCTAGGGTATACGCGGGTTCATGATGGAATTTGCATCTCCAGTCCCCGTAAGCATCTTTTCTTAAATAAATATTGTATGCCAAAACAAAATTCTTTTATTTTAAATGCCGACAAATGCTTTCTGAAATGTTAATTCATTGTCTTAATCCTTAGGTTTCGGCTATTCAATAAGGTTAATTTCAGGGAAGACAATGTTCATCACAAAATTAAATTGATATATTATTTATCTCTGTATATATATTTCAAAAAACCAAATTTATATAATTAAATTGGTTATTTCACAATTCAGAAAATATTATTTTTCATTTTTTCAACATTTTATTAATCAATTTATACACATGTTTTAGTTTTTTCTAACATTTTACTGATTCATATATATAAATATTTGGAAAAATGTTATGTTTTATTTTTATATCTATAAAACAATAAATATAAATTCTTAAATCACTATAATTTTATTATTATTTTTTAGTAATATCAAAAATTATTTTTATATTTATATTCATATTGACATATTTTCTATAAATCTTAAAATTAAAAATTCTCTACACCTCAAATCTCACTTTCTTCATTTGTTGGTGCAAGTCTGCTATTGTTATAGGTTGTCTAAGCATGTCTTGGATTTCTTCAAAATTTGGCTTGTATATGCAAAGGTGCCACATGTAATCTTATGTTTTATGTAGTTCATCATCAATATTTTGTTGTAATATAACTCTATAATAAAAAGTTATCTCTTGAGGACTCCACTTCATGAAAATATCATTGATGTTTTCATCATGCATGTCGTCTTCCTCCATTGTTTCTGCATCTTCTGTATATAGTTTATCAATGCACAACCTTGCAAGCCTTGCTTCAAGGAACTTTAACTCTTCTTCATAATATTCTTGCTTAACTGCATGTTGGAAATCAATGTTAGGATTAAAAATATTTGCAGAACCATGATAGTTATGTTCTTTATTCTCTTCTTTTGTCACTTCGTGCTTCAAAGAGGTTTTCTTCCACTTGGTTTTTAGTCTCAAGTGAGGTTCTCTCACCAGATAGCATCATTTCAATATCATGTTTTTGTTGCTTCATTTGCAACCATTCATCATTAGGAAACATGATTTCATCAAGCTAAACATCAACAAATTGAACTGTTGGATTCACCATAATATTTGCTGCTCCAATGGCAGTTCATTGTCATCAACAACCTTTATTGCTCCATTCATCAAATCTTCATCCATTAGTGGATGTGCACAATGGGGTTCACGAGCATCTATGTGCTCCTTCTTTTCTTCTTCTGCATACTCTTTATATTCATCATCCACTTGTAACTGAGCACAGTGGGATTCATGAGCATCTCTGTGTTCTTTCTATGCTTATTCTGCAAATTCTTTACATTCATGGTACACTTGTCGTTGAGTACACTGAGATTCACCAAACTCTTTACCTTCGACTATATTACTCATCCTTAGACTGAAAAACCTCTCAAGGGTATCCAAAGCGAAGCTTGGCTGACATTTCATTTGTGATGAGTGGTACAATGTTGTCATCTACAAATTCTTTTATGCATTTCAAAGTGAAGGCATTCTTTCTCCTTTTTTATTTATGAATCTTTCAAAAAATCTTCACACATCTGTGAATCTTATCCTCTTATTTTTTCCCATTTTTTAGCACTGGTACACTGTCACCCAACAAATAAATGTATATATGTTCTTGATCATCACCTCGTTCATTTTCTTATAATCAAGACATAACCTGAGAGTACCATCCTTTTTAATGAAAATTATCGATGCACCCCAAGGCAATACACTTGGCTTAATATATCCCTTATCAAGAATTTCCTTCAACTGTAACTTCAGTTCAACTAACTATGGAGTACTCATCCTGTAAGTTTCCTTTGATGCTGGTGCTACTCTTGGTACCAACTCAATAGAAAATTCCACTTCCCTATGGGGAGGACACTCTGAAATATCTACTAGAAACATATCCTCAAATTGTTGTAATACAACGTACCTCTTAAGGATTTCCACATCCTTAACATCCTTACCCTTGTCACTAGAAATATGTACTGAAAATAGTACACAAGCCTTCCTGCAGCTGTATTTAGTCTGCATAGCTGTAACTATCCTCACTGATGTAGGCTTCTTGTTTCCTTGTAAGATTCTCTTTTGCCTATTATCATCTTGGCATTCAATAGCCTTGTCATAACAATCTACTTTGGTCCTATGGAGATAAAACCAATCCATACCCAAAAACATGCTATATGATCCCAATGGAAGCACATTTACATGTGCCTATGTAGGCATACCATTCAACTCAAATGGACAAGCTCTTACCCAATGGTGAACTCTCTTCTTAGTACCTATAGGTAACTACACTGATCAAGATTTTGCATAAACTTATTTCCTAAAACCACACTTATCCACCAATTTAGGATTAACATAACTATAATTTGACCCAAGGTCAATCAAAATAGAAACAACTGAATCATAAAGCTTACCTTCCATCTCAATAATAGATGCATAGTGATTCTCCTACTTGTTGTCCACAACTACATAAATCCGAGGAGTCCTATCACCATGATCCCCAACTGTCTATCCCTCCTTAGGGCTATATATGTGAGGCTTTCCACCCTAGTACAATGGAAAATAATTCTTGCAATGATCTCCTCCACAAATCCAATACTACAATAGTCCTCTACCATCACCTCAATTTTGTGGCTCTCCAGGATGCGGCCCATGTCTCTTCTCAATTGCATTAAACTTACTTTAAGGAACAACGTTCTCTTTCTCACATGCATCTTGAGGTCTTCCCCTCTTTGGTGCCAATTCCCTTTAAATTTCTCATTACCCTTCAAATCACGCTTAGGATCCTTTTTATGGTTTTATTTCTCATAACAATGCTTAAGTTTCCTGATGGCTTCCTCGAGTGACCGAGGCTCACTAAACTAAATCTAGTCTCTATATGCTGCTGGAAACCCACTGATGAACCTCTGAATCTTTGATTTCTCATCCGTGAGCTAAGGAACATACCTCAACAACCCTAGAAACTTGTTATTATACTCATAATATTTCATAAAACCCATCTGCAACTCATAAATCGCCTTAGCTTTGTCATCATAATACCTTTCAAATAGGTACTTCTTCTTGAAGATTCTCTCATGCTCATCCCAAATCAACTCTTCTTCTCGAATTCCTTTGAAATTATTCACATCTTCCCACAAGATATATGATTTGCATTTAAGACTAAAAGTAACTATCTTGGCTTTCATGTTCTTTCAATAGTTATGCAATCTGAAGAATTTATTCATCCCAAGAAACCACACCTCTACATCTTCTGACTTCTTCATCTCTCCATAAAACGTAGGGGTCTTGAATTTCTTGAACTCCTCAGGAAAGTACTCACTTCACCTATAAGGATGATGGTGATGATCTCTGCAGGATGATGAACTAAAATGAAAACTATACATATCAGCCATCTTGTTAGGCATATCCAAGTATTTTCCACCTCTGATTGTGTCCCCTCTATGTGACTTGTATCCTGATGGAGACTCGCTACCAAATGCCCCATTAGTCTTCTCTTCCTATTCTTGGCTAATCCTTAGATGTCCTTGTCTTTGCATGTATGAAAAAATATAAAGGATCATTGCATTAACATCTGATTTCTTTTCTTAAGCCATTGCTAGTATTTCCTGAGGCTCAACCAACCTCTCATTATCTTCCTTGCAATTTTTTATCTCTACCGTAGAACTCCTCAATGTTTCTGCTATATGAAGAGAATACTCATCTCCTTGCTACCCTACTGATCTTTAGGGAGATTCACGTGAATTTTATTCCACCATTTTTCTCGTTATCCTTGATTCTTTTCTTCCTGCAACAATGCCATGTCAAATAAACCAAATGGATACCATAATCAAAATCATACCCCAATGACGTTCAGGGGAGCCTTATCTCATTTGAAAATTCATTCCATATTAACACAATACATATATAATCATGATCATATTAATATTCCAACGTCATGCATAACAATACCAACTACACACCATAACCTGTCGGGGTATACATTAGAAGAGGGCTGCTATGACATGAATCAACTCCCTAAGTACAATTCAAGAAGTAGAATCGACAGAACAAAACTTTGCTGACCTTCCTTAGGAGCTACAGGACAGCTAAGAGCTAACCCACCACTACAAGTGCCAAAACCCTAAGCCAACTTGAATTTTGAGTGAGTTGGACACCCGATCACTTGAATGAAAATGAAAGTGAGTGACTATAGGCCTCTAGTCGCATGGATGAACCTCCCTCCAAGCAACTGTAGTCTAAATTATATAGTTATATATGTGTGACTCTGAGATCTCAGCCACTTGCTTAGGGCTAGGATCCATACCTATACCCATAACTTGATAGAAATTTCCAGAATAATAAATGACACAAGGACAAAGATTTTAACACAAAAATTAGACATAGACTTGACCTAACATGGTCTAGCCATGAAATTCATCCTGTCAAATACATGGTGAACACAAAATCTACAGGTCATGAATGCACATTTGAACATAAATATCTTAAAATTATCATAGAATCATAAACAAGGTCTAGTTATCGCCCAGAATAGTTTTCATAAAATCTATTATGCTATGCATTCAATAACCATTCGTTTTGCAAAAAAATATGATAATATCCATGATTATAATGTGTCATAAAACCATGCATATAAAAAACATTTAACCAAATAAATAGCAATGATAGAACAACCATTAAAGCCACATAATAACAATCATTTACACATAAAATACAATAGGAAACTCTTATTAACATATGGAAAAGGAAACCATGTCAAGGACATGCATGTACCACCTAACCATAGATTGGGTTGAACCAAATCTCTCATTCAACGAATCATCCTTGTGACATATTCTAAGCATGAATGTGGGATCTCATGGGATAACCCAATCCATAAAAAACCAAGGGAATCCAGAGGATAAACCACCTCCACCCTCACCCTACCGTGATCTCACTTAAACTTGTCTCTAGATCACAAAACCAAACCAAACTTGGATGCCTTGGAATTCCTTCACCATCCCTTGAGGAATTTTCCTGTCTCCACCCACTTGTTGAGGGCTTCCCAGAGAAAACCATCTCCACCCACAACCCTTGGGATTTTCCTGAGACCACTACACCCGTATCCAAAACCTTTTAGAAATCGAAAGCTCAACCAAGACTAAATCTCATCACACCATGACTATCTAGTAATGGAAATGCAAGGCTAAAACCATTGTCCAACTAAGAAAAACACATGCCAATGATAGCAAATGAACTAAATACACACATGCATGTACCATGCATGCCAAAGCCAACTAGAAAATCATATATGTAACCTGATACCGGCAAGTTTTTCCATTGAAGCTGCTTGATCCAACTTTCCATTGCTTAATCATTGCTTTCCTTTTCTTTCTTGTCCTTCCTTTCCTCTTCTTGTCCCCTTTTCATTTATTTCTTTCTTTCTCCTCTTGGTTCTCTCTTACTCCATTGAAACAAATTCCAAGACTCAACTCTCAAAAATACCCCAAATTGATGCTTTCATGTTGTATTATTATTTTTGCCTCTAATTTCTTTATTTTTCCCACATTTTCCTTCAATTTTATCCTCACATGAAACCTGTGACCTTTCACCTTCCTTTTCTCTTAACTTCCTTTATTTATTTATAAAGAAAATTCCTATAATTTCTTTTGACAATGCATTTATTAATTTCCCCTTAGCCATATTAAACAACAAGTGATTCCCACTAAGATACTTTTCCCAACATTCAACTTGGAATACATGCCCCATGACCTTGGTCTTATTTTTCCTTTATTAAATTTATTACATGAACTTTTAACCTGGGGTTGTCACACATCCCCCCTCCTCCTCCTCCTCCTCCTCTCTCTCTCTCTCTCTCTCTCTCTCTCTCTCTCTCTCTCTCTCTCTCGTTCTCTCATTTTCTACCTCCTCTCTCTCTCTATACCACTTTTCTATCCCTCTATCCCTCCCTCCCTTCACTACGTTAAAGAAAAGTGTAACTATGTTTGGTATTTGTCAATCTAATTTCGATCATTTTACTTGTCAAGAAAAATAAACATTATTTTTATAAAATTATATGAATAAATATCTTGCTCATTTCATAGGTCTAGGAATGTCAAAGGGTATATATTATGTTAAATATCTCTTTATGACCATTTATTCAATTCACATGGGTCAACCTAGTGTCAAGAAGCCCTTCAAGACAAGCATTATTCCTCAACAAAGAAGATTACAAGAAAAACAATGAAGAGAGCATCATGCCAGTCTGCAATAAGGAATTAAAGAACTAAAATGTGACATGTCACCTCATATAAATGACACAATGCTTCACTTGTTCAAGTTGGCTCAACTATGGAGGATGAACTACTATAAATGCCAAGCTAAGGTATCTGCAAAACTACACATCAGAATTTTGGACATCTCCGAAATTTCTTATGTGGTGCACGACTATAATTTCTTATGGGTGGATGACTGAATTTCTGATGGCTAAAGTTGTGTAGGGAGAACATAACTCGCATTGTTCTGAGATGATTCAGTGAAGAATAATGACTACAATCCGCATTACAAGAATGTATCAAATCACACTCATCTACAAGATCAGATAAGGACAAATACTCAAATTCACCATGACTGTTGGGCATTTATAGGATGGGATCCTAACAGTTAGGATGAGAAAGAGTGAAGCAATTACAGAAGTATACCACAAAAGCATAAATCCTTGCATGGGTGAAAGGAATAAGGTCTTAGATCTCTGTTTCAGAATACAATCATAATCTTGGCAACTTGTATGAATAGCTCTCACAAAGACGTACACTATCTCAGCATACAGATTATCTCAGTGCAATACTCTATCAACATATTTTACATAGTCAAGATCATAAATCCTACGAAGATAAGGTCATAATGAAGAATGATAGGATGACCTTGTAGATAGAGTGAAGATCTCTGTGGAAATGAAGCAGTGATGTTCTCAGTAAGTGCAACAATTATCTAGATGAAGGAGCACTCATGGTGTAGCGGTGATTTAGATGAAGAAGCCATTTTGGTACAACTATGATATTAATCTCAGAATTGACTTCAAAGATGATCAGTGTCTTGGTCTTGGAGTGACATAGTATGTCAAGGGTCAAGGTCTTGGTATTCATCAATTGGAATCTCTATAAGAATAATTTTGTGCGGGTTTTCCTCTTCAAGAGCGAGAGGTTTTGTCCCTAGCAGAAATCCAAAAATCTTGTGTTCTTGTCTCTTTGTTTTGGTAGAAGTTTGATGCAGGAAAAAAACACACTAATAATAAGAAGAAGATCAAGCTAAGATAAATTGTAAAAGAAATTCACAAATTGTTATCAAGTCTACAAGTATTCTACTAATACTAAATTCCATAGATTCTTCAACATTGTATCAGAGCTAAGGTGCTGAAGTCAAAGGAAGGGTAGTAAAAAGAGACATCAAAGCAAGGTTTAAGGGTTCAAGGATCATGTCTACAAAAAGCAGTCTACAACAACAAAGAATTTTTTCCTATACAACCTTCAAAAATCTATAATACTCATAGTCTCGGTACTATGCTATTTAGATCTCAGTGCCACAGTAGGATTAGGAAACCTCAGTCAAAGAATAACTTTTTGTTCACAAGTACTTAAAACTAGAGTTAATGACAACAATTTTCAATGCCTTTCATAGTCTTGGTCGATACCATAGGGATATCAATATAGAATGAAGGTGTTCGGTGATGGGTCTCCACTATAAAATGATCATCATGGAAAGCAATATCAAGACCTATGGTTCTACATAATGATTCAAGATTCCATAATCCACTTATGTGATAGAAAGACAATGTCGTCTCAAGTTCACCAACATTTTGTTAATCGTAAGTATTATATGTAGAAGGCGAAGAAATTTTAAGACAAGAAGGCATGCTTCATACCATTTCATACTGGATCTCATCTGAAGGAAGCATCAATGCATCTTCTTCAACCACCATTAAAGAAATCAAGGTGAATATTTCATCTTCACATTACAAGTAAGTATCTTTTCAATCTATATATTTGGTTTAATGACTTCATGATGGCAAGGACATCTATAGGTTGGATGGGTCAACAAGATTCATTGCATGAGGAAAGAGGAGTAGCTAAAGTCATTAAACATGTCAATAAGTATCCTCTGAATTTATGGAAAGTGATGCTCATGAAAGTTCCCGTCACATAGAAATATTGGAGACATAAAAGTGATGTAGGTGATAAACTAATTCTCTAAAGATGCAATGAATAATGTCACATGGAGTCTATTCTTCTTGAGAGTAAAAATGGATGTTGTATATCTTGATAAGATACCATTTACAAGACCTAGGAAGGAAAATAATCATCATTGTTCTAATTGATAGGCAATGTAACAAATGTCCATGAACAAGAAGGTTACCTAATTCAACAACTTGCGGTCTCAATGCTATATAGAGAAAGACAAGTTGATGACAAAAATATTGAAGGTTAAAAGAACTCAAACATGTGTACAAAGGAAAGGGAAGGTTGGTCCTCAAAGAAGATAGAATAAGTATAGCTAATATTCAATGCTATAAAAAGATTTTGGAAGCTCATATCACTGAAAGATGGAGGAAGATGAAGAAAAGGGCAAAGGAAAGAGGGAGTAACAAATCTATCCTATGAGTAAGATAATATCCCTCACAAAAGGGTCCTATCATAAGCTCCTAAATATTATGTTATAAGATATAACAATGATAATAAGATGCATCATGGAATCATGGAAGCATTAGAAGCAAGAGATTGTGACATCAGAATGAGAATAATAAAGGAAAAATTCCATTGAAGACAAACATGTAGGGTATATAGCTCTTGGGAACCACAGTGAAGATTGGAGAAAACAAAGGAGTCATGTAAGGCTCATCATACATCAAGTAAAAAAGGAAACATCTGTGAATTGGGGATATACAAGATCCTCAAAATTCTCTAATGGAATCTTCATCGAAGGGCTCTCTAATATAGAGAGGAACTTGGAATTTCAGCAAGAATTCAAACCTATGGAATCCATGAGATAATGATGTGATGACATAAACAAGATCAAGGAATTGAAGATATCTTCAATTAAGGAAGCTGCTAGAAGAAGCCTCGATGAACTAAAGGTAAAGTAAGGTATGTATGCTTGTGTTTAATATTATAGTGTCATGTTGTGTGGTTGCAGGTAATATGGATTTTTTATTCTAACTTAAGAAGCATGATTAAGAGAAAATGGATCTCTTGCTATGAAAATATGGAGGAAGGCATAAGTCACAGTAGATGAAATCAACACAAGATCTCTTCATATGAAGTATGAGGTGATTGACTACAGTAAAGAACATTTTATTGAAAGTTATGGAATGTTTGAGGAAGGAATATATTGTGAGATATGTAACCGTGATGAAGGAAATCAACATCCAAAACACCAAGAAGATTTGACTAGGAAATCTCTAATGAAATTCTGAAAAGAATGAAGACCCATGATAATTAATATCTTTGGGACATGTGACAATATGTGTGCAGGATGATGATACCTACAAGGAGATGTGATGATGAAGAGCCATCTCGTAAGGCATGATTTAATTTAATATAACGTTTTAATTTCTTGAATAATACCTATATGAGTTCATGCAGGGCTACTAGAACAATACTTGTAAATACAAGTGGAATGAACATTCATGCGCTACATGAAAACCCCTAAAAGAAGCATTAAGAGAAAAAAAGTAGCCACATGAAAAAGGTTCCATATATGTACCCAGAAGGCCACTTTCCATGAAGAAAGGAATGACATGATGGAATAAGAAGGAAAGTGATCGATGATTTTTTCCCTACAAGGAAGAAGCTCAAAAAAATTTCATGATATGAAGAAGAGAAGTTGATCAAGCAACTAAAGGACCCACAAGGAAAAAGTTTCTATTACATAGAAGAGTCCCTAGCTATGAGGGAGCTCTGATAGGTCCCTAATGAAGAGGGAGATTGAATTAAAATCACCCCTAATTACAAAGGAGTGACAATTTTGTTTTTCCATGTTATGTGTCATGCACTAGACCAGGAATAACAACCGTACGTCTAGATGAAGGCCATGAATGGAAATGTAGACATAGGATAGATACAACATTGTTGTCTTCACTTGGGAAGAAAGAATGGGTGGATTGGGTAATCATCTGGCATCTGTACTCTTTGAGGATGTGTAAGGCATCCAAGATAAGTGTAGGCAAGAGGATCGATATTCTTTGAGGGCAGGGAGCCAAAGATAAGAGTAGTCCTATAAGGTCATACTTAGTGAACACCCGGGTGGGTATGCACCTTGAGAGACAATGACGAAGGTGTCTGTAAATCATTGGTCTCGCCAACATTGTAGATCATGGTCTCATGGAGAGATGGAGTTGTTAGTCAACTACTTGCACTATGACAACGTTGATTGATATGATTCTATATAGATTGGATTACCAATGTGTTTCTTCTTATGAGAAATTCTTTAGATTGAGAATAACCAAGTACCATTGTAAATACATCCCTAGTTAACAGGGAGTGTTGAATAAAAGTGTAACTAAATTCAATATTTGTCAATGTAATTTTGACCTTTGTACTTGTCAAGAAAAAGAAATATTATTTCTCTAAAATTATATGAATGAGTTTCCTGCTCATTCCATAGGTCTAGGAAAATCAAAGAGTCAATATTATGTTAAATAGGCCTTGATGGCCATTTATGTAATGTACATGTGTCAACCTAGTGTCATGAAGTCGTCCAAGAGAAGCACCATTCTTCAACAAAGAATAATACAAGCAAAATCATGAAGAGAAGATCATGTCAGCCTATAGAAATGAATTAAACAACTAAAATATGACATGTCAACTCATATAAATGACACAACGCTTCACTTGTTCAAGTCAACTCAATTATGGAGGACAAACTACTATAAATACCCAGCTAGGGTATCCACAAAACTACACAACGAAAATTTCGGACATCTTTCAAATTTTGTATGTGGTGCACGACTGTAATTTCGGAGGCGTGCATGAATAAATATCAGATGGGTACATCGGTGCAAGAATAATATAAATCACATTTTTCTAAGATGATTCGATGAAGAAAAAGGATTGTAATCCACATTACGATAGGGTATCAATTCAGACTCATCTAAAAGCTTGGAAAAGGACAAATACTTTAATTCACCATGACTGTTGGATGTTTATAGGATGTGATCCTCATAGTTAGGATGAAAAACAGTGAAGAGATTACATATGTATACCATAGAATTATAATTCCTGGTATTGGTGAAAGGAAGAAGGTATCAGATCTCTGTTTCAGAATACAATCATAATCTCGACATCCCATATGAACAACTATCACAAAGACATACACTATCTCAGAATACAAATTGTCTCGGTGCAATACTCTATCAACATATTTTATATAGTCATGATCATAAACACTCCAAAGATAAGGTCATAATGAAGAATGATATGATGACCTTGTAGATACAATGAATATCTCTATGGAAATGCAGAAGTGGCATTCTCGGTAAGTGCAACAGTGATCTAGGTGAAGGAGCACTAATGGTGCAGTAACGATCTAGATGAAGAAGCAGTTTTGGTACAACTATGATGATTATCTTAGTAGTGGCTTCAAAGAGGATTTGTGTCTTGGTCTTGGAGTGGAATAGTATGTCAAGGGTCAAGTTCTTGGTATTTGTCAATTCGAATCTCTATAAGAAGAACTTTTGTGGGTTTTCCTCTCCAAGAGGGAGAGGTTTTGGCCCTGGAAGAAAGCTAATCTTGTGTTCTTTTCTCTTTGTTTTGGTAGAAGTTTGATGAAGGAAACACACACACTAATAATAAGAATAAGATCAGTTTAAGATAAATTGTAAAATCACTTCACAAATTGTTATCAAGTCTAGAAGAACCCTACTAATACTAAATGTCGTAGATTCTTCAACATATTAGTCCTTGTTTCACAATAACACCGTCCAAATATCTTTCTCTCCATCTCTTTGGACTAATACTTTGTCCTTATATACCTCCCACTATTCTTCTCTATCTCTCTCTATCTTTCACTCTTTCCTCATCTCTCATTCTCTTCCCCCACCTCCCTAACTCTTACTCACTCAGACACAAAATCTCTTCTCCATCTCTCCTCCCTCTCCCTCTATCTTGCTCTCTCCCCTCAATTCCTCCTACACAAGAAAACCCCTCCAAATTATTCTCTCTCCTCCTTCATGTGTCTCCTAGAACAATCTTTGTTAGTCTCCCTTCCCCACCCTCTTTCCCTATCACTCTAAAAATTTCAAATCGCACTCTCTCTTCCCCTCTTTTCCCCCTAATCACCCAATCATTCTTCCTCACTCCCTACTTTTTCTTTCTCTCCCATTCATTCTCACATTATCCCCCTTGGCTTATCTATGCACCCCTTTCTCCCCTAACCTATGAGTCCACAATTTCATGTGTTAAAGTCCCTAGTTGTAGGTTCCTGCTACGAGGAACAATTTTTAGTGTTAGGAATGTGAATATGACTTTTTTCATTTAAAGATTTTGTTTTGGTGGGCAACTTACATGCATGATGATTTGGTTACTTGGAATATATGTTTGAGATAAAAAAGCATGGTGGATTGGGCTACGAAAACATGAAAACATCATTTTTTGAAACATCATCTGTGTGTATGTGTGTGTGTTATTTTTCTATAGGCTAGACAAATTCATTTTCCATGAAACCACAAGCATATATAGAATAATACATGTACCTTCTAAATATATAATTTAAAAAAAAGTAATAACGTTTACTATGTTTGATACTTTTTTATGTTGCCATGTATCAAAATATTCAAATATATCTCTGGTTTATTTCCGTTATAATGTTTTTTTGCTCATAAGCATTTAAAAACAAACTATATGGTAGATTAAAGGACATTAAGACCCAAAATCTAAAGAAATGATTATTTAATAATGTTAAGGCTCTTTTAGGCTACATCAGCAGGCTTGTAATCTCTAGGATATAAGAAATTTCCATTTTTTAAATAAATATAAAAGAAATATTATATATTTTAAAAAAATAGATATGCACACACTATGTTTTCTACAACCCTACAATTTTTTGTATTAGGATTCCATCATTTAAATAATCAAAGGTTGCACTAAAAAATATATACGCATTATATTTTGCATGAAAAATAGCATATTAATGATAGGAAAGCTCAAATTTCACATAATTAGACATGATTTATATGAAGAAAGATTACATATTTGAAATCATAATTCATTTATCTACATTTTTATATTTTAAAACCATTTTAAAATTTATTGTATAAGTATCTCTAATAATTCCTACAAGTTAATAGATTCTTTTTTTGCGGGCTTCCATTTCCATTACATTTTCATGAGAGACCATCATGAGTTTGTACCCACCCCTATGTATTGAAATATCATCTCAAATACATGAAGAAATTGTCAACGGATGGAAAGAAATAAGGATAAAAAGCTAGCAAGAAAAAACATTGAAGAAAAGGGGTTTGATTACTACATTTGAAAGTAACATCACTCTCAAATAAGTATTTTATCACTCAATGCAATATCTACTCATGAATGTTACATCATAAATAAATATAAGAATAAGGTGATGGCTAAGCCAAAAACCAAATTGATGAGTATGACCCCTTTTGGTTATGGAATGACCAAAATTACTCATAAATATAATTATTAAATACAATTCCACCATATTCATGAATAAAGAAAAAAATGTGTATAAAACATTTGAATCAAATGGGCTCACAATCTCATAAGGATTTGATTAAATACCAATTACTGTGCACATATTTTATTATTTATAGAAATATGAAGATTTTATGGAATTTGGGGAAGGTTCGAGAAAATTCTATATAAACAAGTCACACCATCACAAAAAATTTCAAAGAGATTTAATTAAAGAACATTAAATGTATATATGTCTAATATTATGGTAATGAAATTTAAATTTTGTTGTCAACCATTATCCACCAATATCAATTATGGTCAAATACAATAAAGTGTAATAAAATATGATCAAACATTTTTAACTATAGTGAAACATAATCTATTATATTTAATCATATTAAACCCAATTAACTATAAAAAAACATAGACAAACATATCTCAAACACCAACTATAAACATTCATCATCAACCTTAATAAGTTTTCTATTATTATGGTGAATGTCCCCTAATAAGTAAATAAAAAAAATTAAAGAAAGTCAAACATATTCAAAATAATTTAACCAAAATTTAAAGATAATCAACCATAAATAATAAGTAACCAAACATAATAAACCTACTATAAACCACACCCAATTTATTCTTATTAGAAAGAAAATAAATATAATATTTTATAAAATATTAAAATAAACCAAGTACATCATTAGATGTTAATCACATTTTAGGAGATATATATTATTTTCTGTATTCAAGCTTTTGTGATCCATAATGAATTAAATAAGGATTTTCGGTAGAAATCACAACAAACCAACAAGTGTGGCTCATGATCAGATGAACCACACTTGTGTTTCGAAAAGCGTTGGCAGAAAATTTCTA
Organism: Pinus tabuliformis; assembly: GCA_031772625.1. Classification (NCBI taxonomy): domain Eukaryota; kingdom Viridiplantae; phylum Streptophyta; class Pinopsida; order Pinales; family Pinaceae; genus Pinus; species Pinus tabuliformis. The sequence continues at coordinate 542,245,382 of CM062811.1, forward strand.
TTATATGATTTCTACCTAAACATTATAGGTTGAAATATATATATTATCTTATATTAAGATATATAGTATCTTATGTTACATAACCACGACAACCATTTTGTAAGATAAAAACAAATTGTCTTGATCATTAAGGCCGAAAATGGATTCTGAGATGATTGACATTCCTGAAAAATTTCTGGATATGTTACTTCAAGAATTTGCGTATGATCCGGTTCGACTACCCCTCAGAGAAGACCCGGCTCAGGTTCTATACAACCGGACGACGTTGGAGACTATTTGGGATGCCAAGCACGAGGCAGTTGATCCATTTACCCGCCGGCCCTTAGACATTAACAATTTGATTCCCCAAGCTGAGCTGAGACAAGAAATGCAACGATACATAGTAAACAACTCAAGCCTAACCCTAACGCTAGATGTCATTTCGGACTATACTCAAGCCTTAAGCGAAGCAGAGATGACAATTTTCATGAACGGATTGGTTTCCGATTATGAACGACTTGTAAATGTTGAGGAGGAAAAGAGAGGCCTGGAAGCAGAGCATTGTTGGAAAGACTTGTGGCAGAAAGGAAGGAAAGACTTGCGGGCTGAGCGTTATTGGAAAGTTTTGGGGCAGAAATTTGAAGATTGCTGGAAAGTGTTGTGGCAGAAATTCAATGTGCTCCGTCTTTATTGCTAATACCGGAGGGAAAACAGGGTTGTGTTCTGTTCAATAGGAGGATACGAATACCTGTTGCAGGTGTTAAATGGACGGTTTTCTCTTTTATGCTCTCACCAGTTCTCTTCAGGTGATATTTTGAAAGAATTATGCAAGATCGTGGATGTCATTGGTTTGAAGGATACCAATTTTCCTCCACAGCTTTTCCTCGCGATTGCTACCGCTCTGTGTTCACTTGTAACGCGATGCGATCAAATGAAAATAGAGGGCATGGTTTTAAGAATTTGTCGTGGGATGTTTTACGACTTGAACATTGAAATTCTATCTACGTCTAGGCTCGATCTTTTCTGCTCTTTGACAGTCCACGTCACTCTCCGTACGTTAGGGCGCGAGAATCTCAGCGATATAGCTAATGAAGACCTCTACAACGGAATGGCAATCCTAAAGGCTGCCTGGATGAAATATTGAATGAGTTGCAGCAGCTCAGAGTCTAAATATGTCGGCGTTCTAGTTGATTCAGTAATTCTTTGCATCTCGCGTTTGGATTACCTGCACCAAGTAGCAATAACTGATAAATGTAGGTCTAGAATGGTGAAGAATAAGAATGAAGATGATGAAGCGAAGACTGTTGATCTAATTAGTGTAGCACTTGAAGGAGGGCCCTGGTTAATTAATTCTGTACTCACATCCACGTCTCATGAAGGAGAAAATGAGTTTTTCTCGGAGTTGAAGAAAACGCTGCAAGAATCAGATATAGTAACACAAATTGTCCGAATGATAGAACTTGTGCTTGCCGGTTTTAAAAGCATGGGATCGTCTCATTTGCATTTTGGTATAAATATTATGGTTGCACTTCTCAAGGAAGAAGGCTCTGAAGGAAGAGACGATGTTGTACGAGTTGTTGGCGATTTTCTTGGAGGAAATATGGTGGATGAGTATGATTCATGCGTTAAGTTGTTGCTGCAAGAGTTTACGCACAATGTCAATGCATCTGAGCAGACATAGGGCAATTACATGAAGTGATATATTTGCAGTGATAGTTGTAGGATACCAATGGCACGCACACCTAAAAGTTTCTGTATAAAAAATATTATTACTTTTACATTTAATAGCTCTAACATCAGATTACAAAATAGATTTACAGTAGCTGTACTTATGGATATTGTTGTTGTAAGGTTCATTTATTGTGATGTCAGGTCCATAACACCATTACATTTACTGCCAGCTAGGGTATACGCGGGTTCATGATGGAATTTGCATCTCCAGTCCCCGTAAGTGTTGGTTGTTGTAAGGTTCATTTATTGTGATGTCAGGTCCATAACACCATTACATTTACTGCCAGCTAGGGTATACGTGGGTTCATGATGGAATTTGCATCTCCAGTCCCCGTAAGTGTTGGAGATCAGAAGCACAGCAAGCATAAAAAACACATACACAGCAATATAAAAAACATGCACAGGGACACAACTATTTAACGTGGTTCACCCAACCACTCTGGGCTACATCCACACAACTAAGGCATCGACAATATTATTATTAATCAAACAGGAGATTACATCAATTCTCACACACCACCAGCTATTCGTATGACTACCTATTTTATAGCAAGGAGAATCTAACTGCTTCTCACATCAAATTTAGGATGCATTAAATCTCTCCCAACAACCTGGAGATAATCCAGCAACAGATTTTCTATTGTTGTCACACACTGGGATTTTGCCTATTTTGACTAAAACAGAAAAATCTCAACAATCTCCACCTTGACAACAATTAGCCTGATGCCTAGTTTGTTTATTATTTCTATCTTTTCTGCAAGCCAAGAGAAGCCAAACACCAACGTAGCTTCTCTAACAAAACTGGTTTCGTGAACATGTCTGCACAGTTTTCCTTTGTATGCACATTTTCAAGAGAAACGCCCCTTTCAGTGATAACCTGTCTTACAAAATGGTACTTAATTGGAATATGCTTTTATTTACTATGATAGACCGGATTCTTAGCCAAATGTATTGCACTTTGACTGTCACAAAGTAACCTGATGTTGTCCTGTAACCTACCAAACTCACCAAGCAATCCTTTCAACCATACCGCCTCTTTGCAAGCATGCGAAGCAGCAATGTATTCTGCTTCAGTGGTGGATAAAGCAACAATGTTTTGTAGCTTTGACATCCAGCTAATAGCTCCACCTGCAAGAGTAAAGACATATCCTGAAGTTGACCTTCTCTTATCCAAATCACCTGCAAAATCAGAATCAACATATCCGCAAACAGATTCACTACTCTTATTGTAAGTAATACAATAACTACTTGTGCCTCTCACATACCGAAGCACCCATTTCACTGCTGACCAGTGCTCTTTACCTGAATTTTCCATGTACCTGCTGACAACCCCAACTGCATGTGAAATATCTAGTCGCGTACAGACCATCGCATACATCAAACATCCTACTATATTGGCATATGGAATTCGAGACATATAATCCTTTTCTTCTTTTGTATTAGGACATAAACTCGAAGAAAGCTTGAAATGGAAAGCTAAAGGGACTGACACAGGCTTCACATTATTCATACCAAACCTCAAAAGTATTTTCTCAACATACTTCTGTTGTGATAGCCACAGCTTACCATTACTCCTGTCTCTGAAAATCTCCATGCCCAAAATCTGTCTTGCCGCTCCTAGATCTTTCATATCAAACGTCCTTGCCATCTGAGTCTTCAACCTGTTGATTTCTTCAATGCTTTTGCTTGCTAAAAGCATATCATCAACATACAACACTAAGATAATGAACATGCCATTATTTAACTGCTTAAAGTAAACACAATGATCATATTCACTTCTTACATATTTCTGACTCAACATGAAAGAATCAAACTTCTTATACCACTGCCGAGGCGATTGCTTCAGGCCATATAATGACTTCTTGAGCCTGCAGACAAATTTCTCATTCCGATGCTGAACAAATCCTTCCGGTTGTTCCATATATATTTCCTCATCTAAGTCACCATGTAGAAATGCAGTTTTAACATCTAACTGCTGCAACTCTAAATCAAGCATAGCCACTAATGCTAACACAATTCTAATTGAAACAATTTTAACCATTGGTGAAAATATCTCATGAAAGTCTATGCCAGCTTTCTGAGAAAACCCTTTTGCAACCAGTCTCGCTTTGTACCTGTCTTCCATATCATTCACACCCCGTTTCACCTTGAACACCCACTTACATCCCACAGTTTTCCTGCCTTTGGGAAGTTCAACCCGATCCCATGTGCCATTCTTACCTAAGGCCATCATTTCTTCCTTCATGGTTGTTTTCCATTTGTCACTATTTGAACCTTCTACAGCCTCCTGATAACACAAAGGTTCATCATCATTAGCGGTCAAAGCAACTGAAGTAACATAATCATCATACCTTCTCGGAGGACGTTTGATCCTTGTAGACCTCCTTAAGGATGTTTCTGGTGCTTCCACAATTGGCTGTCTACCTTCTGTAGGAACTTCTTCATGATCGCCGTCTGAGACCTGTTCATGTCCTCCATCTGAACCCTGTTCATAATCTAATTCTGAAACCTGTTCATGACTAGAATCTGAACTATGATCATGATGACTATCATAAGAAGCGTTGTCAAACTGAATGTGCTGAAAATCAGATACATCATCCTGTTTCAATTTATTATCTACATCTAACTGTACAAGAGAGGATTCATCAAACTTTACATCTCTGTTGATGATGATTTTGCGGGTAGTAGGATCCCATAATCTATATCCCTTTGTTCCATCACCATACCCAACAAATACATACCTTTTCGATTTCGGATCTAATTTAGTTCGCTGATGTTTAGGCACTAGAACATATGCATCACAACCAAACACTCTGAGTTTAGAATAATCACAAGGGTGTCCTTTCCATACCTCTTGCAGAATCTTGCAGCCTATCGCCGTTGATGGAGATCGGTTTATCACATAACAAGCTGTTGCCACCGCTTTCGTCCACAACTCCTTCTACAACCCGGTGTTACTCAGCATACACCTTGCTCTCTCTAGAAGAGTCCTGTTCATGCGTTCAACAACTCCATTTTGCTGAGGAGTATAAACCGTGGTCTTATGTCTCTCGATCCCTGCATCCTTGCAATAGCTGTCAAACTCCTTGGAAGTAAACTCACCACCATTGTCAGTTCTTAAACATTTTATAGTTCTACCAGTGCTGTTTTCTACCAATGCTCTAAATTGCTTGAAAACTGTAAAAACATCAGACTTCTTTTTCAACATGTAGACCCATACTTTCCGAGAAAAGTCATCAATAAACGACACAAAATACGACGAGCCACCATACGACGCTGTAGGGGTTGGACCCCAAACATCTGAATGAATATAATCAAGTATCCCTTTACTAGTATGTTTGCCTGTTTTAAACTTTTGTTTACTTTGTTTTCCAAACAAGCAATGTTTACAAAAATCTAACTTTCCAGATCTTAGATTAGGAAGTAACTTGTGGTCAGCCAAAATTTTCAACCCTCGTTCGCTCATATGGCCCAACCTTTGATGCCATAGGCGAATGGAATTATTGTTCTGTTCAGACACCGACACATGATCTGACCCAGTTCTACCTTCTAATTGAAAAAGATTTCCTACCTTATTAGCCTTCATCACTAGTAAGATACCTTTATAGATTTTCATAACTCCACCTTGAATTACAATTTTATATCCATTCGTATCTAGTGCTCCTAATGAAATTAGATTTTTTCTCAGATCTGGTACATGTCTCATATCAGTTAACATTTTGGTTGTGCCATCAAACATTTGTAGTTGTACACTTCCTATTCCAATAATACTGCAAGTGACATCATTACCCGTGTACACGACTCCATCATCAACTAATCTATATGTTTTAAACCAATCTTTATGAATACACATGTGGTTAGATGCCCCGGAATCTAACAACCAATGTTGATCATGTTTCGACATATTAACAGACAATACCTCATCACTCATACCTGAACTAGATACTGAACCTATATCTGTGGTGTTGGCTTCCTTCTTTTCCGTCGACGAGCCTTCTTTAGCAGCCTGCTTACGCTTCCAGCAATCCTTTTTCAGATGTCCAGCCTTGCCACAATGCCAGCACTTCACCTTTGTCTTCTTTCCTTTGGACTTTGAACGAGAGTCGCTATGCTTGCCCCCGGAGTGTCTCTCTCTTGAGCGACCTCTGGCCATCATTACCTCTGATGTAGAGGTGTCTGCATTCGACCTCTTCCTCGTCTCCTCAGCCAACAAGGCTCCAACAACATCGTCAAACTCAAGGATGTCTGTTGTACTAAAGCTTATGGAAGTAACAAAGTGATCCCAGGATTCGGGCAATGAACACAATAGAGTTATTGCCTTATCCTCTGAATCAAATTTCACATCTAGACTGTCTAATTGCACCAGTAAGGTATTAAAAACATTCAGGTGATCAGTAATTGAGGTACCTTCTTTCATCCGCAAACCATAAAGCTGCCATTTCAGGAGAATCCGATTTGTCAAGGACTTCGTTATATAGAGCTTCTCAAACTTCGACCACAGGCCTGCGGCAGTTTTCTCTGACACAATGTTGAACAGAACATCGTCCGCCAGACATAACCGAATTGCGCTCAGAGCTCTATCGTCCATCTCATCCCATTCATCCTCTGTCATTGAAGGAGGCCTTTTGTTTTTCCCCAATAGTGCTTTCGCCACACCTTGTTGAACTAGCAGATCGTGCATCTTTACCTTCCAGATCTCGAAATTATTTTTCCCATTAAATTTCTCTATTTCAAAACGGGCACTCTGAGTTTTGGCCATCTAGTCTAAAAACAAAGAATCTCCAATTTCAATTTAACAAAAAAAAACAAAATTGAATGTCAATAAATGCCTGTGCCTCAGTTTACATTTAATCTCATTTAAAAAAAAAATGTAAATCAAATTGGCGCTTGTTGATGAATTGGCGCTTGCTGAACAACATAAAAAACCGCGCTACTTAAAAAACGCTGCGAGGAACGTGAAATTGGCGCGACAATCCCACTCATATACGCGCCAATTGGCTCATTAGCGCATTGGCGCACTGAATTATAAAATATTTGCGCTAATTCAGGAGGTTGGCGCTACTGTTTTCTTAAATCCCGCGCCAATCCCAAAACATAAAAAAATAAGACTGTCGGTTCTGCGCACGCATGCTATACACCAAAAAACAAAACTGCAATTCGCCGTTTTAAAATATATCAACGCAGATCTTGGAAAAAACCACGCCCTTTTTTAAATGTACATTCCCACCGGTTTAAATATGAATCAACGCCGTGTTTGAATATATATGAACGCAGGTTATCACAATTCCTTTGCAATATCCATCGCCGTTTTCAAAATACATATTCACGCTGTTTTTAAAAAAAAAAAAACATATATCCACGATGGTTTTAAAATAAATACCCACGCTGTTTATAAAATATTTCCATGCCCATTTTCAAAATATATGCATGCTGTTTTTAAACGATATCCACGCTGTTTGTAAACATAGCCACGCAGATTTCAATGTAATTCACACCGTTTTATAACAACTCCACACCCTTTTTAAATGTATATACACGATTTGAAGACCAACGCACCACTATGGTGATACATACCAGCAACCTTACGCAGGTATTAATACGCACCAGGTTTACTCCATGCTTGTTGGACACACTCCACAGCGCACCAGGTAGCACGTCTAGGAAGCAAATAAACGACCTCAGCTCCACCTCCAGTATGCAAGTTCAATCTTGCCTCCAACATGCTCTGATACCAATTGTTGGAGATCAGAAGCACAGCAAGCATAAAAAACACATACACAGCAATATAAAAAACATCCATAGGGACACAACTATTTAACGTGGTTCACCCAACCACTCTGGGCTACATCCACACAACTAAGGTATCGATAATATTATTATTAATCAAACAGGAGATTACATCAATTCTCACACACCACCAGCTATCTGTATGACTACCTATTTTATAGCAAGGAGAATCTAACTGCTTCTCACATCAAATTTAGGATGTATTAAATCTCTCCCAACAACCTGGAAATAATCCAGCAACAGATTTTCTATTGTTGTCACACACTGGGATTTTGCCTATTTTGACTAAAACAGAAAAATCTCAACAGTAAGCATCTTTTCTTAAATAAATATTGTATGCCAAAACAAGATTCTTTTATTTAAAATGCAGACAAATGCTTTCTGAAATGTTAATTCATTGTTTTAATCCTTAGGTTTCGGCGATCCAATAAGGTTAATTTCAGGGAGGACAATGTTCATCACAAAATTAAATTGATATATTATTTATCCCTATTCATATATATATATATATTTCAAAAAACCAAATTTATATAATTAAATTGGTTATTTCACAATTCAGAAAATATTATTTTTCATTTTTTCAACATTTTATTAATCAATTTATACACATGTTTTAGTTTTTTCTAACATTTTACTGATTCATATATATAAATATTTGGAAAAATGTTATGTTTTATTTTTATATCTATAAAACAATAAATATATATTCTTAAATCACTATAATCTTATTAGTATTTCTTAGTAATATCAAAAATTATTTTTATATTTATATTCATATTGACATATTTTCTATAAATCATAAAATAAAAAATTCTCTACACCTCAAATCTCACTTTCTTCATTTGTTGGTGCAAGTCTGCTATTGTTAAAGGTTGTCTAAGCATGTCTTGGATTTCTTCAAAATTTGGCTTGTATATGCAAAGGTGCCACATGTAATCTTATGTTTTATGTCGTTCATCATCAATATTTTGTTGTAATATAACTCTATAATAAAAAGTTATCTCTTGACTCCACTTCATGAAAATATCATTGATGTTTTCATCATGCATGTTGTCTTCCACCTTTGTTTCTGCATCTTCTATATATACTTTATCAATGCACTGTGTTGCAAGCCTTGCTTCAAGGAACTTTAACTCTTCTTCATAATATTCTTGCTTAACTGTATGTTGGAAATCAATGTTAGGATTAAAAATATTTGCAGAACCATGATAGTTATGTTCTTTATTCTCTTCTTTTGTCACTTCAGGTGCTTCAAAGAGGTTTTCTTCCACTTGGTTTTCAGTCTCAAGTGAGGTTCTCTCACCAAATAGCATCATTTCAATATCATGTTTTTGTTGCATCATTTGCAACCATTCATCATTAGGAAACATGATTTCATCAAACTGAACATCAACAAATTGAATTGTTGGATTCACCATAACATTTGCTGCTCCAATGGCAGTTCATTGTCATCAACAACCTTTATTGCTCGATTCATCAAATCTTCATCCATTAGTGGATGTGCACAATGGGGTTCACGAGCATCTATGTGCTCCTTCTTTTCTTCTTCTGCATACTCTTTATATTCATCATCCACTTGTAGCTGAGCACAGTGGGATTCATGAGCATCTCTGTGTTCTATCTATGCTTATTCTGCAAATTCTTTACATTCATCGTACACTTGTTGTTGAGTACACTGAGATTCACCAAACTCTTTACCTTCGACTATATTACTCATCCTTAGAATGAAAAAACCTCTCAAGGGTATCCAAAGCGAAGCTTGGCTGAATTTGCATTTGTGTGGCTGACATTGCATTTGTGATGAGTGGTACAATGTTGTCATCTACAAATTATTTTATGCATTTCAAAGTGAAGGCATTCTTTTCCCTTTTTTATTTATGAATCTTTCAAAAAATCTTCACACATCTGTGAATCTTATCCTCTTATTTTTTCCCATTTTTTAGCACTGGTACACTGTCACCGAACAAATATATGTATATATGTTCTTGATCATCACCTTGTTCAATTTCTTATAATCAAGACATAACCTGAGAGTACCATCCTTTTTAATGAAAATTATCGATGCACCCCAAGGCAATACACTTGGCTTAATATATCCCTTATCAAGAATTTCCTTCAACTGTAACTCTCAGTTCAACTAACTATGGAGTACTCATCCTGTAAGTTTCCTTTGATGCTGGTGCTACTCTTGGTACCAACTCAATAGAAAATTCCACTTCCCTATGGGGAGGACACTATGAAATATCTACTAGAAACATATCCTCAAATTGTTGAGGATTTCCACATCCTTAACATCCTTACCCTTGTCACTAGAAATATGGACTGCAAATAGTACACAACCCTTCCTGCAGCTGTATTTAGTCCACATAGCTGTAACTATCCTCACTGATGTAGGCTTCTTGTTTCCTTGTAAGATTCTCTTTTGCCTATTATCATCTTGCCATTCAATAGCCTTGTCATAACAATCTACTTTGGTCCTATGGAGATAAAACCAATCCATACCCAAAAACATGCTATATGATCTCAATGGAAGCTCATTTACATGTGCCTATGTAGGCATACCATTCAACTCAAATGGACAAGCTCTTACCCAATGGTGAACTCTCGTCTTAGTACCTATAGGTAACTACACCGATCAAGATTTTGCATAAACTTATTTTCTAAAACCATACTTATCCACCAATTCAGGATTAACATAACTATAATTTGACCCAAGGTCAATCAAAATAGAAACAACTGAATCATAAAGCTTACCTTCCATCTCAATAATAGATGCATAGTGATTCCTACTTCTTGTCCACAACTACATAAATACGAGGAGTCCTATCACCATGATCCCCAACTGTCTATGCCTCCTTAGGGCTATATATGTGAGGCTTTCCACCCTGGTACAATGGAAAATAATTCTTGCAATGATCTCTTCCACAAATCTAATACTACAACAGTCCTCTACCATCACCTCAATTTTGTTGCTCTCCAGGATGCGGCCCATGTCTCTTCTCAATTGCATTAAACTTACTTTAAGGAACAACGTTCTCTTCCTCACATGCATCTTGAGGTCTTCCCCTCTTTGGTGTCAATTCCCTTTAAATTTCTCATTACCCTTCAAATCACGCTTATACTCCTTTTTACGTTTTTATTGCTCATAATAATGCTTAACTTTCCTGATGGCTTCCTCGAGTGACCGAGGCTCACTAAACTAAATCTAGTCTCTATATGCTACTGGAAACCCACTGATGAACCTTTGAATCTTTGATTTCTCATCCGTGAGCTAAGGAACATACCTCAACAACCCTAGAAACTTGTTATTATACTCATAATATTTGATAAAACCCATCGACAACTCATAAATCTCCTTAGCTTTGTCATCATAATACCTTTCAAATAGGTACTTCTTCTTGAAGATTCTCTCATGCTCATCCCAAATCAACTCTTCTTCTCGAATTCCTTTGAAATTATTCACATCTTCCCACAAGATATATGATTTCCATTCAATACTAAAAGTAACTATCTTGGCTTTCATGTTCTTTCAATAGTTATGCAATCTAAAGAATTTATTCATCCCAAGAAACCACACCTCTACATCTTCTGACTTCTTCATCTCTCCATAAAATGTAGGGGTCTTGAATTTCTTGAACTCCTCAGGAAAGTACTCACTTCACCTATAAGGATGATGGTGATGATGTCTGCAGGATGATGAACTAAAATGAAAACTATACATATCAGCCATCTTGTTAGGCATATCCAAGTATTTTCCACCTCTAATTGTGTCCCCTCTATGTGACTTGTATCCTGATGGAGACTTGCTACCAAATGCCCCATTAGTCTTCTCTTCCTATTCTTGGCTAATCCTTAGTTGTCCTTGTAGGAATTTACAGGGTAAGTTCCTCAGACAGAACACCAAAAGGACACCGCTCACAACAGATCGCAGATCAATACACCAGTATTTTGACGTGGTTAAAACCCTCAAAGAGGGAAATAGTCCAAGGCCTGAGACAATGCGACCACTTCAGGCAATTTATTAATAAAAGAATGAAAATTTGCATATGTTTCTCTTATGCACGGATTACCCTACAAATGACCTTCCATGCGCTTTAAATAGAATTCATGGACCAATCGGGTGTCAAGCCACTGATCAAGTGTCGGTAATACCGAGGAGAGAATGAACCGTCGGATCACTACATATCGTGACCGTCATATTGTAAGTTACAAAATGTACAACGGTAAAGAAACACACTTTACCTAACTCTATACCTAACTCTACACTAGACCAAGTTGTACTTAACTATTTCCTATGTGTCGGAATATCCTAACATCCCCCCTTAAGAACAACTTGGGATAGGATTGAAGGATTTACAAATATGACACAATAGGAGAAGGAAGGAGGCACTAGAGCCTATCCCCCCTTAGTGACAACTTCCTGAACTCCAACCATAAATCGAAGTTTAGTGAACTTCGCCTCTGTGAGAGCCTTTGTGAAGATGTCTGCCCCTTGATCATCTATTGAACAATATTGCACTTCAAGAACATGGTCGTGAATGAGCTTTCTGATGAAGTGCATGTGCAGTTCAATGTGTTTGCTGCGCTGATCTTGGACTGGATCTTTGCATAGCTGAATGGCACTTTGATTATCACACCAAAGTGTAGTCGGATGCTGCTGCTGAAAGTCAAACTCTGACAGAATCTGACGAAGCCATAAGGCTTCCTTACTAGCTTCTACGAAACCACGATACTCTGCTTCTGCTGATGAAAGAGAAATGGCAGAGTGTTTGTTACAAGCCCATGTAATAGGTCCTAAACCAAGAGTGAACACATAATGGGCAGTAGACTTTCGATCATCAGGGTCACCAGCCCAATCGGAATCAGTGAAACCAACCAATAGAGGAGCTGCTTTGGCACTGTAATGAATCCCAAACTGAACTGTACCTCGAACATAACGAAGTATTCTTTTAGCTGCTTTCCAATGACTTTCACGGGGGTTTTGCATGAACCGAGCAACAAGGCCAACAACAAAGGAAAGGTCAGGACGAGTATGGGTTAGATACAAGAGTTTTCCTACAAGTTGATGGTATAAGGTAGCATCAACTTCAGGAGAATTACAAGTGACTGAAAGTTTGACTCCAGACTAAAAGGGAGAAGGGGCTGGCTTACAGTCTTCCATGTGAAAATGGCGTAGAATATCACAGGCATACTTGGACTAGGAAAGGGAAATACCCTCCTTGGATTGCAAGACTTGAAGACCAAGAAGATAGTGTAAGTGTCCTAAGTCTGTCATCAAATTTCCTTTTAAGGCTAGACTTCACATGGTTTATAAGGTTGGGATCACTACCAGTAAGGATAAGATCATCAACATAAAGAACAAGGATGATAAGAGAGTTGCCCACTTTCTTGGTGTAGACAGTATTGTCAGAATGACACCTAGAAAAGCCAGATTCTAAAAGAAAGCTATCCATTTTGGCATACCAAGCCCGAGGAGCTTGCTTGAGACCATAAAGGGATTTCTTAAGTCGACATACAAGGCTGGAGTCTGTTTGTATGAAGCCAATGGGTTGTTGCATATAGATTTCTTCATGCAAGTCTCCATGCAAGAAGGCAGATTTAACATCCATCTGATGGACTTCCCATTTGAAAGAGGCAGCAAGGGAAAGAACAAGGCGGATAGAGTTCATTTTGGCAACAGGGGAGAAGGTTTCAGTGTAGTCAATGCCTTCAACCTGTGAAAAACCCTTAGCAACAAGACGATCTTTATGTTTATCAACTTTCCCATCTGGTCCATACATGGTTCTGTAAACCCATTTGCATCTAACAAGTTTTCGTCCCTTTGGTAGAGGAACAAGATCCCATGTATCATTTGCCAACAATGAATGATATTCTTCATTCATAGCTGCTTCCCAATCTGGATGGCCTGAAGCTTCTGCAAAGGTGCCAGGATCATAATTTACTGGAGCTTGAGCTAGTAAAGAAGAGGCTCTCTCGAACTGAGAACGTGTACGTCGCTGATATGTAGGATCACCGACAAGATCACCTGCTGCATCTCGAGTAGCACGAACCCATTTTGGAAGCTCAGGAGCTGAAGAAGGATCCTGAGATGGTGGGGGAGGATTGTCATCCTCACTTTCATCATCTGAAGAAGAAATGTTTTCAAAGGTAGAAGAGATAGGGAGAGGTGGCACATCCGTCGGACTAGGCTCACAGGCCGATATATTTTCATCAAATTTTACATCTCTTCTAATGATAACATTTTTGGACTTAAATGGAATAAGTCTATAGCCTTTGACATCTTCAGAATATCCAACAAAAGTACATTTTTCACTCTTAGGTTCTAAAGCTTTATGCTTTTCATCTGGAATATGGGCCCACGCTTCACTTCCAAAAACACGAAAGTGACTTACATCTGGTTTGATTGAGCTCCATCCTTCTTCTAGAGTGATATTCTTTAAAGCCTTAGTAGGAGTGTGATTTATTATGTAATTTGCACAGTTAATTGCTTCTGCCTAAAAACTAAGACCAAGTCCTTTAGGTTGTAGCATACAATTAGCCATTTCCTTTAATGTGCGATTCTTCCTTTCAGCTACACCATTTTGTTGTGGAGTATATGGAACAGTATGTTGCATTTGAATTCCATTCTCAGTGCAATAGTTGATGAATGTGTTTTTAACATATTCTCCGCCATTACCAGATCTTAACTTAAGAATTTGATGTCCAGATTGTTTTTCAACAAAGGCCTTGAAGGCCAAAAAGGTGTTAAATACTTCACTCTTGAGTTTTAAGAAGTATACCCAAGTGCGTTTGGAGAAATCATCAATAAAAGTTAAGAAATACTTGCAGCCAGAGAATGACACAACTGGAAGTGGACCACATAAATCACTATGCACAATCTGTAAAGGGGCTGAGGCGTGCCAAGAGGCATGTTTTTCAAAACTGTCCCGATGATGTTTTCCGAGTACACATCCGGAACAAACACCATCTCTGCAAGATACCATAGGAACACCTGTCACCATATTTTCTTTACATAGATGTTGAAGGGAGCGATAGTTTAAGTGACCAAATCGCTCATGCCAAAGTTTTCTCACTTCATCGTTATGAGCAACAAATACTGAGGGAAGATTTGATGACCCAAAGTTGTAAAACTTATACAACCTTGTAGAATCATCAGCAATGCTAGTAGCCAAAATCTATTTAGGATCTCTTAAGTCCTTGATTACAACATCATGAGGTGAAAATTCAACAATTTTACCTTCACCTGAATGAGTTATCTGATATACAGATAGAAGGTTGCAGGATAAGGTTGGAACACATAATACATCATTAAACTGACCATTGTCTAGATGAACAGTTCCAGTCCCTACAACATTAAGAGATATATCATCACCAACATATATATTTTTGGTGTTACAATCATTTAAAGAAGAAAACATGGCTTTGTTTTTGGCCATGTGATAAGAAGCTCCAGAATCAATGAGCCACTCATGAGAATGAGAAGAAGAAGATACATTTAATGCATAGCCAGACCGAGATGCTTGACAACCACATGCAGAAAGTGCCATTCCTGAAGATGAAGTTGAAGTTGAAGATTGCCCCAAATGGATGTTATGCTTCTTCATTGCTGCTTCCAAGGCTTCCATCTTCTTAAAGCATTTTGATTCTAAGTGGCCATCTCGATTACAAAAATTGCAATGTCTATCAGTCTTCTTCCCTTTGTTTTTATTTGTCTTATCATTTTTTTGAAATGATGTTTCATTTTGGGGCTGAAATTGCTTAGGACCCTTGTTTGGTTTAGGACCATTCTTTTTAGGATATGACTTCTTAGGATTCTTTGAATTTGGTTGCTGCTGGGCGGCTAACGCTTTCTTGGAAGAGTTTCCAAGATTAAGAAGACCAAGATGTAAGAGTTTTTCTTGTTCTCTTATTAAAGAATCACAAAAAGAGTCAAAGGAAGGGGGCTTGTAGTCTATTCCTTGAGAAATGAAGGCTTCTCTTGTAGAATGGAAGGTGGAAACAAACACAGAGTAAGCTGGTCCCAACTTTGTAAGAATGGAATAGATAAGGTTACTATCTTCTTTCTTAACTTTAACACCTTCCAAAAGATATCTAAGGGTCTTGAACTTGGACAAGAAATATTCAATGCAAGAAAAATTATTAGGGTCCAATGTAAGCAACTCATTTTCAAGTTGATGGGCTCTAATTTCATTTTTAATCCCAAAAACTTTATTGATTTGTTTCATTGCTTCATCAGGAGTATCAATTTCTGCAATATGGAATCTAAGATCTGGAGAAATAGACATCTCTATCAATCCACGTGCTTGATCTTGCCTATTTTCCCATTTAGCAGCCTTATCTTCATCCTTCGGTTTCTTTTCTTGGCCCGAGGCTATTCTGTAGAGACCTTTACTTCTAAGTAAATCCTCAATGTAAGCCAACCATTGGAAGTAGTTGGTGCTGTCAAGGGTAACTTGGTATTGACTTTCCATTTCAATGGAAACTGAAGCTAAAGATGCTAAAAATAAGTGTTCCAATGGATAGATCTCGAAAAATTAGGCTGGTTTAAAAAAAACGGCTCTGAAAACAGCTTCCGGATGAAGAAGTTATGGCTTTTTTGAAAAAAAGTTGTTGAAGTTGCCGACAAAGTGCGGGAATGTGCGGAAATGAAAAAGTCCACCCCCACAAAATGGAGACTTGAACCCAAGACGTCTACTCTCTTAAAATAGCTTTGAACCAATTGCTCTATACAAAAAATTTGAGAGAGAGAGAGAGAGAGAGGGGGGGGGTGCTTTGGGTTGCGTGCTTGCTTTGAGAAAGCTCTTTTTCCCTAAAAACAAAAAACAGAAAACCCAACACGAACATGCAAAGAAAACGAACCTTATGGCTCCAAGTTAGCTTTAGCCGAAAAACTAAATATTTTCAAAAATGAACTTTGCAGCTCAAAGTTAGCTTTGGCAGGAAACTAAATATTTTTCCTCAATGTTTCTGATTTTCCGAGATCACCCTAAGGCGCAGGGAAAAGAGCATACGCATGAGAAAAATCCTTCCTTTCTGTTTCTGATATGCCCAGATCGCACAGAGTCGCAGGGCAAAGAGCATACATAGAAATGAAAGGTATAGATCCGGTAATAAAATGGCTAAATAGACCGAAACCGAAATAAACAGAGAGAAAATAACAGTAAACTGCAAATAAACACTATATACCTCCAGATCTTAAAAGTGACGTAGCTAGGGCTACAGGAAACCTTTTCGCGTGAAACGGAAGGGGTTCCTCACTGGAACAGATGCTCCCAACACAATAGAGCAGTCCTCTCGGCCTGAAAGCAGTCAGAAATAGTAGATCTAGGAAATGGCAGTCGGATGCAGTTCTACCGGCTTCAGATTTGGATCACCAACAGACGCAGCCCTCAAATAGCTCTGATACCATGTAGGAATTTACAGGGTAAGTTCTCCAGACAGAACACCAAAAGGACACCACTCACAATAGATCGCAGATCAATACACCAGTATTTTGACGTGGTTAAAACCCTCAAAGAGGGAAACAGTCCACGACCTGAGCCAATGCGGCCACTTCAGGTAATTTATTAATAAAAGAATGAAAATTTACATATGTTTCTCTCATGCACAGATTACCCTACAAATAACCCTCCATGCGCTTTAAATAGAATTCATGGACCAATCGGGTGTCAAGCCATGGATCAAGTGTCGGTAATACCGAGGAGAGAATGAACCATCGGATCACTACATATCATGACCGTCGGATTTTAAGTTACAAAATGTACAACGGTAAAGAAACACACTTTACCTAACTCTATACCTAACTCTACACTAGACCAAGTTGTACTTAACTATTTCCTATGTGTCAGAATTTACAGGGTAAGTTCCTCAGACAGAACACCAAAAGGACACCACTCACAACCAGATCGTAGATCAATACACCAGTATTTTGACGTGGTTAAAACCCTCAAAGAGGGAAACAGTCCACGGCCTGAGCCAACGCGGCCACTTCAGGCAATTTATTAATAAAAGAATGAAAATTTACATATGTTTCTCTCATGCACGGATTACCCTACAAATGACCCTCCATGCGCTTTAAATAGAATTCATGGACCAATCAGGTGTCAAGTCACGGATCAAGTGTCGGTAATACCGAGGAGAGAATGAACCGTCGGATCACTACATATCGTGACCGTCGGATTGTAAGTTACAAAATGTACAACGGTAAAGAAACACACTTTACCTAACTCTATACCTAACTCTACACTAGATCAAGTTGTACTTAACTATTTCCTATGTGTCAGAATATCCTAACAGTCATTGTCTTTGCATGCATGAAAAAATATAAAGGATCATTGCATTAACATCTGATTTCTTTTCTTAAGCCATTGCTAGTATTTCCTGAGGCTCAACCAACCTCTCATTATCTTCCTTGCAATTTTTGATCTCTACTGTAGAACTCCTCAATGTTTCTGCTATATGAAGAGAATACTCATCTCCTTGCTACCCTACTGATCTTTAGGGAGATTCACGCGAATTTTGTTCCACCATTTTTCTCGTTATCCTTGATTCTTTTCTTCCTGCAACAATGCCATGTCAAATAAACCAAATGGATACCATAATCAAAATCATACCCCAATGACGTTCAGGGGAACCTTATCTCATTTGAAAATTCATTCCATATTAACACAATACATATATAATCATGATCATATTAATATTCCAACGTCATGCATGACAATACCAACTACATACCATAACCTCATGAAATACAACCATAACCTTGATAATGCATGCATAAACACATACATCTAGCCCATCTAGTCCAAGTACCCACCACATCTCTTCTCAGTACAATTCAAGAAGGGCTAGGAGGGGGGGAGTTAGGGATGTACCCACCACATCTCTTCTCAGAGATAAGCTAGCATCGCCCTAGCTGGTTTATTTCCATTCCTGTTTGTAAGCATATTTCAGTATTTTACATTAATGAAATGAAGTATTATTTCCGCTGCATCTCTGTGTTTACAGTTATCTCTGTAATTTGTTGTGTTCTTGTTTAAATCGTGATCAAGAAGGATCCTACTAATACTAAATTCCATAGATTCTTCAACATAGTATCAGAGGTAAGGTGGGGAAGTAAAAGGAAGTGTAGTAAAAAAAGACATCAAAGCAAGGTTTAAGGGTTCAAGGATCAAGTCAACAAAAAATAGTCTACAACAACAAAGAATTTCTTCCTACACAACCTTCAACAATCTATAATACTCACAGTCTCAGTACTATACTATTGAGATCTCGGTGCCACAGTAGGATTAGGAAACCTCGGTCAAAGAATGAATTTTTGAGCACAAGTACTTAAAACGTGAGTTCATGACAACAATTTCCGATGCCTTTCACAATCCTAGTCTATACCATAGGGATATCAATATAGAATGAAGGTGTTCAGTGATGGGTCTCCACTATATAATGATAACCATGGAAAGCAACATCAAGACGTATGGTTCTACATAATTATTCAAGATTCCATAATCCACTTATGTGATAGAAAGACAATGCCATCTCAAGTTCATCAACATTTTGTTAATCATAACTATTAGATGTAGAAGGCAAAGAAATTTTAAGACAAGAAGGCAAGCTTCATACCATTTCATAGAGGATCCCATCTGAGGGAAGCATCAATGAATCTTCTTCAACCACCATTAAAGAAATCAAGTTGAATATTTCATCTTCACATGACAAGTAAGTATCTTTTCAATTTATTTATTTGGTTAAATGACTTAATGATTGCAAGGACATCTATAGGTTGGATGGGTCAACAAGAATCATTGCATGAGGAAAAAGGATAGACATATACCCTAAGTAGCTGAAGTCATTAAACATATCAATTAGTCTCCTCTGAATTTATGGAAAGTAATGCTCATGAAAGATCCCCTCACATAGCAATATTGGAGACATAAAAGTGATGTAGATGATAAACACATTCTCTAAAGATGCAATGAAGAATGTCACATGGAGTCTATTCTTCTTGAGAGTAAAAATGGATGTTGGATATCTTGATAAGATCCCATTTACAAGACCTAGGAAGGAAAATAATCATCATTGTTCCAATTGATAGGAAAGGTAACAAATGTCCCTGAACAAGAAAGTTAC
Organism: Pinus tabuliformis; assembly: GCA_031772625.1. Lineage (NCBI taxonomy): Eukaryota > Viridiplantae > Streptophyta > Pinopsida > Pinales > Pinaceae > Pinus > Pinus tabuliformis. The sequence continues at coordinate 542,265,005 of CM062811.1, forward strand.
CTAATTCAACAACTTGCGGTCTCTATGCTATATAGAGAAAGACAAGTTGATGACAAAAATATTGAAGGTTAAAAGAACTCAAACATGTGTACAAAGGAAAGGAAAGGTTGGTCCTCAAAGAAGATAGAATAAGTATAGCTAAGATTCAATGCTATAAAAAGATTTTGGAAGCTCATATCACTGAAAGATGGAGGAAGATGAAGAAAAGAGCCAGTGAAAGAGGGAGTAACAAATCTCTCCTATGAGTAAGATAATATCCCTCACAAAAGGGTCCTATAATAAGCTCCTAAATATTGTGTTATAAGATATGACAGTTATAATAAGATGAATCATGGAATCATGGAAGTATTAGAAACAAGAGATTATGACATCACAATGAGAATAATAAAGGAAAAAATCCATGGAAGACAAACATGTAGGGTATATAGCTCTTGGGATCCGCAGTGAACATTTGAGAAAACAAAGGAGTCATGCAAGGCTCATCATACATCAAGTCAAAAAAGAAACATCTGCGAATTGGGGATATTCAAGATCCTCAAAATTATCTAATGGATTTGTCATCGAAGGGTTCCCTAATATAGAGAGGATGTAGGAATTTCAACAAGAATTCAAACCTATGGAATCCATGAGATAATGATGTGATGACATAAAGAAGATCAAGGAATTGAAGATCTCTTCAATCAAGGAAGCTGCTAGAAAAAGCCTCGATGAACTGAAGGTAAAGTAAGGTATGTATGCTTGTGTTTAATATTATAGTGTCATGTTGTATGGTTGTAGGTAATATGGATTTTTTCTTCTATCTTAAGAAGCATGATCAAGAGAAAAAGGATCTCTTCCTCTAAAAATATGCAAGAAGGAATAAGTCACACTATATGAAATCAAAACAATATATCCTCATATGAAGTATGAGGTGATTGACTACAGTAAAGAAACTCTAATTGAAAGCTACGGAATGTGTGAGGAAGGAATATATTGTGGGATATGTAACCATGATGAAGGAAATCAACATATAAAACACCAAGAAGATTTGACTAGGAAATCTCTAATGAAATTCTGAAAAGAATTAAGACCCTTGATAATGGATATCTTTGGAATATGTGAAAATATGTGTGCAGGATGATGATACCTACAAGAAGATGTGATGATGAAGATCCATCTCATAAGGTATGATTTAATTTAATATAATGTTTTAATTTCTTTAATAATACCTAGATGAGTTCATGTAGGGCTACTAGAACAAGACTTGTAAGTACAAGTGGAACTGACATTCATGTGCTAGATGGAAACCCCTAAAAGAAGCATTAAGAGAAAATAAGTAGCCATATGAAAAAGTTTCCATATATGTACCAAGAAGGCCACTTTCCATGAAGAAAGGAATGAGTTGACGGAAAAAGAAGGAAAGTGATCGATGATTGTTGCCCTACAAGGAATAAGCTCACTAAAAATTCATGATATCAAGGAGAGAAGTTGATCAAGCAACTGAAGGACCCACAAAGAGAACGTTTCTATTACATAGAAGAGTCCCTAGCTATAAGGGAGCTCTGACAGGTCCCTCATGAAGAGGGAGATTGAATTCAAATCACCCCTAATTAAAAAGGAGTGACAATTGTGTTTTCCCATATCATGTGTCATGCACTAGACCAGGACTAACAACCGTAAGTCTAGATGAAGGTCATGAATGGAAATGTAGACACATGATAGACACAACATTCTTGTCTTCACATGGGAAGAAAGAATGGGTGGATTACGTAATCAGCTGGCATCTGTACTCTTTGAGAATGTGTAATGCATCCAAGATAATAGTAGGCAAGATCGATATTCTTTGAGGGCAAGGAACCAAAGATAAGAGTAGTACTATAAGGTCATAATCAGTGAACACCCGAGTGGGTATGCACCTTGAGAGACAATGATGAAGGTGTCTATAAATCATTGGTCTCATGGAGAGATGGAATTGTTAGTCAAGGAATTGCACTAGAAAATGTTGATTGATATGATTCTATATAGATGGGATTACTAATGTGTTTCTTCTTATGATAAATTCTTTAGATTGAGAATAACCAAGTACCATTGTAAATACATCCCTAGTTAAGAGGGAGTGTTGAATAAAAGTGTAACTAGGTTCAATATTTGCCAATGTAATTTGACCTTTGTACTTGTCAAGAAAAAGAAATATTATTTTTATAAAATTATATGAATGAGTTTCCTTCTCATTCCATAGGTCTAGGAAAGTCAAAGAATCAATATTATGCTAAAGAGGTTTTTGTGGCAATTTATGGAATGTACATGTGTCAACCTAGTGTCATGAATTCATCCAAGACAAGCACCATTCTTCAAAAAAGAAGAATACAAGCAAAATCATGAAGAGAAGATCATGTCAGCTTGTAAAAATGAATTAAACAACTGAAATATGACATGTCGACTCATATAAATGACACAACACTTCACTTGTTCAAGTCAACTCAATTATGGAGGACAAACTACTATAAATACCCAGCTAGGGTATTCGCAAAACTACACAGCAAAATTTCGAACATCTCTGAAATTTCGTATGTGGTGCACGACTGTAATTTCGAAGCGGTGCATGACTAAATATCAGATAGGTACATCGGTGCAAGAATAATATAAATAACATTTTTCTAAGATGATTCGGTGAAGAAAAAGGATTGTAATCCACATTATAGGAGGGTATCAATTCAGACTCATCTACAAGCTTGGAAAAGGACAGATACTCAAATTCACCATGACTATTGGACGTTTATAGGATGTGATCCTCACAGTTAGGATGAAAAACAGTGAAGAGATTACATATGTATACCATAGAATTTAAGGGCATGGGTGAAAGGAAGAAGGTATCAGATCTCTATTTCAAAATAGAATCATAATCTCTACATCCGTTATGAACAACTCTCACAAAGACAAACACTATCTCAGCATACAAATTGTCTTGGTGAAATACTCTATCAACATATTGTATATAGTCATGATCATAAACCCTTCGAAGATAAGGTCATTATGGATAATATGTTGACCTTGTAGATACAATGAATATCTCTATGGAAATGCAGCAGTGACATTCTCGGTAAGTGAAACAATGATCTAGATGAAGTAGCACTAATGGTGCAGTAATGATCTAGATGAAGAAGCAATTTTGGTACAACTATGATGGTTATCTTAGTAGTGGCTTCCAAGAGGATCTGTTTCATGGTCTTGGAGTGGAATAGTATGTCAAGGGTCAAGGTCTTGGTATTCGTCAATTGGAATCATTATAAGAAGATTTTTTCGTGGGTTGTCCTCTCCAAGAGGGAGAGGTTTTGTCCTTGGAAGAAAGCTAATCTTGTGTTCTTTTCTCTTTTTTTTGGTAGAAGTTTGATGAAGGAAACACACACACTAATAATAAGAATAAGATTAGGTTATGATAAATTGTAAAATCACTTCACAAATTGTTATCAAGTCTAGAAGAACCCTACTAATACTAAACGCCCTAGATTCTTCAACACATTAGTCCTTGTTTCACAATAATTCCGTCCAAATATCTTTCTCTCCCTCTCTTTGGGCTAATACTTTTTCCTTATATATCTCCTACTATTCTTCTCTATCTCTATCTCTCTTTCACTCTTTCCTCATCTCTCATTCTCTTCCCCTACCTCCCAAACTCTTACTCACTCGGACACAAAATCTCTTCTCCATCTCTCCTCCCGCTCCCTATATCTTCCTCTCTTCACTCAATTCCTCCTACACAAAACCAACCCCTCCAAATTTTTCTCTCTCCTCCTTCATGTGTCTCCTAGAACAATCTTTGTCACTCTCCCATCCCCACCCTCTTTCTCTATCACTCTAAAAATTTCAAATGCACTCTCTCTTCCCCTCTTTACCCCCGACTCACCAATCATTCTTCCTCACTCCCTAATTTTTCTTTCTCTCCCATTCTCTCTCACATTATCCCCCTTGGCTTATCTATGTACCGCTTTCTTGCCTAACCTATGAGTCCACAATTTCATATGTCAAAGTCTCTAGTTGTAGGTTCCTGCTACGAGGAACAATTTTTAGTGTTAGGAATGCGCATATGAATTTTTTGGTGTGCAACTTACATCCATGATGATTTGGTTACTTGGGATATATGTTTGAGATAAAAATTCGTGGTGGATTGGGCTACGAATACATGAAAACATCATTTTCTGAGTATATATATATATATATATATATATATATATATATATATATATATATATATATATATATCTGTGTGTGTGTGTGTGTGTGTGTGTTATTTCTCTATAGGCTAGTACACAACCCTTCCTGCAGCTGCATTTAGTCTACATAGTTGTAACTATCCTAACTGATGTAGGCTTCTTGTTTCCTTGTAAGATTCTCTTTTGCCTATTATCATCTTGGCATTCAATAGCCTTGTCATAACAATCTACATTGGTCATATGGAGATAAAACCAATCCATACCCAAAAACATGCTATATGATCCCAATGGAAGCACATTTACATGTGCCTATGTAGGCATACCATTCAACTCAAATGGTCAAGCTCTTACCCAATGGTGAACTCTCTTCTTAGTACCTATAGTCAACTACACCAATCAAGATTTTGCATGCACTTATTTTCTAAAACCACACTTATCCACCAATTCAGGATTAACATAACTATAATTTGACCCATGGTCAATCAAAATAGAAACAACTGAATCACAAAGCTTACCTTCCATCTCAATAATTGATGCATAGTGATTCTCCTGCTTGTTTTCCACAACTACATAAATCCAAGGAGTCCTATCACCATGATCCCCAACTGTCTATGCCTCCTTAGGGCTACATATGTGAGGCTTTCCACCCTGGTACAATGGAAATTAATTCTTGCAATGATCTCTTCCAAAAATCCAACACTACAACAGTCCTCTACCATCACCTCTATTTTGTTGCTCTCCAAGATGCGGCGCATGTCTCTTCTCAATTGCATTAAACTTACTTTAAGGAACAAAATTATCTTTCTCACATGCATCTTGAGGCCTTCCCCTCTTTGGTGCCACTTCCCTTTAAATTTCTCATTACCCTTCAAATCATGCTTAGGCTCCTTTTTATGATTTTATTGCTCATAACAATGCTTAAGTTTCCTGATGGCTTCCTCCAGTGACCGAGGCTCTCTAAACTCAATCTGCTCTCTATATGCTACTGAATACCCACTGATGAACCTTTGAATCTTTGATTTCTCATTTGTGAGCTAAGGAACATACCTCAGCAACCCTAAAAACTTCTTATTATACTCATCATATTTCATAAAACCCATCTGCAACTCATAAATCGCCTTAGCTTTTTCATCATAATACCTTTCAAATAGGTACTTCTTCTTGAATATTCTCTCAAAATCATCCAAAATCAACTCTTCTTCTCAAATTCCTTTGACATTATTCACATCTTCCCATAAGATATATGATTTCCCTTTAAGACTGAAAGTAACTAGCTTGGCTTTCATGTTCTTTGAATAGTTATGCAATCTGAAGAATTTATTCATCCCAAGCAACCACACCTCTACATCTTCTGACTTCTTCATCTCTCCATAGAATGTAGGGATCTTGAATTTCTTGAACTCCTCAGGAAAGTACTCACTTCACCTATAAGGATGATGGTGATGATGTCTCCAAGATGATGAACTAAAATGAAAACTATACATATTAGCCATCTTATTAGGTGTATCCAAGTATTTTCCACCTCTGATTGTGTCCCCTCTATCTGACCTATATCCTGATCGATACTTGCTACCAGATGCCCCATTAGTCTTCTCTTCCTATTCTTGGCTAATCCTTAGTTGTCCTTGTCTTTGCATGTATGAAAAAATATAAAGGATCATTGCATTAACATCTAATTTCTTTTCTTAAGCCATTGCTAGTATTTCTTGAGGCTCAACCAACCTGTCATTATCTTCCTTGCAATTTTTGATCTCTACCCTAGAACTCCTCAATGTTTCTACTATATGAAGAGAATACTCATCTCCTTGCTACCCTACTGATCTTTAGGGAGATTCACGTGAATTTTATTCCACCATTTTTCTTGTTATCATTGATTCTTTTCTTCCTGTAATAATGCCATGTCAGATAAACCAAATAGATACCATAATCAAAATCATACCCCAATGATGTTCAGGGGAGGCTTATCTCATTTGAAAATTCAGTCCATATTAACACAATACATGTATAATCATGATCATATTAATATTCCAACATCATGTATGACAATACCAACTACATACCATAACCTCATGAAAGACAACCATAACCTTGATAATGCATGCATAAACACATACATCTAGCCCATCTGGTCCAAGTATTAAACCTTGCTTTGATACCACTCTGTAATTCCACCTCCCACATTTACCCACTTTCACTACCCTGTCGGGGTGGACATTAGAAGAGGGCTTCTATGAAATGAATCAACTCCCTAAGTACAATTCAGGAAGTAGAATCGACAGACCAAAACTTTGCTGACCTTCCTTAGGAGATACAACACACTTAAGAGCTAACCCACCACTCCAAGTGCCAAAACCCTCAGCCAACTTGAATGTTGAGTGAGTTGGACACCCAATCACTTGAACGAAAATGAAAGTGAGTGACTATAAGCCTCTAGTAACATGGATGAACCTGCCTCCAAGCAACTGCAGTCTAAACTACATAGTTATATATGTGTGACTCTGAGATCTCAACCACTTGTTTAGGGCTAGGATCCATACCTCTGCTTATAACTTGATAGAAATTTCTAGAATAATAAATGACACAACGACAAAGACTTTAACACAAAAATTAGACACAGACTTGACCTAACATGGTCTAGCCATGAAACTCATCCTGTCAAATACATTGTGAACATGAAATCTATAGGTCATGAATGCATATTTGAACATAAATATCCTAAAATTATCATAGAATCATAAACAAGGTTTAGTTACCTCCAAAAATAGTTTTCATAACATATATTATGTCATGCATTCAATAACCATTCGTTTTCCAAACAAATATGATAATATCCATGATTATAATGTGTCATAAAACCATGCATATAAAATTTTTTTTAACCAAATAAATAACAATGATAGAACAACCATTAAAGCCACATAATAACAATTACATTTACTCATAAAATACAAGAGGAAACTCTTATTAACATATGGAAAAGGCAACCATGTCAGGGACATGCATGTACCACCTAACCATAGATTGGGTTGAACCAAATCTCTCATTCAGCAAATCATCCTTGTGCCATATTCTAAGCATGAATGTGGGATCTCATGGGATAAACCAATCCATAAAAAACCAAGGGAATCTAGAGATTAAATCACCTCCACCCTCACTCTACCGTGATCTCACCTAAACCGGTCTCGAGATCACAAAACCAAACCAAACTTGGATGCCTTAGAATTCCTTCACCATCCCTTGAGGAATTTTCCTCTCTCCACCCAATTGTTGTAGGCTTCCCAGAGAAAATCATCTCCACCCACAACCCTTGGGATTTTCCTGAGACCACTACACCCGTATCCAAAACCTTTCGGAAATCGAAAGCTCAACCAAGACTAAATCTCTTCACACCATGACTATCTAGTAATGGAAATGAAAGGCTGAAACCATTGTCCAACTAAGAAAACCACATGCCAACGATAGCAAGTGAACTAAATACACACATGCATGTACCATGCATGCCAAATCCAACTAGAAAATCATATATGTAACCTGATACATGCAAGTCTTCCCATTGAAGCTGCTTGATCCAAATTTCCATTATTTAATCCTTGCTTTCCTTTTCTTTCTTGTCCTTCCTTTCCTCTTCTTGTCCCTTTTTTCTTGCTTTCTTTCTTTCTCCTCTTGGTTCTCTTTTACTCCCTTGAAACAAATTCCAAGAATCAACTCTCAAAAATACCCCAAATTGATGCTTTCATGTTGTATTATTATTGTTGCCTCTAATTTCTTTATTTTTCCTACATTTTCCTTCAATTTTATCCTCACATGAAACCTGTGACCTTTCACCTCGTTTTTCTCCTAACTTCCAATATTTATTTATAAAGAAAATTCCTATAATTCCTTTTGACAATGCCTTTACTAATTTCCCCTTAGCCATATTAAACAAGTGATTCCCACTAGGATACTTTTCCCAACATTCAACTTGGAATACATGTCCCATGACCTTGGTCTTATTTTTCCTTTATTAACTTTTTTACATGAACTTTTAACCTCGTGTTGTCACACATCCCCCCTCCTCTCTCTCTCTCTCTCTCTCTCTCTATATATATATATATATATATATATAGACACACACACACACACATATATATCTTCCCCAATCATTCATTATCTCTCTCTATATATATCTCTCTTATTCCTCTTCGTTTGTCTCTTTCGTCCTTCCTCTCTCTCCATCTTTACCACTGACCCTCTATATTTTCATGTATGTGCCTCTCTCTCTTCTCCCCTCTCTCTCATCCTCTAACTCCCACCTCCATATTTTCCTCCATCTCTCTCTCTCTCTCTCTTATTCTATATATACCCCTCACTCCCTCATTCACTGTCTCTCCCCCATCTCTCGCACTCTCTCTCTCATATTCCCCTCTCTCTCCCCCTCTAGATTTATGTATATTTCTTTGTCACCCCCTTTCTCCTTCTCTTTCTCCTGCTCACTTCTCCTCTCTCATTCTCTCATTTTCTACCCCCCCCCTCTCTCTCTGTCTACCACTTTTCTATCTCTCTATCCCTCCCTCCCTTCACTACGTTAAAGAAAATTGTGACTATGTTCAGTATTTGTCAATCTAATTTTGATCATTTTACTTGCCAAGAAAAATAAATATTATTTTTATAAAATTATATGAATAAATTTCTTGCTCATTTCATAGGTCTAGGAAAGTCAAAGAGTATATATTATGTTAAATATATCTTTATTAGCATTTATTCAATGCACACGGGTCAACCTAGTGTCAAGAAGCCCTTCAAGACAAGCACTATTCTTCAACAAAGAAGATTACAAGAAAAACAATGAAGAGAGCATCATGCCGGTCTACAAAAATGAATTAAACAACTAAATGGTGACATGTCACCTCATATAAATGACACAATGCTTCACTTGTTCAAGTTGGCTCAAATACTGAGCTAAGGTATCTGCAAAACAACACAACAGAATTTTGGACACCTCTGAAATTTCTTATGTTGTGCACGACTATAATTTCTTATGGGTGCATGAATGAATATCGGATGGCCAAAATTGTGTAGGGAGAACATAACTCGCATTGTTCTTAGATGATTAAGTGAAGAACAAGGACTACAATCTACATTACAAGAATCTATCAATTCACACTCATATACAAGATTAGATAAGGACAAAGACACAAATTCACCATGACTGTTGGACATTTATAGGATGGATCCTAACAATTAGGATGAGAAAGAGTGAAGCAATTACAAATGTATACCACAAAAGAATAAGTCCTTGCATGGGTGAAAGGAATAAGCTCTCGGATCTCTATTTCAGAATACAATCATAATCTTAGCAACCCTTATGAACAACTCTCACAAAGACGTACACTATCAAAAACCCTACGAAGATAAGGTCATAATGAAGAATGATATGATGACCTTGTAGATAGAGTGAAGATCTTTGTGGAAATGAAGTAGTGATGTTCTTAGTAAGTGAAACAATGATTTAGATGAAGGAGCACTCATGGTGTAACAACGATTTAGATGAAGAAGCAATTTTTGTACAACTATGATATTAATCTCAGTATTGACTTCAAAGATGATCAGTGTCTTGGTCTTGGAGTGACATAGTATGTCAAGGGTCAAGGTCTTGGTATTCTCCAATTGGAATCTCTATAAGAATAATTTTGTGCGGGTTTTTCTCTTCAAGAGGGAGATTTTTTGTCCCTGGCAAAAAGCCAAACATCTTGTCTTCTTGTCTCTTTGTTTTGGTACAAGTTTGATGAAGGAAACACACACAATAATAATAAGAAGAAGATCAATCTAAGATAAATTTTAAAATAACTTCACAAATTGTTATCAAGTCTATAAGGATCCTACTAATACTAATTCCATATATTCTTCAACATAGTATCAGAGCTAAGGTGTTGAAGTCAAAGGAAGGGTAGTAAAAAGAGACATCAAAGCAAGGTTTAAGGGTTCAAGGATCAAGTCTACAAAAAGCAGTCTACAACAACAAATAATTATTTCTTATACAACTTTCAACAATCTATAATGCTCACAGTCTCGGTACTATACTATTGAGATCTCGGTGGCACAATAGGATTAGGAAACCTCGGTCAAAGAATGAAGTTTTGATCATAAGTACTTAAAACTCGAGTTCATCACAACAATTTTCGATGCCTTTCACAGTCTTGGTCTATACCACAGGGATATCAATATAGAATGAAGGTGTTCGGTGATGGGTATCCACTATAAAATTATCATAATGGAAAGCAACATCAAGACCTATGGTTCTACATAATAATTCAAGATTTCATAATCCACGTATATGATAGAAAGACAATGCCATCTCAAGTTCATCAACATTTTGTTAATCATAAGTATTATATGTAGAAGGCAAAGAAATTTTAAGACAAGAAGGCAAGCTTCATACCATTTCATAGAGGATCTCATCTGAAGGAAGCATCAATGCATCTTCTTCAACCACCATTAAAGAAATCAAGGTGAATATTTCATCTTCACATGACAAGTAAGTATCTTTTCAATTTATATTGGTTAAATGACTTAATGATTGCAAGGAGATATATAGGTTGGACGGGTCAGCAAGATTCATTGCATGAGGAAAGAGGATAGACATAATACTCTATGTAGATGAAGTGATTAAACATATCAATAAGTATCCTCTGAATTTATGGAAAGTGATGCTCATGAAAGATCCCCTCACATAGAAATATTGGAGACATAAAAGTGATGTAGGTTATAAACTCATTCTCTAAAGATGCAATGAAGAATGTCACATGGAGTCTATTCTTCTTGAGAGTAAAAATGGATGTTGGATATCTTGATAAGATCCCATTTACACGACCTAGGAAGAAAAATAATCACCATAGTTCTAATTGATAGGAAAGGTAACAAATGTCCATGAATAAGAAGGTTACCTAATTCAACAACTTGCGGTCTCTATGCTATATAGAGAAAGACAAGTTGATGACAAAAATATTGAAGGTTAAAAGAACTCAAACATGTGTACAAATGAAAGGGAAGGTTGGTCCTCAAAGAAGATAGAATAAGTATAACTAAGATTTAATGCTATAAAAATATTTTGGAAGTTGATATCACTGAAAGATGGAGGAAGATGAAGAAAAGGGCCAAGGAAAGAGGGAGTGACAATTCTCTCCTATGAGTAAGATAATATCCCTCACAAAAGGGTCCTATCATAAGCTCCTAAATATTGTGTTATAAGATATGACAATGACAATAAGATGCATCATGGAATCATGGAAGCATTAGAAACAAGAGATTGTGATATCACAATGAGAATAATAAAGGAAAATATCCATGGAAGACAAACATGTATGGTATATAGCTCTTAGGAACCACAATGAACATTGGAGAAAAGAAAGGAACCATGTAAGGCTCTTCATACATCAAGTCAAAAAGGAAACATCTACGAATTGGGGATATACAAGATCCTCAAAATTATCTAATGGAATCGTCATCGAAGGGTTCTCTAATATAGAGAGGAAGTAGGAATTTCAACAAGAATTCTAACCTACGGAATCCATGCAATAATGATGTGATGACATAAAGAAGATCAAGGAATTGAAGATCTCTTCAATCAAGGAAGCTGCTAGAAGAAGCCTCGATGAACTGAAGGTAAAGTAAGGTGTGTGTGCTAGTGTTTAATATTATAGTTTCATGTTGTATGGTTGTAGGTAATATGGATTTTTTCTTCTATCTTAAGAAGCATGATCAAGAGAAAAAGGATCTCTTCCTCTGAAAATATGCAGGAAGGCATAAGTCACACTAGATGAAATCAACACAATATCTCCTCATATGAAGTATGAGGTGATTGACTACAATAAAGAAAATCTGATTGAAAGCTATGGAATGTGTGAGGAAGGAATATATTGTGAGATATGTAACCATGATGAAGGAAATCAACATCCAAAAGACCAAGAAGATTTGACTAGGAAATCTCTAATGAAATTCTGAAAAGAATGAAGACCCTTGATAATGGATATCTTTGGGATATGTGACAGTATGTGTGTAGGATGATAATACCTACAAGAAGATTGTGATGATGAAGAGCCATCTCGTAAGGTATGATTTAATTTAATATAATGTTTTAATTTCTTGAATAATACTTAGATGAGTTCATGTAGGGCTACTACAACAAGACTTGTAAGTACAAGTGGAACCAACATTCATGCGCTAGATGGAAACCCCTGAAAGCAGAATTAAGAGAAAAAAAGTAGCCATATGAAAAAGGTTCCATATATGTACCAAGAAGGTCACTTTCCATGAAGAAAGGAGTGACATGAAGGAATAATAAGGAAAGTGATCGATGATTGTTGCCCTACAAGGAAGAAGCTCAACAAATTTCATGATATCAAGGAGAGAAGTTGATCAAGCAATTGAAGGACCCACAAAGAAAAAGTTTATATTATATAGAAGAGTCCCTAGCTATGAGGGACCTCCGACAGGTCCCTCATGGAGAGGGAGATTGAATTCAAATCACCCCTAATTACAAAGGAGTGACAATTGCGTTTTTCCATGTCATGTGTCATGCACTACACCAGGACTAACAACCGTAAGTCTAGATGAAGGCCGTGAATGGAAATGTAGACACATGATAGGCACAAAATTCTTGTCTTCACTTGGGAAGAAAGAATGGGTGGATTGGGTAATCATCTAGCATCTGTACTCTTTGGGGATGTGTAAGGCATCCAAGATAAGAGTAGGCAAGAGGATCGATATTCTTTGAGGGCAGGGAACCAAAGATAAGAGTAGTCCTATCAGGTCATACTCAGTGAACACCCGGTTGGGTATGCACCTTGAGAGACAATGATGAAGGTGTCTGTAAATCATTGGTCTCGCCAAAATTGTAGATCATGGTCTCATGGAGAGATGGAGTTGCTAGTGAAGGACTTGCTCTATGACAATGTTGATTGATATGATTCTATATAGAAGGGATTACCAATGTGTTTCTTCTTATGAGAAATTCTTTAGATTGGGAATAAGCAAGTACCATTATAAAGACTTCCCTTTTTAAGAGGGAGTGTAAATAAAAGTGTAACTAGGTTCAATATTTGTCAATTTAATTTTGACCTTTGTACTTGTCAAGAAAAAGAAATATTATTTTTATAAAATTATATGAATGAGTTTCCTGCTCATTCCATAGGTCTAGGAAAGTCAAAGAGTCAATATTCCCACTAGGATACCTTTCCCAACATTCAACTTGGAATACATGTCCCATGACCTTGGTCTTATTTTTCCTTTATTAACTTTATTACATTAACTTTTAGCCTGGGCTTGTCACACATCCCCCCTCCTCTCTCTCTCTCTCTCTCTCTCTCTCTCTATATATATATATATATATATATCTTCCCCAACCATTCATTATATCTCTCTTATTCCTATTCATTTGTCTCTTTCGTCCTTTCTCTCTCTCCATCTTTACCACTGACCCTCTATATTTTCATGTATGTGACTCTCTCTCTTCTCCCCTCTCTCTGCCCCTCTAGATTTATGTATATCTCTTTGTCACCCCCTTTCTCCTTCTCTCTCTCCTACTCACTTCTCCTCTCATTCTCTCAATTTCTACCCTCTCTCTCTCTCTACCACTTTTTTATCTCTCTATCCCCCCTGCCTTCACTACATTAAAGAAAAGTGTAACTATGTTCGGTATTTGTCAATCTAATTTTGATCATTTTACTTGTCATGAAAAATAAATATTATTTTTATAAAATTATATCAATAAATTTCTTGCTCATTTCATAGGTCTAGGAAAGTCAAAGAGTCAATATTATGTTAAATATCTCTTTATGAGCATTTATTCAATGCGCATGGGTCAACCTAGTGTCAAGAAACCCTTCAAGACAAGCACTATTCTTCAACAAAGAAGATTACAAGAAAAACAATGAAGAGAGCATCATGCCGGTCTACAAAAATGAATTAAACAACTAAAAGGTGACATGTCGCCTCATATAAATGACACAATGCTTCACTTGTTCAAGTTGGCTCAAATACTGAGCTAAGGTATCTGCAAAACTACAGAATAGAATTTTGGACATCTTTGAAACTTCTTATGTGGTGCATGACTATAATTTTTGACTGGTGCATCACTGAATTTCAGATGGCTAAAGTTGTGTAGGGAGAACATAAATCGCATTGTTCTGAGATGATTCAGTGTAGAACAAGGACTACAATCCACATTACAAGAATGTATCATTTCAAACTCATCTACAAGATCAGATAAGGACAAAGACTCAAATTCACCATGACTGTTGGACATTTATAGGATGGGATCCTAACAGTTAGGATGAGAAAGAGTGAGGCAATTACAGATGTATACCAAAAAAGCATAAGTCCTTGCATGGGTGAAAGGAATAAGGTCTGAGATCTCTATTTCATAATACAACCATAATCTTGGCAACCCATATGAACAACTCTCACAAAGACGTACATTATCTCAGCATACGAATTATCTCAGTGCAATACTCTATCAACATATTTTACATAGTCATGATCATAAGCCCTGCAAAGATAAGGTCATAATGAAGAATGATATGATGAACTTGTAGATAGAGTGAATATCTCTATGGAAATGAAGCAGTGATGTTCTCAGTAAGTGCAACATTGATCTAGATGAAGGAGCACTCATGGTGTAGCAGCGATTTAGATGAAGAATTAATTTTGGTACAACTATGATATTAACCTCAGCATTGACTTCAAAGATGATCATTGTCTTGGTCTTGGAGTGACATAGTACATCAAGGGTCAAGGTCTTGGTATTCGTCAATCGGAATCTCTATAAGAATAATTTTGTGCAGGTTCCCACAAAATTATTCTTATAGAACAACAAGTGATTCCGACTAGGATACTTTTCCCAGCATTCAACTTGGAATACATGTCCCATGACCGTGGTCTTATTTTTCCTTTACTAACTTTATTACATGAACTTTTAACTTGGGGTTGTCACACATCCCCCTCCTCTCTCTCTCTCTCTCTCTCTCTCTCTCTCTCTCTCTCTCTCTCTCTCTCTCTCTCTCTCTCTCTCTCTCTCTCTCTCTATATATATATATATATATATATATCTTCCCCAACAATTCATTATCTCTCTCTATATATCTCTCTTATTCCTCTTCATTTGTCTCTTTTGTCCTTCCTCTCTCTCCATCTTTACTGCTGACCCTTTGTATTTTCATGTATGTGCCTCTCTCTCTTCTCCCCTCTCTCTCATCCTCTAACTCCCACCTCCATATTTTCCTTTATCTCGCTCTCTCTCTCTTATTCTATATGTACCCCTCACTCCCTCATTCACTCTCTCTCCCCCATCTCTCTCACTCTCTCTCATCTTCCCCTCTCTCTCCCCCTCTAGATTTATGTATATCTCTTTGTCACCCCCTTTCTCCTCCTCTCTACTGCTCACTTCTCCTCTCTCATTCTCTCATTTTCTACCCTCTCGCTCTCTACCACTTTTCTATCTCTCTGTCCCTCCCTCCCTTCACTCCATTAAATAACAGAATAACTATGTTTGGTATATGTCAATCTAATTTTAATCATTTTACTTATCAAGAAAAATAAATATTATTTTTATAAAATTATATCAATAAATTTCTTGCTCATTTCATAGTCTAGGAAAGTCAAAGATTCAATATTATGTTAAATATCTCTTTATGAGAATTTATTCAATGCACATGGGTCAACCTAGTGTCAAGAAGCCCTTCAAGACAAGCACTATTCTTCAACAAAGAAGATTACAAGAAAAAAAATGAAGAGAGCATCATGCCAGTCTGCAAAAATGAATTAAACAACTAAAAGGTGACATGTCACCTCATATAAATGACACAATGCTTCACTTGTTCAAGCTGGCTCAACTATGTAGGACGAACTACTATAAATACTGAGCTAAGGTATCTGCAAAAATACACAACGGAATTTTGGACATCTCTGAAATTTCTTATGTGGTGCGTGACTATAATTTCTGATGGGTGCATGACTGAATTTCGGATGGCTAAAGTTGTGTAGGGAGAACATAACTCGCATTGTTCTGAGATGATTCAAGTGAATAACAAGGACTACAATCTGCATTACAAGAATGTATCAATTCACACTCATCTACAAGATCAGATAAGGATAAAGACTCAAATTCACCACGACTGTTGGATATTTATAGGATGGGATCTGAATAGTTAGCATGACAAAGAGTGAAGCAATTACAGATGTATACCACAAAAGCATAAGTCCTGGCATGGGTGAAAGGAATAAGGTCTCGGATCTCTATTTCAGAATACAATCATAATCTTGGCAGCCCTTATGAACAGCTCTCACAAAGACATACACTATCTCAGAATAGAAATCATCTCAGTGAAATAATCTATCCACATATTTTACATAGTCATGATCATAAACCCTACGAAGATAAGGTCATAATGAAGAATTATATGATGACCTTGTAGATAGATTGAAGATCTTTGTGGAAATGAAGCATTGATGTTCTCAGTAAGTGCAGCAATGATCTAGATGAAGGAGCACTCATGGTGTAGTAGCGATTTAGATGAAGAAGCAGTTTTGGTACAACTATGATATTAATCTCAACATTGACTTCAAATATGATCAGTGTCTTGGTCTTGGAGTGACATAGTATGTCAAGGGTCAAGGTCTTGGTATTCATCAATTGGAATCTGTATAAGAATAATTTTGTGTTGGTTTTCCACTTCAAGAGGGAGAGGTTTTGTCCCTGATAGAAAGCCAAACATCTTGTGCTCTTGCCTCTTTGTTTTCGTAGAAGTTTGATGAAGGAAACACACACACTAATTGTTGTGGAGGTAAATCCCCTCTGCAGACAAAGGTGATTCCTACTAGCCCAAATGGGGTCTAGCAACAATAAAACAACCCTAACACGCAAGTTCCTTATTGCAAATCAAAGACCGATGATGAGGGCCTACCTGGATTCCAACGCTAGTACTTGTAGAAGAGTCGTCACTCCCGTTCCTTTGCTCCGGCTGGTCACAATCCCCATGATCCTCGTGAACGGACACCTGCACATCCAAAGAACGACACAAACACAAGCATAAAATGAAATAGATGCAACTATATATCTGTCAGAAAGGATATAACTCAATTATCGTTACAAAGACAATAAGGGTGGAACCATACTGATAGTTTTCTATTATTGATAAACAACAAAGAAGAATACAACCATAGTTATGATGTCAAATCCTCCTTTGGCTGGGTGATCAACAACACATGCCTTGCAAAGCTTGTTGGGAATGGGGAACAAGCCTCTCTCTCCTTGGTTACTTGGACAAGAATGTCCTCACTTTAGATTTAGCCTCATGGGAATGAAGAAGGCTTTTTGTAGCACGAGCTTAGCAATTATCAGACATTGGGACTTGGAGACTCTAACTTGTCAAAGGCAAAAGGACAAGCTTTTATAGATAGAGGAGAAGGATTTAGGGTCATCCAAAAGATTCATGGGATTGGCTTTATCACTAAGAAGCTTCCATGAGAGGTGGAGAACTACTTCCCTTCTTTGGAGATTCAAAGCCAGACTGACCCAACTCAATATAGATTCAGTTCATGAGTGGGTTAGGAAGAACCTTCGTAAGTTTGTTTGTTAAAAACTTTACCCAACTTGCCTGGCGCGAGTGCAACTCTGAGACAGAGCGCCAGCTGGCATGCCCTCTTTGGAGGATTTCCCCCATTGGCGTGAGTGATACACAGTGGAACCGCGCCAATGGAAAAAGAGATATTTTTATGGGTATTTTGAAGAAGGTGTCTTTAGGGCATATGAAGTACATACTCAAGGGGATACAATGCAAGTGTTTTCAGGTTATGCTACTTCTCACAAGTCCTGGAATAAGTCCTCCAATGTGCGGGAGAAGGGGTAATAGGGACGGTGACAAATTACTGTGTAACAGATGCCCCCTAAAGCATGAAGCTCGAGAGAGAGAGACGGGTGAAACGCTTTACAAGAACCTGGCCCACTGAAAACACTACCACCGGAGAACCTGCATGAAGAAGTACCATTGATATCTCAAGTACATGATGTATGTGGTATGGGCGCAGCCATCCAGTAAGGATCGATAATTAGACTCACGCATGGTCGCAGCCATCTAGTGAATGAGTCATGTAATGATCATAATAATCCACAAAATTGCAACCTGGATCTCAACAGACAAAATCCAGGGTCTTGCGCTCCATCTCGACCCAAACAAAGTACAAGTTCAAGCATGCGAATATAGGAGTCGAAGTCGAACATGCAAGAAGATCGTCTAATTACCAGTCAATGATGAAAATTGTTAACAGACGCGAGAGGTACCACCAATAATGACAATGGTCCTCAAGGTACTATAGGTACAATCTACAGCGTGCGAATCAGTGAGTTGTCGTTGAACACCCATAGAATCATTCGATCGGAGGCTAATGATGAAAACCTCGCATCGAACACGAAGAACCTTCCATTGAGGCATGCAGGCTCCAAGGCACCTGAAGGCAGTCTCTAGGTCAACTTCCTGGATAATGAGCTGAAGTCGATAGGGAGTGACCTTGATCGAAGGTGGGCCATAGTGTTTCCCACATCATCGACACGAGACAGAGAAGGATAAGATGTTTTGTGTGAGGTATCAGAGGGAGGTTGAGTATTCTGCAGAGGTCAACTTCTCTTGAACATATTGGCGGCACGACAGTGGACTTGGCAGTATTTGACATCAAATGATCGGGGGTCATGGTGACAAGGCAATGAGCAGATGAGAGGTCAAACAGGATAACCCAAACTCGCGGAGGCAAGTGTAAAAACAAGATGAGATATCCCCACCCAGACACGAATGCAGACAAGTGCCATGTTCAAGAGCGACATACTGTTGACACAACAATAATTGTGGTTCCATTTTCCCCACCATTGCTAGCGAGTACCCCGGTTATTTTTTTATGACAAGCTTGATGGGGATAGCATATGCTTGAAAGGTGTCATTTCGACAGAATCCGATGTCATTAAGTTTTAACGAGTCTGACAAAGGAAGAACTCGACGTCTTTTCATGTTTAGAGAGTTTGAAAAGATAGCAGAAAAGGAAACTCTAGGGGTGTCCTTTTCCGTAAAGTTGTGTCTCTCGAGCCCAAAAAAGTATAAAACAATGCTCGAAAGAACCGCCAGACCATTACGATCGAGGAGTACTTTTCATGATTAGTGACTTCGACCTAAAAAAGTAAAAAAGTGACCGAAATCACGTCATTTCATAACCGTTAACGAGCCTGAAATGACAAGGGCCCGAAAATCTTTTCGTCTTTACACGGTCAGAAAAGAGTTTAAAGACGACTGCCTCTTATTTACGTTTAACGAGTCAAGAGGAATAACTCGGCAATATTTTCATATTTAGACGATCGGAAAATAGCTAAAAGCATACCTCCATTTTTATTCTCTTTAATGAGTCAAAAAGGGAAAATACTTGGCAATCTTTTCATATTTTACGAGTTAGAAAAGAGCTTAAAGGTGACTCATCCTAGAGGAACGAGTGGTATAAAGGGTAGAAACTGGTTCCGGCAGTGGTGGAACTGCTCAAAACATGTAATGGTCAAGAGGCTGGCTAACAAAATCACTCATAACTGCAGTCCCTCGGGAAAGGTAAAACAACCAAGTGAAAGCATATGATCGGCCAAAAAGATGGTGGCAATGGAATGAAACGAGCAAGGCTCATCTAGCAGAATTTAGCGGATAAACGGAAATCACGAGATGTAAATCGAGTATGGGTTCATTTTACACAAGCTTGACCATAGAGAACTTTGCTTGGATTCGGTTTCATGTTTACACAAGCTTGAAACAAAAAAATATGCTTGTTATGAGTTCGCATGCCCCCAACATAATGACGCAAAACAAGGTACATGCCCCCCAAGCTTCATTACATTCAACAAAGTGGATGGAATGAAGGTTCACTTTCGAGATTTTGGAAAGACTCGACTGGTATTTTACGAGATCTTAATCAAAAGACTTGATCGGGAAAGGGAGTTGTTTCATTTTTGATGAGGTTGAGACACTAAAAGAACTATTCTCATAACCCTTATGTCATTTTTTAACGAGGTCGACATAAGATCAAAACCATCCTCATAACCCTTGTTTCATTTTTTAACGAGCTTGACACAAGATCAGGAACTATGCTCGACCAGACCCAATTTCATTTTTTAAGGAGCTTGACATAGGAAAGCGAACTATACTCCAAACAAACTTCATCATAATGAATAGGAAGTCGTCGCTTCCAAGAATGGCACTCCCGGTGGAAGGAAAACATCTTGGAAGTCAGGACCCAAATGCCCCCAGGACATTATGCATGACGGCATCATCATGGGATATAGGCACGGGGTAGGTAGCCACGTAGTTGACTTGCGGTGGGGAAAACACAACCGGTGGATAAAAAAAAGGAGGGGGTGGCAGCTGTGTAGGAGGCACCGAGGGACTAAAGAAAGATAATTGATCTATAGTCACGATTCTTCCGTTGTGTGAAAAGCAAACCACATGGAAAAGTGAAGAGACAAGGGCCCCCATGGCATAAACATAGTCACAGCCAAGGAGAAGACTGAAATCTAAAGCACCTTGGAAAACTAGCACATCCATATAGACAGTTTTGCCTCCCAAAGTAATAGGAAATTTTGGGAGGACCCCTAAAGGTCGACTGGTTCCCCCGTCAAATGCTAACAGATTCTATGTGACCGGCCCAAGCCATGGGGAACCTAAAGCTTGCCAAGTAGTGAAAGGCATGAGACTAACTGATGCACCCTCATCCAAGACAGTGCCAGGTATTGCCTTATCATAGGCATGTACTGTAATCTGGAAAGGTACATGGGTTGGAAGGCGGAAAGCGGTCAGGTGACTCCAGTTGAAGGAGAGGGCCAAACTACTTGGTGGGGGAATCGTATGATTGCCCCCATGCTCTATAGGAACCGAAGAAGGACTCTCTGGAGCAGCTGGGATAGGAGAGTTATTTTCGGACTCAGGAGAATCAGAGGAGAAAAGAAGAACATGAGCATGATGCTCGTCCGAAACAGAGTGATCAAGAGGTGGTGAACCCAAGTCAACACTCTCTCCGACCGATGGTTGGTCTGGAGCAGGCTTGGCACAGCCAGGTTCGGAAGGAGGAGGACAGACAAGAGAAGAATCTAAGTCGATCACTTTGTCCACAAGGAGGGGGTCAGAAGAGAGCCTCTGATAACAAACAAGAAGTTGGGGTGAGGAATCTATAAGAGTTTCCAAAACAGCGGAAGCTTTATCCATGAGCGGACAAAGGTGAAGAGGATGATTGCCTTCACATAGTATACAGGGGATTCAAATCGTCCCTTTCTTCTGAATGTTGTCAGTTGATAGGATGGCATCACCATGAGCTTCAGAGGACGATGAGGGACGAGCCAGATCGCGAGGCCATACTTCAAGGATCTTGGGAATGCCAGGACAATCACGAAGAAGGTGGTCATCCTTGCACAATCTACAAGGAAATTTGACCTTCCGTGGAGGAGCAGAAGGTGGCTCGACTTGAGTTGTACTTTAACCTCTCGCTTAGAAGACTTCTTCTTCTTTGTCTTCTTCTTCTTCTTCTTAGCCACCTGGTTACTTGAATCTAGACTTTCACCAAGTGAAGTAGAAGATGAGGACGCAGAAACAGGCGAAGAAGGGGAGAGGTCCACCTTAGAATCAACATGATGTTGTTTGGGTGGAGGAACTGATTGACTAGCAGTTGAGATGGTAGGGACCAGAGAGGTTGAGAACAACCAAACAGGCAACCCAATAGTTAACCTAGGAAGGGACAACGTTGCCATGTAAGGAGCACCAACAGTTCCAAAAGGAGGGAAATGACCAGGATTCCCATCAGAGGGGATGCCTGGGTTGGTAAACTCCAGAAAAGTTGCCATCACAAATGAGAAAGAACCCTACTCAAACTAACACAAACAAGATCTAACTGGGTAAATGTGAATCGTGGCTGAATAAATTTTAAGACACAGGAACAAAACATGACCTTTTCATTTTTAAAGAGTCGAGAAAAGGACAAAAGATGACTCTAATCACCTTCGAATGTTTAATGAGCCTGAAGTGACAAGCGCTCAGATGGACCTTTTCTTTTAGGGAATCCGAAAAGGAACGAAAGTGACTACTCTGGAGAGCTAGGCAATAGGGTTTACCAAAAAAATCTGTAAAACTGCATATACACCTTGGCGGTCATATGAAAACCAAGGACTTTCTATACGGCAGTCAATCTTCCTGAATGTTGTGTTCGGTGCGTTACAGCTTGTAAGGCGGCAGACACGGCTTCCTATGGATAAAGGATGATAACCTAGTGGGGTCTCCTCATATACTCAATGGTACGTGGGAGCTCAAATCCGTGCTAGACCACTATTGCATCACGGAAGGAGGAACCACCCAACCTTGAGTGAAACAAAAGTGACTAGGTTTAATGACATCAGAGCACGTCTCTAGCCTAGACCTATAAATGTGTGCGTTATGTTCCAATGCGTTGTTAGATTCATTCAGTTCATTTTAAAGTTGATCTTGTATTAGGTTTCAGTTTTCAGGCCTTACCGTATGTAATCTCTCAAAATTCCCTAAATGCAAACTATATGCCAAAATATGTCATTTCATTTGATGAATGCTAGTTATGAGAGGGTTCGAGGGCTTTCATGCAAACAAAGTGATCACAAAACAACAAAAAACTTCCCTAATGTAGCTAATGGAAACTAACAAACTTTTCTTTAATACCACTAATCACTAATCAAAATGAAAAGTTCTAATTCTCATTACCTAATACAAAGAAAGAGATTTTTTCTTTTGTTGATGGCAAAGTGCATTAAACAAACTTTGAGAAATGACAACAAACAAATTCTATTCAATACAAGCACATTCAGTTCCCTAAATAACCAATCAAAACTCCAAAGAACAAGAAATATCCCAAAGACACCAATGAGCCATGTAATCTAGGCTCAAAGTGAGACGAAGCGGAATTCAAGTGAAGACAAAGCAAGTCACCCAAATAATGCAACAAAACGATTTAAAACCACCAGAAAAGTGCAAGGGAGTAATCAAAGAATCGACTGGACCACTAGAAGATCAAAACACCTAAGGAAGGCTCAACACATAAAGCCACTAGATGCCCTAGGGCTAGGAATGTGAAATCAACGGAAAAACGAAAACATCCAAAGGGTAAAGATCAAAGCCAGTCAAATCACACTCCAACACACTCAAGTAGTCTTAAAACAATACCCATAACAAAAACTAAGCTCAGAGGGCTCACAGCCAAGAAAACTTCAAAAGTTCCCAGGCCTGGCGCGACTGTCAGGCTGAAAATAGCGCCTTTCGGGTATTGGCGCGGGTTGTCAATGTGCAACATGCGCCAACTAGCGCGACTGTAATGCTATAAAATAGCGCCAGCCGAATTTGCTATGGAAAAATAAAAACAAATGAGCCAAAGCTAAGTCAACATTACCCAGGTACAGCAAGGGGCAAGAAGAAACACAGGGATTCAACCCAGAAAGCTAATCAAGTAGGAGAAACCAAGAAACAAGGCAAGTTCCAAGCCGTTCAGCTCGTAAACCAAACTGGAGATGGACTGAAGTGGTGTTGATCTACTTTGCTAATGTGGAACAATAGCGTTTTGAAGGCTATCTGGCCGTACTTCAAGCTTCGTCTAAAGTTTACAAATCAAACAACAAGACAAAACAAACAACAAGGCAAAAGGTTGTGGAGGTAAATCCCCTCTGCAGACAGAGGCAGTCCCTACTAGCCCAAATGGGGTCTAGCAACAATCAAACAACGCTAACATGCAGGTTCCTAATTGCAAATCAAAGACCGATGATGAGGTCCTACTTGGATTCCAACGCTAGTACTTGTAGAAGAGTCGTTGCTCCCATTCCTTTGCTCTGGCTGGTCACAATCCCCACGATCCTCGTGAACGGACACCTGCACATGCAAAGAATGACACAAACACAAGCATAAAATCAAATAGATGCAACTATATATCAGTCAAAAAGGATATAACTCAATCATCGTTACAAAGACAATAAGAGTGGAACCATAATGATAGTCGTCTATTATTGATAAACAACAAAGAAGAATACAACCATAGTTCTGATGTCAAATCCTCCTTTGGCTGGGTGATCAGAAACACATGCCTTGAAAAGCTTGTTGGGAATGGGGAACAAGCCTCTGTCTCCTTGGTTACTTGGACAAGAATCTCCTCACTTTATATTTAGCCTCATGGGAATGAAGAAGGCTTCTTGTAGCACGAGCTTAACAATTCTCAGACTTTGGGACTTGGAGACTCTAACTTGTCAAAGGCAAAAGGAGAAGCTTTTATAGATAGAGGAGAAGGAGTTAGGATCATCCACAAGATTCATGGGATTGGATTTATCAATAAGAAGCTTCCATGAGAGGTGGAGAACTACTTCCCTTCTATGGAGATTCGAAGCCAGACTGACCCAACTCAATATAGATTCAGTTCATGAGTGGGTTAGGAAGAACCTTCGTAAGTTTGTTTGTTAAAAACTTTACCCAACTTGGCTAGCGTGAGTGCAACTCTGAGACAGAGCGCCAGCTGGCGCGCCCTCTTTGGAGGATTTCCCCCATTGGCGCGAGTGATACACAGTGGAACCGCGCCAATGGAAAAAGGGTTATTTTTATGGGTATTTTGCAGAAGGTGTCTTCAGTGCATATGAAGTACATACTCAAGGGGATACAATGCAAGTGTTTTTAGGTTATGTCACTTCTCACAGGTCCCGGAGTAAGTCCTCCAATGTGCGGGAGAAGGGGTAACAGGGACGGTGACAAATTACTGTGTAACACTAATAATAAGAAGAAGATCAAGCTAAAATAAATTGTAAAAGAACTTCACAAATCATTATCAAGTCTAGAAGTGATCCAGGTGGATATTGTGGCCACCCACCAATTCCACTTGCACCCCCACCATTGCTTCTTCCATTTTTTCAGTTTCCTTAATTATGGCACAGTTTACTATTTTTAGCAGTTTTTGGGTCCTAAAGTTTTGGAGCCGTTTTGAGGCCCTAAATGATGTTTTTTGGGAAATCTACTACCAACAATTTTTTGGCCAAAATCGTCTTTTTTGTCATATTCCTTGGAGAGATATTTCTAACGGGCTATCATACGCATCAAATAGAGATAATATGACCAATTCGCAACCCTGGGAATTTGGCTATCCAACTCACCCCAATGGGACCCATAAACTCTTGGTGTTACATCTCCTCGGGTTAGGGTTTTGGTTGTTTATGGTTTTCTCTTATTGTTCAATAATAAAAACACCCTTGAGCCTCATCATAAGAGAGTTTAGAGGCATGTAACGGTGACATATCTTCTCAGAGATAAGCTACCATCGCCCTAGCTGGTTTATTTCCATTCTTGTTTGTAAGCATATTTTAATATTTTACATTAATGAAATGAAATATTATTTCCATTGCATATTTGTGTTTACATTTATCTCTGTAATTTGTTGCGTTCCTATTTAAATCCAAATCAGTGGTATCAGAGCAGTCTGCTTTTCTTCTCTGTTTTTATTTGCATTTCCCTAACAAGGTCGGGATATAAGCAGTTAGGGCTTGAACTGATCGAACCTTTGCAAGACCAACCTAGCAAATCCTGAAGGCCTCCCATGGCGGATGAAAAGAAAGATGGGGGGTAGGAGATCCTATCAAAATATTTCTCGAAGAAGCCCTTTAGTGACAAAGGAACGCGATGATGGACAACTTTTCCGTGATCCTTCAGCGGCTACCTAGGGGTGATGCATCGGCTCCCAATAGCAACTCTGGAAATGCCACACTGTTTAAGGTGCAAGTTAATTTTGAAATCCCCATATTCGAGGGTCATATAGACGCAAATGCCGTCGATAAATGGTTAAATGTGCTAGAGGGTTATTTTTCTATTCATGATTTTCCAGTCGAGAAAAGATTATTTTTGCTCTTCTCAAAGCAACCCCCCACATCAAGGCTTGGTGGGAAACCTACTGCGAGCAGAAGGATGAAAGTATAGGCTCACTATTTTCAGTCGCACCCACTTGGAATTCATTCTGGGATGCCATCAAGGAGCAGTAATACCCTATCGGAAGCTATGAGAATCAATACATAAAGTGGACCACACTGCGGCAAAGAAGGGACCAAGACGTGCCAGAGTTTACCAATATTTTCCATACCCTTCATACAAAGTTGGGTATAAAGGATACAAAGCATCATTTGGTACTAAAATACCATGGTTGCCTGCACGAGTAAATCTAGGAAGAAATAGAATTCCTGAACATCTCCTCGCTCGGCACGGCATACCGGTATGCCGTCAAGGTCGAGCAAAAGTTTAAAAAGAAGAAGTGATACTTTGGATCTTCGAATCTAAAACAAGGGAAAGGTGCCCCCAAACCACAAAACAAAGGACAAAGCCAAGGCGGGGCGGCCCAAGACAACCCGCCAAAGCTACAAGCAAATAATAGCGCCGCGAAGCCAAAAAAGGACATGGGAAAGTGGTGTGAGTTCCATAAGAGCTCCGCTCACAACACAAGTGAGTGTTGGCCCAAGCAGTCATTGGTGGCCGAGCTAAAGGTTTCAGAATCAAATGCATGTTTCGACTTTGAGTCAGAACCCAATAAGGGGAATGAGAAAGGGAAGTACATTGTCGATGGCGGAGCCCAACGCCACCGTTGCCACCACGAAGATCCAGAAGGAGGAACCCAAAGATCCAGAAGAGGAGGAGCGTCTCTTCCACTCCTAGATGCGGGTAAAGGGCTCGTCGCTACAGTTCATTGTCGACAACGGGAGCTAAAAGAACCTCATTTCGGCAGAGGTCATGAAGTGGCTGGGCTTACCAACCATAGCACATCCATAACTGTATACCATCGGGTGGCTTCACCAATGACGGGATCTTCGCGTGATCCAATAGTGTCGCCTTCCATACAACATCAAGCCCCATCACGGATGAGGTATTGTGTGACATTGCTCCCCTTGAAGTATGTGATGTATTATTAGGACAACCATACTTGTGGAAGTGACATGCTATGTATGAATCAAGGCCCCATGCTGTTATTGTTACTTTGGGAAATAAGTTGTACAGGATGCCAAAGGTAGCACCACCTACCGCCATCTCTTTGGTTAGTGCAAAAAAATGCAGTAAGCTCATTTCCAAAGCCAGGAAATTTGTTTTCGTGATGATACACCCTCAAGGAAAGAAGAAGATGGTGGCCATGACCTCCAGACAGGGCCCCTCTGCACGACAACTACAGATGGACAACATCATGGAGGAGTGTGAGGACATCTTCACCTCCCCCGCAAGGGTTCCTCTACACTGTTAGGTCAAGCACTCCATTGATCTGAACCAAGGTGCGCTGCTGCCCAATGGAACAATCTATCGATGCTCCATTCTGTGCAACGATGAAATCAAGAGGTAGATTCAGAAGCTGCTACAAAAATGTCACATCTGTCCGATTTGGAGACTCTATATTGACTATCGGGTGCTGAACAAGATCACTGTCCGCAATAGGTACCCAATCCCATGGATTGATGACCTCTTGGACCAACTGAAGGGGGAAAAATATTTCAGCAAGATTGATTTGAAGTCAGGATATCACGAGGTACCAATCGAACCATCTGATGTGTGGAAGACTACCTTCAAAGTCAAGGAAGGCCTTTTCAAATGGTTGGTTATACCATTTAGATTGACAAATGCTCCTGCAACCTTCATGAGGCTAATGGATGACATCTAGCGGCCATTCACCAACTCATCTATAGCGGTATACTTGGATTACATCTTGATCCTCAGCTAGAGTTGGGAAGAGCGCCTCCACCACATCTGACAGGTTCCCCAAACACTACGGCAACACAAGTTATGTGCCAATTTGGAGAAATGCACTTTTGGCATGACCTAGGTTCAATATCTGGGATACATTATTGATGAATAGGGGGTGCATTTGGATCCAGCTAAGATCCAAGTCATTTGGGATTGGCCATCTCCAACCACTCTGACAGAGCTTCACAGCTTTCTAAGCCTTGCCAACTTCTACCGCAGGTTCGTGTTGGGATTTTCTCATATCACTTAGCCCTTGAGTCAAGTCACCGAGGGAGGAGCAAAAGCAAAATTCCTTTGGTCCTAATCTCAACAAAAGGCATTCACTGAGTTGAAAGATCACCTCTGCTCAGCACCATCTCTTGCATTACCAGACTTGCAACAACCATTTGAGGTCGAGACAGATGCCTCTGACTATGCTATTGGGGCAGTCCTTACTCAACACGGGCATCCAGTGGCATATCACAGAGACACTTTCAGACACATCCGAAAGTATCCCACTTATGACAAGGAGATGTATTCCATTGTGCAAGCTTGCCAACAATGGAAACATTACATTTTGGGGAAGGAAACGGTCATCCACGCAGACCACTGACCCCTGTAGTTAATACAGACCCAAGGGAAATTGCAACATGATCGCCATTAGAAGTGGTCCACATACCTGCAAAAGTTCCATTTAAATATCAAGTATAAGAAGGGCAGCACCAATAATGTTGCAGATTGCCTCAGCCGACAACCAATCATGGAGTTAACCATCGTTCTCAACTCTTGTGGGCACGAGACTTCTAATTGGCCACTTCTCTACAAAAGCAACCCGGAATTCGGCCACACTTACCAGACACACTTGGAGGGTCAACATGTTCCAGATTTTCACCTCCAGGATTCCCTGTTATGCCACATGTGTCACCTCTGTGTTCCTTCAAGCGAGCGTGCCAAGATGATTTCGGAAGCACACTACAGTCACGCTGTTGGGCATTTCAGGGCTGAAAAAATGGTGGCAGTAACGCATAAGTATTTCTATTGGTCAAATCTTCGACAGGATTTCGAGAAGTACATCAGATCATGCACTTCCTACGCCATTGCCAAACCAACCTTCAAGAAGCAAGGCCTCTATACCCCGCTGCCTACCCCTAGTCAACCTTAGGAATCCATCTCCATGGATTACATGTCAGGCCTTCCTTCCACTAAGCATGGAAATGACTGTGCTTTTGCGGTCGTCGACAGGTTCTCATAGATGGTCATTATGGCAGCTACAAAAAGAATATCACAGCAGAAGCCACTACTAAACTCTTCTTTGAATGAGTGTGGGTACACTTTGGGATCCTACAATCTATCATATCAGATTGAGAAAGTAGGTTCCTTAGAACATTTTGGTCCAGTCTTTGGTCGATGCTGGACCCCAAACTCACTAAGTCCACAACCTTCCATCCTCAAACTGATGGTTAGATAGAGGTTGTCAATAGGATGATCGTACACATTCTGCATATGTACAACTCAAAGCATCCACGCCCATGGGACGAGAGCCTCCCCTATGTTCAGAATAGCTACAACCGAGCTCTCCACGGCTCGACTGGCCACAACCCTTTTCAAGTGGGGTTGGGATTCCAGCCACTCTCTCCCATTGATGTGGCCAAGCTACTCATGCAGATTCAACTCATGTCCAGTCTGAAACAGATAAGGCAAAAAACTTCATTCAACACATCCAACATATTCATCAGCAGGTCCATGACATTCTGGAGAAATCAAATTCCAAGTACATGTAGCGACATGATCAACATCGGGTGCCACACAGGTTTCAGGTGGGTGACAAAGTCTAGTTGCATTTGCAAAAGGAACGCCTTACCAGAGCCTATCGGAAACTCAGACCACTCTGATATGGTCCTTACACCATTACCAAGGCTATAGGAGATAATTCATTTGAGCTTAGCATTCCCCCATTCCTTGGCCTGCACCCAGTGTTCAATGTGGATCGCCTTCGGCCATACTTTCCACCATTACTAGACACATCTGACATTGCAGAACAGCTCACACCCAAAGAGTTAAATCTAGATTGCATGGAACAAGCTACAACTAATCGGATTATGGAATCACAGATCAAGCACACTCACCAGTAGAATATCCAAATGTATTGAGTTGTCAAAGCAGGCCAACTCCTTCACCAGGGACCAAGTTCAGCAGAAGTTCCCTCATCTCATGGAGGAACTCAACGCAATGGGGACCATTGCTTCCTAAGGGGGGAGGAATGATCCAGGTGGATATTGGTGGCCACCTACCAATTCCACTCCACCATTGCTTCTTCCAGTTTTTCAGTTCCCTTAATTATAGCATAGTTTACTATTTTTAGCAGTTTTTCAGGTCCTAAACTTCCGGAGCCGTTTTGAGGCCCTAAACGACATTTTTTGGGAAATCTACTGCCAGTGAATTTCTATCCAACATCATCTTTTAGGTCATAGTCCTCGGAGAGATCTTTCCAACAGGCTATCATGCACGTCAAACAAAGATAATATGACCAAGTTGCAACACCGGGAATTTGGTTGTCCAACTCACCCCAACGGGGCCCATAAACTCTTGGTGTTACATCTCCTCTGGTTAGGGTTTTGGTTGTTTAGGGTTTGTTCTTATTGTTCAATAACAAAAAGGCCCTTGAGCCTCATTGTAAGATAGTTCAGAGGCATGTAGCCACCACACCTCTTCTCAGAGATAAGCTACCATCGCCCTAGATTGTTTATTTCCATTCCTGTTTGTAAGCATATTTCAGTATTTTACATTAATGAAATGAAGTATTATTTCCGCTGCATCTCTTTGTTTACGGTTATCTCTGTAATTTGTTGCGTTCCTGTTTAAATCTAGATCAAGAAAGATCCTACTAATACTAAATTCAATAGATTCTTCAACATAGTATTAGAGCTAAGGTGTTGAAGTCAAAGGAAGGGTAGTAAAAAGAGACATCAAACCAAGGTTTAAGGGTTCAAGGATCAAGTCTACAAAAATTAGTCTACAACAACAAAGAATTTTTTCCTATACAACCTTCAACAATCCATAATACCCACAGTCTCAGTACTATACTATTGAGATCTCGGTGCCACAATAGGATTAGGAAACCTCAGTCAAAGAATGAATTTTTGATCACAAGTACTTAAAACTCGAGTTCATGACAACAATTTTCGATGCCTTTCACAGTCTTGGTCTATACCACAGGGATATCAATATAGAATGAAGGTGTTCGATGATGGGTCTCCACTATAAAATGATCATCATGGAAAGCAACATCAAGGCCTATGGTTGTACATAATGATTCAAGATTCCATAATCCACTTATGTGATAGAAAGAGAATTCCATCTGAAATTCATCAACATTTTGTTAATCATAAGTATTATATGTAGAAGGCAAGGAAATTTTAAGACAAGAAGGCAATCTTCATACCATTTCATAGAGGATCTCATCTGAAGGAAGCATCAATGCATCTTCTTCAACCACCATTAAAGAAATCAAGGTGAATATTTCATCTTCACATGAAAAGTAAGTATCTTTTCAATTTATGTATTTGGTTAAATGACTTCATGATTGCAAGGACATATACAGGTTGGATGGGTCAACAAGGTTCATTGCATGAGGAAAGAGGATAGACATAATACTCTAAGTAGTTGAAGTCATTAAACATATCAATAAGTATCCTCTGAATTCATGGAAAGTGATGCTCATGAAATATCCCCTCACATAGCAACATTGGAGACATAAAAGTGATGTAGCTGATAAAATCATTCTCTAAAGATGCAATGAAGAATGTCACATGAAGGCTGTTCTTCTTGAGAGTAAAAATGGATGTTGAATATCGTGATAAGATCCCATTTACACGACCTAGGAAGGAAAATAATCATCATCGTTCTAATTTATAGGCGAATTAACAAATTTCCATGAACAAGAAGCTTACCTAATTCAACAACTTGCAGTCTCTATGCTATATAGAGAAAGACAAGTTGATGACAAAAGTATTGAAGATTAAAAGAACTCAAGCATGTGTACAAAGGAAAGGGAAGGTTAGTCCTCAAAGAAGATAGAATAAGTATAGCTAAGATTCAATGCTATAAAAATATTTTGGAAGATCATATCACTAAAAGATGGAGGAAGATGAAGAAAATGTCCAGCGAAATATGGAGTAACGAATCTCTCCTATGAGTAAGATAATATCCCTCACAAAAGGGTCCTATCATATGCTCCTAAATATTGTGTTATAAGATATGACAATGATAATAAGATGCATCATGGAATCATGGAAGCATTAGAAACAAGAGACTGTGACATCACAATGAGAATAATAAAGGAAAAAATCCATGGAAGACAAACATGTAAGGTATATAGCTCTTGGAAACCGCAGTGAACATTGGAGAAAGGAAAGGAGTCATGTAAGGCTCATCATACATCAAGTCAAAAAGGAAACACCTGTGAATTTGGGATATAAAAGATCCTCAAAATTATCTAATGGAATCGTCATCGAAGGGTTCTCTAATATAGAGAGGAAGTAGGAATTTCAACAAGAATTCGAACCTATGGAATCCATGAGATAATGATGTGATGACATAAAGAAGATCAAGGGATTGAAGATCTCTTCAATCAAGGAAGCTGCTAGAAGAAGCCTCGATGAGCTGAAGCTAAAGTAAGGTATGTATGCTTGTGTTTAATATTATAGTTTCATGTTGTATGGTTTCAGGTAATATGGATTTTTTCTTCTATCTCAAGAAGGATTATCAAGAGAAAAAGGATCTCTTCCTCTGAAAATATGCAGGAAGGCATAAGTCACACTAGATGAAATCAACACAATATCTCCTCATATGAAGTATGAGGTGATTGACTACAGTAAAGAAACTCTAATTGAAAGCAATGGAATGTGTGAGGAAGGAATATATTGTGAGATATTTAACCATGATGAAGGAAATCAACATCCAAAACACCAAGAAGATTTGACTAGTAAATCTCTAATGAAATTATGAAATGAATGAATACCCTTGATAATGGATATCTTTGGGATATGTGACAATATGTGTGCAGGATGATGATACCTACAAGAAGATGTGACAATGAAGAGGCATCTCGTAAGGTATGATTTAATTTAATATAATGTTTTAATTTCTTGAATAATACCTAGATGAGTTCATGCAGGGCTACTAGAACAAGACTTGTAAGTACAGGTGGAACCAACATTCATGCTAGATGGAAACCCCTGAAACAAGCATTAAGAGAAAAAAAGTAGCCATATGAAAAAGGTTCCATATATGTACCAAGAAGGCCACTTTCCATGAAGAAGGGAATGACATGACGAAATAAGAAGGAAAGTGATCGATGATTGTTGCCCTACAAGGAAGAAACTCAACAAAATTTCATGATATCAAGGAGAGAAGTTGATCAAGCAACTGAAAGACCCACAAAGAAAAAGTTTCTAATACATAGAAGAGTCCTTTGCTATGAGGGAGCTTTGACAGGTCCCTAATGAGGAGGGAGATTGAATTCAAATCACCCCTAATTACAAAGGAGTGACAATTGTGTTTTTCCATGTCATGTGTCATGCACCAGACCAGGACTAACAACCGTAACTCTAGATGAAGGTCATGAATGGAAATGTAGACACATGATAGACACAACATTCTTGTCTTCACTTGGGAAGAAAGAATGGATGGATTGGGTAATCATCTGGCATTTGTACTCTTTCAGGATGTGTAAGGCATCCAAGATAAGAGTAGGCCAGAGGATCGATATTCTTTGAGGGCAAGGAATCAAAGATAAGAGTAGTCCTATAAGGTCATACTCATTGAACACCCGGGTGGGTATGCACCTAGAGAGACAATCATGAAGGTCTGTGTAAATCATTGGTCCTGCGAACATTGTAGATCATGGTCTCATTGGGAGATGGAGTTGTTAGTCAAGGACTTGCACTATGACAATGTTGATTGATATGACTCTATATAGATGGGATTACAAATGTGTTTCTTCTTATGAGAAATTTTTTAGATTGATAATAACCAAGTACCATTGTAAATACATCCCTAGTTAAGAGGGAGTGTTGAATAAAAGTGTAACTAGGATCAATATTTGTCAATGTAATTTTGACCTTTGTACTTGTCAACAAAAAGAAATATTATTTTTATAAAATTATATGAATGAGTTTCCTGCTCATTCTATAGGTCTAGGAAAGTCAAAGAGTCAATATTATGTTAAAGAGGTCTTGATGGCCATTTATGTAATGTACATGTGTCAACCTAGTGTCATGAAATCATCCAAGACAACCACCATTCTTCAACAAAGAAGACTACAAGAAAAATCATGAAGAGAAGATCATGTTAGCCTGTAAAAATGAATTAAACAACTAAAAGATGACATGTCGACTCATATAAATGACACAACACTTCACTTGTTCAAGTCAACTTAATTATGGAGGACAAACTACTATAAATACCCAGCTAGGGTATCTACAAAACTACACAACAAAATTTCGAACATCTCTGAAATTCCGTATGTGGTGCATCACTGTAATTTCGGAGGGGTGCATGAATAAATATCGGATGGGTATATCGGTGCAAGAATAATATAAATCACATTTTTCTAATATGATTCGCTGAAGAAAAAGGATTGTAACCCACATTACAGGAGGGTATCAATTCAGACTCATCTACAAGCTTGGAAAATGAAAAATACTCAAATTCACCATGACTGTTGGATGTTTATAGGATGTGATCCTCATAGTTGGGATGAAAAACAGTGAAGAGATTACATATGTATACCATAGAAGTATAATTCCTGGAATGGGTGAAAGGAAGAAGGTATCGAATATCTGTTTCAAAATAGAATCATAATCTCTACATCCATTATGAACAACTCTCACAAAGACAAACACTATCTCAGCATACAAATTATCTCGGTGCAATACTCTATCAACATATTTTATATAGTCATGATCATAAACACTCCGAAGATAAGGTCATTATGAAGAATGATATGATGACCTTGTAGATACAATGAATATCTCTATGGAAATGCAGCAGTGGCATTCTTGGTAAGTGCAACAGTGATCTAGATGAAGGAGCACTAATGGTGCAGTAATGATCTAGATGAAGAAGCAGTTTTGGTACAACTATGATGATTATCTTAGTAGTGGCTTCAAAGAGGATTTGTGTCTTGGTCTTGGAGTGGAATAGTATGTCAAGGGTCAAGGTCTTGGTATTCTTCAATTGGAATCTCTATAAGAAGAATTTTGTGTGGGTTTTCCTCTCCAAGAGGGAGAGGTTTTGGCCCTGGAAGAAAGCGAATCTTGTGTTCTTCTCTCTTTGTTTTGGTAGAAGTTTGATGAAGGAAACACACACACAAATAATAAGAATAAGATCAGGTTAAGATAAATTGTAAAATCACTTCACAAATTGTTATCAAGTCTAGAAGAACCCTACTAATACTAAATTCCCTAGATTCCTCAACACATTAGTCCTTGTTTCACAATAACACCGTCCAAATATCTTTCTCTCCCTCTCTTTGGACTAATACTTTGTCCTTATATACCTCCCACTATTCTTCTCTATCTCTCTCTATCTTTCACTCTGTCCTCATCTCTCATTCTCTTCCCCCACCTCCCTAACTCTTACTCACTCGGACACAAAATCTCTTCTCCATCTCTCCTCCCTCTCCCTATATCTTGCTCTCTCCCCTCAATTCCTCCTACACAAAAACAACCCCTCCAAATTTTTCTCTCTCCTCCTTCATGTGTCTCCCAGAACAACCTTTGTCACTCTCCCTTCCCCACCCTCTTTCCTTATCACTCTAAAAATTTCAAATCACACTCTCTCTTCCCCTCTTTGCCCCCGAATCACCCAATCATTCTTCCTCACTCCCTACTTTTTCTTTCTCTCCCATTCATTCTCACATTATCCCCCTTGGCTTATCTATGCACCCCTTTCTCCCCTAACCTATGAGTCCACAATTTCATGTGTTAAAGTCCCTAGTTGTAGGTTCCTACTATGAGGAACAATTTTTAGTGTTAGGAATGCGCATATGATTTTTTTCATTTAAATATTTTTTTTTGGTAGAAAACTTACATGCATGATGATTTGGTTACTTAGAATATATGTCTGAGATAAAAAAGCATGGTGGATTGGGCTACGAAAACATGAAAACATCATTTTTTGAGTATATATATATATATATATATATATATATATATATATATATATATATATATATATATATATATAGATATATAGATATATATATATATATATATATATATATGTTATTTTTCTATAGGCTAGACAAATTCATTTTCCATGAAACCACAAGCATATATAGAATAATACATGTACCTTCTAAATATATAATTTAAAAAAAAGTAATAACGTTTACTATGTTTGATACTTTTTTATGTTGCCATGTATCAAAATATTCAAATATATCTCTGGTTTATTTCCGTTATAATGTTTTTTGGTCATAAGCATTTAAAAACAAACTATATGGTAGATTAAAGGACATTAAGACCCACAATCTAAGAAAAATGATTATTTAATAATGTTAAGGCTCTTTTAGGCTACATCAGCAGCCTTGTAATCTCTAGGCTATAACAAATTTCCATTTTTTAAATAAATATAAAAGAAAGGATATATATTTTAAAAAAATAGATATGCACACACTGTTTTCTACAACCCTACAATTTTTTGTATTAGGATTCCATCATTTAAATAATCAAAGGTTGCACTAAAAAAAATATATGCATTATAGTTTGCATGAAAAATAGCATATTAATTATAGGAAAACTCAAATTTCACATAATTAGACATGATTTATATGAATAAAAATTACATATTTGAAATCATTATTCATTTATCTACATTTTTATATTTTAAAACCATTTTAAAATTCATTGTATAAGTATCTCTAATCATTCCTACAAGTTAATAGATTCTTTTTTTGCGGGCTTCCATTTCCATTACATTTTCATGAGAGACCATCATGAGTTTGTACCCACCCCTATGTATTGAAATATCATCTCAAATACATGAAGAAATTGTGAATGGATGGAAAGAAATAAGGATAAAAAGCTAGCAAGAAAGAACATTGAAGAAAATGGTTTTGATTACTACATTTGAATCAAGTAACATCACTATCAAATAAGTATTTTATCACTCAACGCAGTATCTACTCATGAAAGTTACATCGTAAATAACTATAAGAATAGGAATAAGAATAAGGTCATGGCTAAGCCAAAAACCAAATTGATGAGTATGACCCCTTTTGGTTATGGAATGACCAAAATTACTCATAAATATAATTTTTAAGTACATATCCACCATATTCATGAATAAAGAAAAAAATGTGTATAAAACATTTGAATCAAATGGGCTCACAATTTCATAAGGATTTGATTATATACCAATTACTGTGCACATATTTTACTACTTATAGAAATATGAAGATTTTATGGAATTTGGGGAAGGTTCGAGAAAATTCTATATAAACAAGTCACACCATCACAACAAATTTCAAAGAGATTTAATTAAAGAACATTAAATGTATACATGTCTAATATTATGGTATTGAAATTTAAATTTTGTTGTCAACCATTATCCACCAATATCATTTATGGTCAAATACAATAAAGTGTAATAAAATATGATCAAATTTTTTTAACTATAGTGAAACATAATCTATTATATTTAATCATATTAAACCCGATTAACTATAAAAAAACATAGACAAATGTATCTCAAACACCAACTATAAACATTCATCGTCAACCTTAATAAGTTTTCTATTATTATAGTGAATGTCCCCTAATAAGTAAATAAAAAAAATTAAAGAAAGTCAAACATTTTCATAATAATTTAACCAAAAATCAAAGATAATCAACCATAAATAATAAGTAACCAAACATAATCAACGTACTATAAACCACACCCAATTTATTCTTATTAGAAAAAAAATAAATATAATATTTTATAAAATATTAAAATAAACAGAAGTACATCATTAGATGTTAATCACATTTTAAGAGATATATATTATTTTCTGTATTCAACCTTTTGTGATCCATAATGAATTAAATAAAGATTTTTGGTACAAATCACAACAATAAGTTGTTGGCCAAGGCCTTTCAAACCAACAAGTGTGGCTCATGATGAGATGAACCACACTTGTGTTTCGAAAAGCATAGGCCAAAAATTTCTATTATATAATTTCTACCTAAACATTTTAGGTTGAAATATATATATTATCTTATATTAAGATATATAAATATTATCTTATATTACATAACCATGACAACCATTTTGTAAGATAAAAACAAATTGTCTTGATCATTAAGGCCGAAAATGGATTCTGAGATGATTGACATTCCTGAAAAATTTCTCCATATGTTGCTTCAAGAATTTGCGTATGATCCGGTTCGACTACCGCTCAGAGAAGACCCGGCTCCGGTTCTATACAACCGGACGACGTTGGAGACTATTTGGGATGCCAAGCACGAGGCAGTTGATCCATTTACCCGCCGGCCCTTAGACATTAACAATGTCAATCCCCAAGCTGAGCTGAGACAAGAAATGCAACGATACATAGTAAACAACTCAAGCCTAACCCTAACGCTAGATGTCATTTCGGACTATACGCACGAGGTGTTAAATGGACGGTTTTCTCTTTTATGCTCTCACCAGTTCTCTTCAGGTGATATTTTGAAAGAATTGTGCAAGATCGTGGATGTCAATTTTCCTCCACAGCTTTTCCTCGCGATTGCTACCGCTCTGTGTTCACTTGTAACGCGATGCGATCAAGTGAAAATACAGGGCATGGTTTTAAGAATTTGTCGTGGGATGTTTTACGACTTGAACATTGAAATTCTATCTACGTCTAGGCTCGATCTTTTCTGCTCTTTGACAGTCCACGTCACTCTCCGTACGTTAGGGCGTGAGAATCTTAGCGATATAGCTAATGAAGACCTCTACAACGGAATGGCAATCCTAAAGGCTGCCTGGATGAAATATCGAATGAGTTGCAGCAGCTCAGAGTCTAAATATGTCGGCGTTCTAGTTGATTCAGTAATTCTTTGCATCTCGCGTTTGGATTACCTGCACCAAGCAGCAATAACTGATAAATGTAGGTCTAGAATGGTGAAGAATAAGAATGAAGATGATGAAGCGAAGACTGTTGATCTAATTAGAGTAGCACTTGAAGGAGGGCTCTGGTTAATTAATTCTGTACTCACATCCACGTCTCATGAGGGAGAAAATGAGTTTTTCTCGGAGTTGAAGAAAACGCTGCAAGAATCAGATATAGTAACACAAATTGTCCGAATGATAGAACTTGTGCTTGCCGGTTTCAAAAGCATGGGATCATCTCATTTGCATTTTGGTATAAATATTATGGTTGCACTTCTCAAGGAAGAAGGCTCTGAAGGAAGAGACGATGCTGTACGAGTTGTTGGCGATTTTCTTGGAAGCAATATGGTGGATGAGTATGATTCATGCGTTAAGTTGTTGCTGCAAGAGTTTATGCACAATGTCGCATAAGTTGTTGCTGCAAGAGTTGTTGACATAGCGCAATTACATGAAGTGATATATTTGCAGTGAAAGTTGTAGGATATCAATGGCATGCACACATAAACGTTTCATGTGTAAAAAATATTAATAATTTTACATTTAATAACCCTAACATGTTTATCAGAATACCAATTAGATTTACAGTAGCTGTACTTATGGATATTGTTGGTGTAAGGTTCACTTATCGTGATGTCAGGTCCATAACACCATTACATCCAGTGCCAGCTAGGGTATAGGCCGGTGCATGATGTAATTTGCATCTCCAGTCCCCGTAAGTATCTTAAATAAATATTGTATGCCAAAACAAGATTCTTTTATTTAAAACGCAGACAAATGCTTTCTAAAATGTCAATTCATTGTTTTAGTCATTATGTTTTGGAGATCCAATAAGGTTAATTTCAGGGAGGACAATGTTCATCACAAAATTAAAATTGATATATTGTTTATCTCCATTCTTATAATAATAATTTATTTATACATATATATATCAAAATAACAAATTTATATAATTTTATCTATTTTCAATATTTTTAATGGTAGTTACATTTGTTATTTCACAATTTAGAAAATACTATTTTTCATTTTTCCAACCTTTTATCAATCAATTTATACACATGTTTTAGTTTTTTTTAACATTTTATTGATTCATATATATAAATATTTGGAAATTTTTTATATTTTATTTTTATATTTATAAAACAATAAATATATATTCTTAAATCATTATAATTTTATTAATATTTTTTATTAATATCAAAAATTACTTTTATATTTATATTCACATTGACATATTTTCTATAAATCTTAAAATTAAAAATTCTTTACAGCTCAAATCTCACTTTCTTCATTTGTTGGTGCAGGTCTTCTATTGTTATGGGTGGTCTAACCACGTCTTGGAATTCTTCAAAAATTGGCTTCTATATGCACTGGTGCCACATGTAATCTTATGTTTTATGCCTTTCATCATCAATATTTTGTTGTAATATATCTCTATAATAAAACAATTATCTCTTCAGGGCATGTTTTCATCATGTGTGTTGTCTTCCACCTTTGTTTTTGCATCTTTTTTATATAGTTTATCAATGCACAGTGTTGCAAGCCTTGCTTCAAGGAACTTTTACTCTTCTTCATAATATTCTTGCTTAACTGCATGCTAGAAATCAATGTTAGGATTAAAAATATTTGCAGAACCATGACAGTTATGTTCTTTATTCTATTCTTTTGTCACTTCATGCTTCCAAGAGGTTTTCTTTCACTTGGTTTTCAGTCTCAAGTGACCTTCTCTCACCAAATAGCATCATTTCAATCTCATGTTTTTGTTGCACCATTTGCAACCATTCATCATTAGGAAACATGATTTCATCAAATTGAACATCAACAAATTGAATTGTTGGATTCACCATAACATGATTTACCATAACATTTGCTACTCCAAAGGCAGTTCATTGTCATCAATAACCTTTATTGCTCCATTCATCAAATCTTCATCCATTAGTGAATGTGCACAATGGGGTTCACAAGAATCTATGTGCTCCTTCTTTTCTTCTTCTGCATACTCATTATATTGGTCATCCACTTGTAGCTGAGCATAGTGGGATTCATGAGCATCTTTGTGTTCTTTCTATGCCTCTTCTGCAAATTCTTTACATTCATCGTACACCTGTTGTTGAGTACACTGAGATTCACAAAACTCTTTACCTTCGACTATATTACTCATCCTTAGACTGAAAAACCTCTCAAGGGTATCCAAAGCCAAGTTTGGCTGACATTGCATTTGTGTGGCTAACATTGCATTTGTGATGAGCAGTACAATGTTGTCTTCTACAAATTCTTTTATGCATTTCAATGCGAAGGCATTCTTTTTCCATTTTTATTTCTGAATCTTTCAAAAAATCTTAACACATCTCTGAATCTTATCCTCTTAGATTTTCCAATTTTTTAGCACTAGTACACTGTCACCCAACAAACAATGTATATATGTTCTTGATCATCACCTCGTTCAATTTCTTATAATCAAGACATAACCTGAGAGTACCATCCTTCTTAACAAAAATTATCAATGCACCCCAAGACGATACACTTGGCCTAATTTATCCCTTATCAAGAATTTCCTTCAACTGTAACTTCAGTTCAACTAACTATGGAGTAGCCATCCTGTAATTTTCCTTTGATGTTGGTGCTTCTCTTAGTACCAACTCAATAGAAAATTCCACTTCCCTATGGGGAGGAAAATCTGAAATATCTACTAGAAACATATCCTCAAATTGTTGTAAGACAACATACCTCTTAAGGATTTTCACATCCTTAACATCCTTACCCTTGTCACTAGAAACATGGGCTGAAAATAGTACACAACCCTTCCTGCAGCTAGATTTAGTTTGCATAGCTGTAACTATCCTCACAGATGTAGGCTTCTTGTTTCCTTCCAAGATTGTCTTTTGCTTATTATCATCTTGGCAATCAATAGCCTTGTCATAACTATCTACTTTGGTCCTATGGAGATAAAACCAATCCATACCCAAAAACATGTTATATGATCCCAATGGAAGAACATTTACATTTGCCTATGTAGACATACCTTTCA
Organism: Pinus tabuliformis; assembly: GCA_031772625.1. Classification (NCBI taxonomy): domain Eukaryota; kingdom Viridiplantae; phylum Streptophyta; class Pinopsida; order Pinales; family Pinaceae; genus Pinus; species Pinus tabuliformis. The sequence goes on from CM062811.1 coordinate 542,307,139, forward strand.
ACTCAAATGGACAAGCTCTTACCCAATGGTGAACTCTCTTCTTAGTACCTATAGGCAACTACACCGATCAAGATTTTGCATACACTTATTTTCTAAAACCACACTTATCCACCAATTCAAGATTAACATAACTATAATTCCACCCAAGGTCAATCAAAATAGAAACAACTGAATCACAAAGATTACCTTCCATCTCAATAATAGATGCCTAGTGATTCTCCTCCTTGTTGTCCACAACTACATAAATTCGAGGAGTCCTATGACCATGATCCCCAACTATCTATGCCTCCTTAGGTCTATATATGTGAGGTTTGCCACCTTGGTACAATGGAAAATAATTCTTGCAATGATCATTTCTGCAAATCCAATACTACAACAGTCCTCTATCGTCACCTCTATTTTTTTTTCTCTCCAAGATGCGGCCCATGTATCTACTCAATTTCATTAAACTTACTTTAAGGAACAACATTTTCTTTCTCACATGCATCTTGAGGTCTTCCGATTTTTGGTGCCACTTCCCTTTAAATTTCTCATTACCCTTGAAATCACACTTAGGCTCCTTTTTACGGTTTTATTGCTCATAACAATGCTTGAGTTTCCTGATGGCTATCTCCAGTGACCGAGGCTCACTAAACTCAATCTGGTCTCTATATGCTACTGGAAACCCATTGATGAACCTTTGAATCTTTGATTTCTCATCCATGAGCTAAGGAACATACCTCAAAAACCCTAGAAACTTGTTATTATACTCATCATATTTCATAAAACCCATCTGCAACTCATAAATCATCTTAGCTTTTTCATCATAAATAGGTACTTCTTCTTGAATATTCTCTCAAACTCATCCCAAATCAACTCTTCTTCTCAAATTCCTTTGACATTATTCTCATCTTCCCACAAGATATATGATTTCCCTTTAAGACTGAAAGTAACTATCTTGGATTTCATGTTCTTTCAATAGTTATGCAATCTGAATAATTTATTCATCCCAAGAAACCAAACCTCTACATCTTCTAACTTCTTCATCTCTCCATCAAATGTAGGTTTTTTTAATTTCTTGAACTCCTCAAGATTGTACTCACTTCACCTATAAGGATGATGGTGATGATGTCTCTAGGATGATGAACTAAAAGGAAAACTATACATATCAGCTATCCTATTAGGCATATCCAAGTATTTTCCACCTCTGATTGTGTCCCCTCTATCAGACCTGTATCCTAATCGAGACTTGCTACCAGATGCCCCATTAGTCTTCTCTTCCTATTCTTGACTAATCCTTAGTTATCCTTGTCTTTGCATGTATGAAAAAATTTAAAGGATCATTGCATTAACATCTGATTTCTTTTCTTAAGCCATTGCTAGTATTTCCTGAGGCTCAACCAACCTCTCATTATCTTCCTTGCAATTTTTGATCTCTGCCCTAGAACTCCTCAATGTTTTTGCTATATGAAGAGAATACTCATCTTCTTGAGCACTACCCTACTGATCTTTACGGAGATTCCCGTGAATTTTATTCCACCATTTTTCTCATTGTCCTTGACTCTTTTCTTTCTGCAACAATGCCATGTCAAAGAAACTAGATGGATACCATAATCAAAATCATACCCCGATGACGTTTAGGGGAGGCTTACCTCATTTGAAAATTCCGTCCATATTAACACAATATATATATGATCATGATCATATTAATATTCCAACATCATGCATGACAATACCAACTACATACCATAACCTCATGAAAGACAACCGTACCCTTGGTAATGCATGCATAAACACATACATATGGCCCATTTGGTCCAAGTATTAAACCTTGCTTTGATACCACTCTATAATGCCACCTCCCACATTTACCCACTTTCATCAGCTTGTCGGGGTAGATATTAGAAGAGGGCTACTATGACATGAATCAACTGCCTAAGTACAATTCAGGAAGTAGAATCGATGGACCAAAATTTTCTTACCTTCCTTAGGAAAAGGCAACCATGTCAGAGACATGTATGTACCACCTAACCATAGATTTGGTTGAACCAAATCTCTCATTTAGTGAATCATCCTTGTGCCATATTCTAAGCATGAATGTGGGATCTCATGGGATAAATAAGTCCATAAAAAACCAAGGGAATCTAGAGGTTAAATCACCTCCACTCTCACCCTACCATGATCTCACCTAAACCTGTCTCGAGATCACAAAACCAAACCAGACTTGGATGCCTTGGAATTCCTTCACCATCCCTTGATGAATTTTCCTGTCTCCACCCACTTGTTTAGGGCTTCCAAGAGAAAACCATCTCCAGCCACAACCCTTGGGATTTTCCTGAGACCAGTACACCCTTATCCAAAACCTTTCTGAAATCGAAAGCTCAACCAAGACTAAATCTCATCACACCATGACTATCTAGTAATGGAAATTTAAGGCTAAAGCCATTGTCCAACTAAGAAAAACACATGCCAATAATAGAAAATGAACTAAATACACACATGCATGTACCATGCATGCCAAAACCAACTAGAAAATCATATATGTAACCTGATACTTGCAAGTATTCCCATTGAAGCTGCTTGATCCAACTTTCCATTGCTTAATCCTTGCTTTCCTTTTCTTTCTTGTCCTTCCTTTCCTCTTCTTGTCCCTTTTTTCTTGCTTTCTTTCTTTCTCCTCTTGGTTCTCTTTTACTCCATTGAAACAAATTCCAGGACTCAACTCTCAAAAATAACCCAAATTGATGCTTTCATGTTGAATTATTATTGTTGCCTCTAATTTCTTTATTTTTCCTACATTTTCCTTGAATTTTATCCTCACATGAAACCTGTGACCTTTCACCTCCCTTTCCTCCTAACTTTCTTTATTATAATGAAAACTCCTATAATTCCTTTTGACAATGCCTTTATTCCCACTAGGATACTTTTCCCAACATTCAAATTGGAATACATGTCCCATGACCTTGGTATTATTTTTCCTTTATTAACTTTATTGCATGAACTTTTAACCTGGGGTTGTCACACATCCCCCCCCTGCTCTCTCTCTCTCTCTCTCTCTCTCTCTCTCTGTATATATATATATATATATATATATATATATATATATATATACATATATATATATATATATATATATATCTTCCCCAACTGTTCATTATCTCTCTCTATATATCTCTCTTGTTCGTCTTCATTTATCTCGTTTTTATTTCCTCTCTCTCCATCTTTACCACTGACCCTCTATATTTTCATAAATGTGCCTCTCTCTCTTCTCCCCTCTCTCTCATTCTCTAACTCCCACCTCCATATTTTCCTCCATATCCCTCTCTCTCTTATTCTATATCTACCCCTCACTCCCTCATTCACTCTCTCTCCCCCATCTCTCTCACTCTCTCATCTTCCCCTCTCTCTCCCCCTCTAGATTTATGTATACCTCTTTGTCACCCGCTTTCTCCTTCTCTCTCTCCTGCTCACTTCTCCTCTCTCGTTCTTTCATTTTCTACCCTCTCTCTCTCTCTCTCTCTACCACATTTCTATCTCTCTATCCCTCACTTCCTTCACTACGTTAAACAAAAGTGTAACTATGTTCGGTATTTGTCAATCTAATTTTGATCGTTTTAATTGTCAAGAAAAATAAATATTATTTTTATAAAATTATATGAATAAATTTCTTTCTCATTTCATAGGTCTAGGAAAGTCAAAGAGTATATATTATGTTAAATATCTCTTTATGATCATTTATTCAATGCACATGGGTCAACCTAGTGTCAAGAATCCCTTCAAGATAAGCAATGTTCTTCAACAATGAAGATTACAAGAAAAACAATGAAGAGAGCATCATGTCAGTCTGAAAAATGAATTAAACAACTAAAAGGTGACATGTCTCCTCATATAAATGACACAATGCTTCACTTGTTCATGTTGGCTCAACTATGGAGGAAGAACTACTATAAATACTGAGCTAAGGTATCTGCAAAACTACACAACAGAATTTTGGACATCTCTGAAATTTCTTATGTGGTGCACGACTATAATTTCTGATGGGTGCATGACTAAATTTCGGATGGCTAAATTTGTGTAGGAAGAACATAACTTGCATTTTTCTGAGATGATTCAGTGAAGAACAAGGACTACAATCCACATTACAAGAATGTATCAATTCACACTCATCTACAAGATCGGATAAGGACAAAGACTCAAATTCACCATGAGTGTTGGAAATTTATATGATGGGATCCTAATAGTTAGGATGAGAAAGAGTGAAGCAATTACATATGTATACCACAAAATCATAAGTCCTTGCATGGGTGAAAGGAATAAGGCCTCGGATCTTTGTTTCAGAATACAATCATAATCTTGGCAACCCTTATGAAAAACTCTCACAAAGACGTACACTATCTAAACATACAAATTATCTCGGTGCAATACTCTATCAACATATTTGACATATTCATGATCATAAAGCCTACGAAGATAAGGTCATAATGAAGAATGATATGATGACCTTGTAGATAGAATGAAAATCTTTGTGGAAATGAAGCAATGATGTTCTTAGTAAGTGCAGCAATGATCTAGATGAAGGAGCACTCATGGTGTAGTAGCGATTTAGATGAAGAAGCCATTTTGGTACAACTATGATATTAATCTCAGCATTGACTTCAAAAATGATCGGTGTCTTAGTCTTGGAGTGACATAGTATATCAAGGGTTAAGATCTTGGTATTTTTCAATTGGAATCTCTATAAGAATAATTTTGTGTGGTTTTTCCTCTTCAAGAGGGAGAGGTTTTGTCCCTGGTAGAAAGCCAAACATCTTGTGTTCTTGGCTCTTTGTTTTGGTAGAAGTTTGATGAAGGAAACACACACACTAATAATAAGAAGAATATCAAGCTAAGATAAATTGTAAAAGAACTTCACAAATTGTTATCAAGTCTAGAAGGATTCTGCTAATACTAATCCATAGATTCTTCAACATAGTATCCAAAGGAAGGGTATTAAAAGGAGACATCAAAGCAAGGTTTAAGGGTTCAAGGATAAAGTCTACAAAAAGCAGTCTACAACAACAAAGAATTTTTTCCTATACAACCTTCAATAATCTATAATACTTACAGTCTCAGTACTATACTATTGAGATCTCGGTGCCACAATAGGATTGGGAAACTTCGGTCAAAGAATGAAGTTTTGATCACAAGTACTTAAAACTTGAGTTCATCACAACAATTTTCGATGCCTTTCACAGTCAGTGTCTATACCACAGGGATATCAATATAGAATGAAGGTGTTCGATGATGGGTCTCCACTATAAAATGATCATCATGGAAAGCAACATCAAGGCCTATGGTTCTACATAATGATTCAAGATTCCATAATCCACTTATGTGATAGAAAGACAATGACATCTCAATTTCATCAACATTTTGTTAATCGTAAGTATTATATGTAGAAGGCGAAGCAACTTTAAGACAATAAGGCAAGCTTCATACCATTTCATAGAGGATCTCATCTGAAGGAAGCATCAGTGCATCTTCTTCAACCACCATTAAAGAAATCAAGGTGAATATTTCATCTTCACATGACAAGTAAGTATCTTTTCAATTTATATATTTGGTTAAATGACTTCATGATTGCATGGACATCTATAGGTTGGATGGGTCAACAAGATTCACTGCATGAGGAAAGAGGATAGACATAATACTCTAAGTAGCTGAAGTCATTAAACATATCAATAAGTATCCTCAGAATTTATGGAAAGTGATCCTCATGAAAGATCCCCACACATAGAAATATTGGAGACATAAAAGTGATGTAGGTGATAAGCTCATTCTCTAAATATGCAATGAAGAATTTCACATGGAGTCTATTATTCTTGAGAGTAAAAATGGAAGTTGGATATCTTGATAAGATCCCATTTACAAGAACTAGGAAGGAAAATAATCATCATCGTTCTAATTGATAGGCAAGGTAACAAATATCCATGAACAAGAAGGTTACCTAATTCAAATACTTGTGGTCTCTATGCTATATAGAGAAAGACAAGTTGATGACAGAAATATTGAAGGTTAAAAGAACTCAAACATGTGTACAAAGGAAAGGGAAGGTTGGTCCTCAAAGAAGATAGAATAAGTATAGCTAAGATTCAATGCTATAAAAAGATTTTGGAAGCTCATATCACTGAAATATGGAGGAATATGAAGAAAAGGGCCAAGAAAATAGGGAGTAACAAATCTCTCCTATGAGTAAGATAATATTCCTCACAAAAGGGTCCTATCATAAGCTCCTAAAGATTGTGTTATAAGATATGACAATGATAATAAGATGCATCATGGAATCATGGAAGCATTAGAAACAAGCGATTGTGACATGAAAATGAGAATAATAAAGGAAAAAATCCATGGAAGACAAACATGTACGGTATATAGCTCTTGGGAACTGCAATGAATGTTGGAGAAAAGAAAGGAGTCATGTAAGGCTCATCATACATCAAGTCAAAAAGGAAACATCTACGAATTGGGGATATACAAGATCCTCAAAATTCTCTAATGGAATCATCATCGATGGGTTCTCTAATATAGAGAGGAAATAGGAATTTCAACAAGAATTCGATCCTATGGAATCCATGAGATAATGATGTGATGACATAAATAAGATCAAGAAATTGAAGATCTCTTCGATCAAGGAAGATGCCAGAAGAAGCCTTGATGAACTGAAGATAAAGTAAGGTATGTATGCTTGTGTTTAATATTATAGTGTCATGTTGTATGGTTGCAGGTAATATGGATTTTTTCTTCTATCTTAAGAAGCATGATCAAGAGAAAGAGGATATCTTCCTCTGAAAATATGCAGGAAGGAATAAGTCACACTAGATGAAATCAACACAATATCTCCTCATATGAAGTATGAGGTGATTGGCTATAGTAAAGAAACTCTGATTGAAAGCTATGGAATGTGTGAGGAAGGAATATATTGTGAGATATGCAACCATGATGAAGGAAATCAACATCCAAAACACCAAGAAGATTTGACTAGGAAGTCTCTAATGAAAGTCTTAAAAGAGTGAAGACCGTTGATAATGGATATCTTTGGGATATGTGACAATATGTGTACAGGATGATGATACCTACAAGAAGATGTGATGATTAAGAGCCATCTCGTAAGGTATGATTTAATTTAATATATTGTTTTAATTTCTTGAATAATACCTAGATGAATTCATGCAAGGCTACTAGAACAAGACTTGTAAGTACAAGTGGAACCAACATTCATGTGCTATATGGAAATCCCTGAAAGAAGCACTAAGAGAAAAAATTAGCCATATGAAAAAGGTTGCATATATGTACCAAGAAGGCCACTTTCCATGAAGAAAGGAATGACATGACAGAATAAGAAGGAAAGTGATCAATGATTGTTGCCCTACAAGGAAGAAGCTCAACAAAATTTCATGATATCAAGGATAGAAGTTGATGAAGCAACTGAAGGACCCTCAAAGAAAAAGTTTCTATTATATAGAAGAGTCCCTAGCTATGAGGGAGCTCTGATAGGTCCCTGATGAAGAGGGAGATTGAATTCAAAACACCCCTAATTACAAAGGAGTGACAATTGTGTTTTTCCATGTCATGTGTCATGCACTAGACCAGGACTAATAACCGTAAGTCTAGATGAAGGTCGTGAATGGAAATGTAGACATGTTAGGCACAATATTCTTGTCTTCACTTGGGAAGAAAGAATGGGTGGATTGGGTAATCATCTGGCATCTATACTCTTTGAGGATGTGTAAGGCATCCAAGATAAGAGTGGGCAAGAGGATCGATATTCTTTGAGGGTAGGGAACCAAAGATAAGAGTAGTCTTATAAGGTCTACTCAGTGAACACTCGGGTGGGTATTCACCTTGAGATACGATGATGAAGGTGTCTGTAAATCATTGGTCTTGCCAACATTGTAGATCATGGTCTCATGGAGAGATGGTGTTGTTAGTCAAGGACTTGCACTACGACAATGTTGATTGATATGATTCTATATAGATGGGATTACCAATGTGTTTCTTCTTATGAGAAATTCTCTAGATCGACAATTTAACCAAGTACCATTGTAAATACATCCCTAGTTAAGAGGGAGTGTTGAATAAAAGTGTAACTAGGTTCAATATTTCTTAACGTAATTTTGAACTATGTACTTGTCAAGAAAAAGAAATATAAATTTTATAAAATTATATGAATGAGTTTCTTGCTCATTCCAAAGGTCTAGGAAATTCAAAGATTTAATATTCCCACTAGGATACATTTCCCAACATTCAAATTGGAATACATGTCCCATGACCTTGGTCTTATTTTTCCTTTATTAACTTTATTACATGAACTTTTAGTCTGAGGTTGTCACACATCCCCCCTCCTCTCTCTCTCTCTCTCTCTCTCTCTCTCTCTCTCTCTCTCTCTCTCGCTCTGTGTGTGTGTGTGTGTGTGTGTGTGTGTATATATATATATATATATATATATATATATATCTTCCCCAACCATTCATTATCTCTCTCTATATATCTCTCTTATTCCTCTTCATTTGTCTCTTTCGTCCTTCCTATCTCTCCATCTTTATTGCTAACCCTCTGTATTCTCATGTATGTGCCTCTCTCTCTTCTCCCCTCTCTCTAATCCTCTAACTCCCACCTCCATATTTTCCTCCATCTCCCTCTCTATCTTATTCTATATGTACCCCTCACTCACTCATTCCCTCTCTCTCCCCCATCTCTCTCATTCTCTCTCTCATCTTCCCCTCCCTCTCCCCCTCTAGATTTATGTATATGTCTTTGCCAACCCCTTTCTCCTTCTCTCTCTCCTACACACTTCTCCTCTCTCATTCTCTCATTTTCTACCCTCTCTCTCTCTCTCTCTCTCTCTCTCTCTCTCTCTCTCTCTCTCTCTCTCTCTCTATCTATCTCTCTCTCTACCACTTTTCTATCTCTCTATCCCTCCCTCCCTTCACTACATTAAAGAAAAGTGTAACTATGTTCGATATTTGTCAATCTAATTTTGATCATTTTACTTGTCAAGAAAAATAAATATTTTTTTTGTAAAATTATATGAATAAATTTCTTGCTTATTTCATAGGTCTAGGAAAGTCAAAGAGTCAATATTATGTTAAATATCTCTTTATGAGCATTTATTCAATGCACATGGGTCAACCTAGTGTCAAGAATCCCTTCAAGACAAGCATTGTTCTTCAACAAAGAAGATTACAAGAAAAAAAATGAAGAGAGCATCATGACAGTCTGTAAAAATGGATTAAACAACTGAAAGGTGACATGTCGCCTCATATAAATGACACATTGCTTCACTTGTTTATGTTGGCTCAAATATGGAGGACGAACTACTATAAATACTTAGCTAAGGTATCTGCAAAACTACACAACAAAATTTTGTACATCCCTGGAATTTCTTATGTGGTACATGACTATAATTTTTGATGGGTGCATGACTGAATTTTGGATGGCTGAAGTTGTGTAGGGAGAACATAGCTTGCATTGTTCTGAGATGATTCAGTGAAGAATAAGGACTATAATCTGCATTACAAGAATGTACCAATTCACACTCATCTAAAAGATCAGATAAGGACAAAGACTCAAATTCACCATGACTGTTGGACATTTATAGGATGGGATCCTAACAGTTAGGATGAGAAAGAGTGAAGCAATTACAGATGTATACCATGAAAGCATAAGTCTTGGCATGGGTGAAAGGAATAAGGTCTCAAATCTCTATTTCAGAATACAATCATAATCTTAGCAACCCTTATGAGCAACTCTCACAAAGACGTACACTATCTCAACATACAAATTATCTTGGTGCACTACTCTATCAACATATTTTACATAGTCATGATCATAAAGCCTACGAAGATAAGGTCATAATGAAGAATGATATGATAACCTTGTAGATAGAGTGGAGATCTCTGTGGAAGTGAAGCAGTGATGTTCTCAATAACTACAGCAGTGATCTACATGAAGGAGCACTCATGGTGTAGCAGCGATTTAGATGAAGAAGCAATTCTGGTACATATGATAGTAATCTCAGCATTGACTTCAAAGATGATCAGTGTCTTGGTCTTGGAGTGACATAGTATGTCAAGGGTCAAGGTCTTGGTATTCGTCAATTTGAATCTTTATAAGAATAATTTTGTGCGGGTTCCGACAAAATTGTTCTTATAGAACAACAAGTGATTCTCACTAGGATACTTTTCCCAACATTCAACTTGGAATACATGTCCCATGACCTTGGTCTTATTTTTCATTTATTAACTTTATTACATGAACTTTTAACCTGGGGTTGTCACACATCCCCCCTCCTCTCTCTCTCTCTCTCTGTATATATATATATATATATATATATATATATATATATATATCTTCCCCAACCATTCATTATCTCTCTCTATATATCTCTCTTATTCCTTTTCATTTATCTCTTTTGTCCTTCCTCTCTCTCCATATTTACCGCTAACCCTCTGTATTTTCATGTATAAGCCTCTCTCTCTTCTCCCCTCTCTCATCCTCTAACTCCCACCTCCATATTTTCCTCCATCTCCCTCTCTCTCTTATTCTATATGTACCCCTCACTCCCTCATTCACTCTCTCTCCCCCATCTCTCTCACTCCCTCTCTCTCCTCCTCTAGATTTATGTATATCTCTTTGCCACCCCCCTTCTCCTTCTCTCCCTCCTCACTTCTCCTCTCTCGTTCTTTCATCTTATACCCTCCCTCTCTCTCTACCATTTTTATATCTTTCTATCCCTCCCTCCCTTCACTACATTAAAGAAAAGTATAACTATGTTCAGTATTTGTCAATCTAATTTTGATCATTTTACTTGTCAAGAAAAATAAATAGTATTTTTATAAAATTATATGAATAAATTTCTTGCTCATTTCATAGGCCTAGGAAAGTCAAAGATTCAATATTATGTTAAATATCTCTTTATGAGCATTTATTCTATGCACATGGGTCAACATAGTGTCAAGAAGTCATTCAAGACAAGCACTATTCTTCAACAAAGAAGATTACAAGAAAAACAATGAAGAGAGCATCATGTCAGTCTGCAAAAATGAATTAAACAACTAAAAGGTGTCATGTCGCCTCATATAAATGACACAATGCTTCACTTGTTCAAGTTGGCTCAACTATGGAGGATGAACTACTATAAATACTGAGCTAAGGTATCTGTTGACACCTAATCTTCATGATTGGGGGAATTTTGTGTAAATAAATGAATTAGGAATGTGAACACTCATCGGGAGATGAACTGAAAAATCACTCCTATTGTATATAACAATGACCTACCTATGGAATAATAGATGAATCAGTTTTTTGTTTTGTGGAGTTACTGCCTGGCCTGACATGGTATCAGAGCCAACCCTTTTTTTAGCTGTTGTAACTCCTTGTCTGCTCTCCATATAGCTGAGCAGCTCCTCCATAAAATTAGCTGCTCCTGACATGGTAGCTGCACCACTGCCCTCCACTATTCAGCGTTGTCCATCCTGTCTGACTGTCCAAACGTTTCAAAGAAAAAAAAGGGGTGTTGTCCTGACAAGCACTGTCCTGTGCGTTAAGTTTTTTTGAAATACCCTGAAATGCTCTGACTTGCGCCTGCTGCCTCCATTGCATGAATTGATAGCCTTAGGTCCTGCGCTGGAGTGTCAGGCCCGTTTTGCTTTGCAATTCTGAACTGTAAACCTGACGTGACACACATGGGCAGCGAGAAGACTATCTTGTCGGTGTTTGCTAGACGCTGTCACATGAATTTCTTCACCTGATTACTCTGTCCTCCATTACTGGTTCTCATCTTGCTTTCGGCGTCCACGCTTTCAGCCTTCTATCCAACCCTGTGTCGATTTCTTTTCTTCAATATGCACCAAGACGTCGGCCTTGCGAGTCCATTATAATGCCGAACTGCAGTCGACGGACACTAAAGAAGCCTGTGAAGTGGTTCTTGAGTTGGCGGTAACGGGAAATAATGGCCAGGAGCATCATATGACGTTAAGTGTTACGATAAATCCAGATGATTCCCGGCATTACAGTGTTGACGGCAAGGTAAAATCATTCAAAGACGTTAAGATCAGTCCTTGTTCACAATCTTATCATCGTTGAAAGGATCTTTTCGGCTGCCTTCTTGATTAACTTCTGCAGGTTACAGCGATTCGAAGGCCTGAAAGCTCCTGTCAAAGATCTATTGGCACCGCCCGAATGAGTGGTATACGTTTGCATAACATTTGGTATTGAACCACTTGTCATTGTATATGTCGTGTTGTTGTTTGACACAACGTTTGAGTTTTGAATATTGAATGCATTTAAATTATTAACGTTGTTGAATTAATGTTTGAATGTGAATATCAACATTTATTGAATGTGTATTAAAGTAGTGGTTTGAATAATATTCACGTTGTTCGAGTATTAACGTGGTGCGCATCCAGGGAAAATGATGTGGGTGTTAACACTGTGCGTTATGGGTTTATACATATGCCCGTCCAAGTCTGTGGTCTAGAGCATATATATTGAATGGTATATATTGACCAACATATATATATTGAATGGTTTTCATTTGAATGCGTTGAATGGAATATGAACTGAGTTTGTAGAATGGAATATGTTGGATGTATTATATGAGGATGCTTTTATAAACATTGGAGGGATTTGAAGAAAACATAGTGCATAAAGTATTTGAAATTTTTTTCCCTTTTGAGTACAATTTCACTGTATATCAAGAGAAGTATTTTTTCTATTAGCAGAAGTATTTTTTTTACAGAATGCATTCAATCATCTCTATGGTAGGAATAGTTCTCACTGGCAAGGAGAACTATCCTGAATGGTCCCGGATGATAAAACACACCCTCATCTTCAATGAGTTGTGGAAATGAGTGTGTGTCGGAGAAGGAGACAATGACCCTGTACAGCCTACCTCAGACAAAGAGCTCGTCATTTGGGAAAACAAGAACAAAAAAGCCTATGCATTAATCGTAGCTTCTGTAAATGAAGAGGTGAGTCGCCATATTTCATCATATTCAACTTCCTTTGAAGCTTTACAAAAGCTGAAAGAACTCTATGACTCACATTCTACACTTGAAGTTGTTCAGCTCATGATTAAACTCTTCACTCTTGAACTGAAAAATAATGATCCTCTTGCTCTTGCATCTGAAGTAAAGTCTATAATGCATGATATCAAATCCATTAAGGTTGAGCTGGATATCCCTCTTATTTCTTTTCTCAAGGCACTCTATCCTACTTACTCCAATTATCTTGAGTCTTTACAAGCAAATGGAAATATTAAAGATATAACCTTTGACTCTCTTGTGAAAAAGTTTGTTGAAAGAGAGAAAGCCTCTGGAAAGAAGACAGCCCCTGAATCTTCCGAAGAGACTGTGTGCCTTGCTCATAAAGAAAAGCATCCTACTCAAGATTCTACAAGAGGAAGAGGTGGACGAAGAGGAAGAGGAAGATATTTCAGAGGCAGTGGGGGTAGACATTCTCAAGGAGAAAAGGCATATTTACATTGCATTCGCTACAAAAGAAATGGATCACATGATGCCTCTACATTCAAGCTACCATGGGACAAGATTGAGCAGAAAAGAAACCAACAGAAAGGTAAAACAAATGATACAGACAAAGGTAAAGCACCTGAATCCACTCACTATATTGAGGCACAATGTAACATTGGAGTAAATGAAGATTTGTTTAATGCTTCACTTGCTTCTTTGAAAAATGATTGGTTGCTTGATTTAGGAGCAACCTGTCACATGACTCATAGCAAATATTTTTTTAAAGATCTCACTGATAATGTTGATGGAGCAGTATACTTTGCATATCAGTCAAAAATCAATCCATCAGGGCTTGGCACAATCAGGCTTAAACTGCCTAGTCTTCCAGACTTTCTTCTGGATCATGTTCTATATCTCCCATAGCTCAAGAGAAACTTGTTGTCCTTGGTCCACATCTGCCAGCAAGGAACCTTTGCTCATGCACAACATTTCTCATATATTTCTCATCATGAAGAAGGTTCACTCCATCAAGTTTATTATGGCATGCTAGATTTGGACATTTAAACTATGACAGTCTCCGCTTATTGAAGAAAAATGGTGTCGCTGGTTTGCCTACAATTCCTAGGAAAAATAAGCAATGTGATGCTTGCATTCTAGGAAAGCATAGCAAACAGTCTTTTCATGATTCACATTCAAGAGCACATAGGAAGCTTGAACTCATTCATTTAGATTTTATGTGGTCCAATGCCTGTTCCTTCTGCAAATGGAAATAAATATATCATAACATTTATTGATGATTACACCAGAATGTGTTCGGTTTATTTATTGAAGAACAAATCTAATGCCTTTCAAACATTCAAGAACTTTCATAAATGGATTGAAAATGATGCACAATCTCATATTGGGTCTATTCACACTGATAATGGAAAAGAATATACATCAAATGAATTTGAAAACTATCTTCGCCAACATGGGATCAAACATCAAACAATTGTGCCTTATAATCCCCAACAGAATGGTGTAGCTGAAAGAATGAATAGAACAATCTTGAATATGGTACGATCCATGCTTTTCTTCAAAAATGTAAAGATAATGTTTTGGGCTGATGCTGTTCTATGTGCTGGATATATAAAGAATAGATGTCCATCTAATTCTATAAGAAAAAAGACTCCTTATGAATTGTGGTATGGACATGTTCCTTCGGTAAAACATCTCAGGATCTTTGGTTCCACTTGTTATGCTTCAATACCAAAGGTACATAGAAACAAACTTGGTGCTAGAAGTCATAAGTGTATCTTCCTGGGGTATTCAAACACCTCCAAAGCATATCTCCTCTATGATGAAGTAAATAAAAAGTTTGTTGTATCTAGAGATGTAATTTTTCTTGAATCATCCAAATCTGACAATGTTGTTGAGCGGCAACTTGATCGCTTGGATATATTCGCAAAAACAAAATCATTTCAAGAATTTGATAATCAGATTCCACATCTTGAAGGGGGGATTCCTATACTAGATCAACATGTGGAATCTTCTTCTGAAGAACAATCTCCCCTGCATGAAACTCCAACAAAGGATGATGATTTAAGTGATGTAATTGATAGAATTGGGAGACTCAATCTTGATTCAGTCCCAACTCAATCAACAGAGCAGCCTGGACCATCTCAGAAAGGTCCCCCAAAGTGGCTGACAAAGACACTTGAAAGTGTTCATCCTGATGAAAGTGGAAAAACAGGAACCAGAAACTCAAACCAACAAAATGGAGGTGATGTAGATGACTCTAATTCACCTGTTGATATGGATGTTACTTATGATTGTGAATTGAACTTGTCTACAGATTTTGAACCAAATTCCTTCAAAGAAGCTGCTTCTCATGATGAATGGAAAGAAGCGATGCAAAAGGAGTATGATGCCCTCATAAAGAACGGCACTTGGAAGCTGGTTGATCCTCCATTTGGAACCAAACCAATTGGCTGCAAGTGGGTCTACAAGAACAAGTACAAAACTGATGGCTCACTTGACAAGCACAAAGCTAGGCTTGTGGCAAAAGGTTTTGCATAGAAGGAAGGGGTCGATTATGAGGAAACTTTTCCCCCCACAGCAAAATGGGCCACCATCCAGACACTCTTTGCACTAGCAGCTCAGAACGGTTGGAAAGTCCATCAAATGGATGTAAAAATTGCCTTCTTGAATGGAGATCTAAAAGAGAATGTTTTTATGTCCCAGCCTGAAGGATTTGCTATAAAAGGACATGAACATAAAGTATGAAAACTTGTGAAGTCCCTGTATCGCCTCAAACAAGCACCGTGAGCTTGGTATGAAAAACTAACTGAGCATCTTCTGAAACTCAACTTCAATCATTTTGATCTTGATGATGCAACTTTATTTGTCAAGAAAGTTGGCAAAAGTTGTATATCTTGTGGTATATGTAGATGATCTTTTAATGACAGGGAACACTGAAAGCTACATTGCATCCATAAAGAAGGAATTGGGGAAAAGTTTTGAAATGACTGATTTGGGCTATGTTCATTACTATCATGGCATTGACGTAACCCAACATCCAAAATCCACATTTCTTTCTCAAAAGAAATACATTGGAGATTTGTTAAACAGATTTGGCATGACAGAGTGCAATCCTCTTTCTACTCCAATGGAACAAAACTTAAAGCTGACATCTATTGAAGGAAAGAAATTTGAGGATGCAACAAAGTATAGACAGCTTGTACGAAGTCTCATCTATCTCACTACGACCAGACTAGACATTTCATTTGTTGTTGGAATCCTCTCCAGATTTATGCAAAATCCTTGTGAGGGACATTGGTCTACTGCAAAAAGAGTTCTAAGGTACTTGAAGGGAACTTAAGACCTTCGAATCAAGTATACACAGGTGGATGACTTCAGCTTGATTGCATACTCTGATTCAGACTTCGATGGAGACAAAGAAACCGGGGTATCTACTTCAGGATATTCTATGAGTCTTGGATCAGGAGCCGTCTCCTAGAAATCACGCAAACAATCAGTTCTAGCAAATTCCACAACAGAAGCGGAATACCTGGCAGCAGCTAAAACAACGAAAGAAATTGTGTGGCTCAGGAAAATTCTTGAAGATTTGCAGGTAAAACAAGTACAGTCAACTCCACTCATGATTGGCAACACCTCTGCAATAAAGTTGGCCAAGAACCCAAAGTTCCATGATTGAACAAAGCATATCAATACTAAATATCATCTGATTCGACATCATGTTGAGGCCAAAACAATCCATCTTCGTCATTGTTCCACAAATGAGCAAATTGCAGACATCTTCACTAAAGCACTTGGAAGGGAAAATCTTGAATGATTCAGAATGATGCTTGGACTCACCAACACCCCTTCAGATTAAGGGGGGGAATGTTGACACCTAATCTTCATGATTGAGGGAATTTTGTGTAAATAAATAAATTAGGAATGTGAACAGTCATCGGGAGATGAACTGAACAATCACTCCTTGTTAGAACTCTGGACACCACATATCTCCACAATGGTATGATATTTTCCACTTTGGGCCTAAGCCCTCATGGATTTGTTTTTGGGCTTTACCCCAAAAGGCCTCATACCAATGGAGATATTTTTCCATCCTTATATACCCATGATCCTCCCCACTTCTAGTCAATGTGGGACTTTGGCCGTACACCCAACAATCCTCCCCTCAAACAAAGGACCATCGAGCCTCCCCTCAAACGATTATCCATCTGTCCACTCTCTACCAACCAGGATTCTCCACTCCAATGCGTTGGAAGCACACGCCTTACATGGAAGCACCACCTGCCTCGAGAGCTTGCTCTATCCTAGGTCAACTCTTCTTCACCGTGTTGGGACCAGACACGTCCAGGAAGAATCCGGAGCACACCGCCTATCTAACCGAGCTCATCCACGGATCCCATCGTGATATTACCAGGGCCCACCACCTTCGTTCGGCATTCTGAGGATTCATCCACTTGGCTAACTTCGGGGCATGGCTCTGATACCACTTGTTAGGACTCTGGACACCACATATCTCCACAATGGTATGATATTGTCCACTTTGGGCTGAAGCCCTCATGGATTTGTTTTTGGGCTTTACCCCAAAAGGCCTCATACCAATGGAGATATTTGTCCATCCTTATATACCCATGATCTTCCCCACTTCTAGTCAATGTGGGACTTTGGTCGTATACCCAACACTCCTATTTTATATAACAATGACCTACCTATGGAATAATAGATGAATCAGTTGTTTGTTTTGTGGAGTTATTGCCTGGCCTGACAGTATCTGCAAAACTACATAACAGAATTTTGGACATCTCTGAAACTTCTTATGTGGTGCATGACTAAATTTCGGATGGCTAAAATTGTGTAGGGAGAACATAACTCGTATTGTTCTTAGATGATTCAATGAAGAACAAGGACTAAAATTTGCATTACAAGAATGTATCAATTCACACTCATCTACAAGATCAGATGAGGACAAAGTCTCAAATTCACCATGACTATTAGACATTTATTCTATGGGATCCTAACAGTTAGGATGAGAAAGAGTGAAGCAATTACAAATGTATACCACAAAAGCATAAGTCCTTGCATGGGTGAAAGGAATAAGTCCTCGGATCTTTGTTTCAGAATACAATCATAATCTTGGCAACCCTTATGAAAAGCTCTCACAAAGACATACACTATCTCAGCGTACAAATTATCCCAGTGCAATACTCTATCAACATATTTTACATAGTCATGATCGTAAACCCTACGAAGATAAGGTCATAATGAAGAATGATATGATGACCTTGTAGATAGAGTGAAGATCCCTGTGGAAATGAAGCAGTGATGTTCTTAGTAAGTGCAGCAATGATCTAGATGGAGCACTCATGGTGTAGCATTAATTTAGATGAAGAAGCAATTTTTGTACAACTATGATATTAATGTCAGCATTGACTTCAAAGATGATTGGTGTCTTAGTCTTGGAGTGACATAGTATGTCAAGGGTCAAGGTCTTGGTATTCGTCAATTGGAATGTCTATAAGAATAATTTTGTGTGGGTTTTCCTCTTCAAGAGGGAGAGGTTTTGTCCCTAGCAGAAAGCCAAACATCTTGTGTTCTTGTCTCTTTGTTTTGGTATAAGTTTGGTGAAGGAAACACACACACTAATAATAAGAAGAAGATCAAGCTAAGATAAATTGTAAGATAACTTCACAAATTGTTATCAAGTATAGAAGTGATTCAGGTGGATATTGGTGGACACCCACCAATTCCACTTGGACACCCGCTATTGCTTCTTCCAGTTTTTCAGTTTCCTTAATTTTAGCACAGTTTACTATTTTTAGCAGTTTTTCGGGTCCTAAACTTCCAGAGCCATTTTGAGGCCCTAAACGACATTTTTTGGGAAATCTACTGCCAAAAACTTCACGTCCAAAATCATATTTTCCATCATAGTCCTTGGAGATATATTTCTAATGGGCTATCATGCATGTCAAATAGAGATAATATGACCAAGTTGTGACCCTGAAAAGTTGGTTGTCCAACTCACCCCAACGGGGCCCATAAACTCTCGGTGTTACATCTCCTCAGGTTAGGGTTTTGGTTGTTTAGGGTTTTCTCTTATTGTTCAATAATATGAAGTCCCTTGAGCCTCATTGTAAGACAGTTCAGAGGTATGTAGCCGCCACATCTCTTCTCAGAGATAAGCTACCATCGCCCTAGCTGGTTTATTTCCATTCCTGTTTGTAAGCATATTTCAGTATTTTACATTAATAAAATGAAGTATTATTTCTGGTGCATCTCTGTGTTTATGGTTATATCTGTAATTTGTTGCATTCCTATTTAAATCCGAATTAGTGGTATCAGAGCGGTTTGCTTTTCTTCTCTGCTTTTCTTTGCATGTCCCCAACAAGGTCAAGATATAAGGAGTTAGGGCTTGAACTGGTCGAACCTTTGCAACACCAGCCTTGCAAATCGCGATGGCCTCCCATGGCGGATGAAAAGAAAGATGAGGGAGCGGGAGATCCTATCAAAATATTGCTCGAAGAAGCCCTCGAGCGAAAAAGGAATGCGATGATGGACAACTTTGCCTAGATCCTTTAGCGGCAACCCAAGGGCGACGCATCGGCTCCCAATCTCAACTATGGAAATGCCACATTATTTAAGGTACAATTTAATTTTGAAATCCCCATATTCGAGGGTTAGATAGATGAAAATTCCATCGATAAATGGTTAAATGTGCTAGAGGGTTATTTTTCTATTCATGATTTTTGTAGTTTGGAAAAGATTATTTTTGCTCTTCTTAAAGCAGCCCTCCACATCAAGGATTGTTGGGAAACCTACTGTGAGAAGAAGGATGAAAGTATAAGCTCACTATTTTCAGTCGCACCCACTTGGAATTCATTTCGGGATGCCATCAAGGAGCAGTACTACCCTGTTGGAAGCTATGAGGATCAATACATAAAGTGGACCACACTGCGGTAGGGAAGGGACCAAGACATGCCAAGATTTACCAATATTTTCCATACCCTTCACAAAAATTTGGGTATCAAGGATACAGAGTATCATTTGGTACTCAAATACCATGGCTGCCTGCACAAGTAAATCTAGGAAGAAATAGAATTCCTAAACATCTCCTCACTCGGCACGGCATACCGGTATGCTATCAAGGTCGAGCAAAAGTTTAAACAGAAGAAGCGAGACTTTGGATCTGCGGATCTGGAACAAGGAAAAAGGTGCCCCCAAACCGCAGAACAAAGGAAAAAGCTAAGGTGGGGCAACCCAAGACAACCTACCAAAGCTACAAGTAAAGATCAGCGCCGCAAAGCCAAAAAAGGACACGGAAAAGTGGTGTGAGTTCCATAAGGGCTCCACTCACAATACAAGTGAGTGTCGGGCCAAGTAGTCACTGGTGGCTAAGCTAAAGGTTTCAGAATCAGGTGCATGTTCTGACTCTGAGTTAGAACCTGATAAGGGGAATGACAAACTGAACCAAATTATCAATGTGGAGCCCAATGCCACTGCTGCCACCACGAAGATCCAGAAGGAGGAACCCGAAGATCCAAAGGAGGAGGAGCATCTCTTCCACTCCAAGATGTGGGTAAAGGGTTCCCTGCTACACTTCATTGTCAATAGGGGAGCCAAAAGAACCTCATTTTGGCAGAGGTCATGAAGTGGCTAGGCTTACTAAACACAACACATCCACAACCATACACAATCGGATGGCTTCACCAAGGATGAGATCTTCGCGTGAGCCAACAGTGTCACCTTCCATACAACATCAAGCCCTTCATGGATGAGGTATTGTGTGACATTTCTCCCCTTGAATTTTGTGATGTATTATTAGGAAAACCATACTTGTGGAAGCAACATGTTGTGTATGAATCGAGGCCCCGTACTCTTATTGTTACTTTGGGAAATAAATTGTACAGGATACCAGAGGTAGCACCGCCTACCGCCATCTCTTTGGTTACTGCAAAAAAAATGTAATAAGCTCATTTCCAAAACCGTGATTTTTTTTTTCTTGATGATACATCCTCAAGGAAATAAGAAGATGGTGGCCATGACCTCCACACAAGGCCCCTCCACATGACCACTACAGATGGACAAGGTCATGGAGGAGTATGAGGACATCTTCACCTCCCCTGAAGGGATTCCTCTGCACTGCCAAGGCAAGCACTCCATTGATCTGACCCTAGGTGTGTTGTTTCCCAATGGACCAATCTATCAGTGCTTTGTTCCAGAGAACGATGAAATCAAGAGGCAGATTTAGGAGCTGGTGCAAAAAGGTCACATCCGTCTGAGTTCATCACCCTGTGGGAGCTTGATCATGTTGGTACAGAAGAAGGATGGGACTTGGAGACTCTGTATTGTCTATCTGGTGCTAAACAAGATCATTGTCTATAATAGGTACCCAATCCCATGGATTAATGACCTCCTGGACCAACTGAAGGGGGAAAAATATTTCAGCAAGATTGATTTGAAGTCAAGATATCACCAGGTACCAATCAAACCCTCTGATGTGTGGAAGACTACCTTCAAAGCCAAGTAGGGCCTTTTCAAATGGTTGGCTATGCCTTTTAGATTGACGATTGCTCCTGTAATCTTCATGAGGCTAATGGATGACATCTTGCGGCCATTCACCAACTCATTTGTAGTGGTATACTTGGATGACATCCTGATCTTCAGCCAGAGTTGGGAAGAGCACCTCCACCACATCCGACAGGTTCTCTAAACACTACTGCAACACAAGTTATGTGCCAATTTGGAGAAATGCACATTTGGCATGACGCAGGTTTAGTATCTGGGATACATTATTGATGAACAGGGGGTGCATGTGGATCCAGCTAAGATCCAAGTCATTTGGTAGCCATCTCTAACCACTCTGATAGAGCTTCACAACTTTCTAGGCCTTGCTAACTTCTACCGCAGGTTCGTGTTGGGATTTTCTCATATCACTTAGCCCTTGAGTCAAGTCACTAAGGGAGCAGCAAAAGAAAAATTCTTTTGGTCCGAATCTCAATAGAAGGCATTCATTGAGTTGAAAGATCACCTCTGCTCGACACCAGTTCTTGCATTACCAGACTTGCAACAACCATTTGAGGTCAAGACAAATGCTTCTAACTATGCTATTGGGGCAGTATTTACTCAACATGAGCATCCAGTGGCATATCACAGTGAGACACTTTCAGACATAGTCCGGAAGTATCCCACTTATGACAAAGAGATGTATTCCATTGTGCAGGCCTGCCAACAATGGAAGCATTACATTTTTGGGAAGGAAACGGTCATCCATACAGACCACCAACCCCTGAAGCTCATACAGACCCAAGGGAAATTGCAGAATGATTGCCATCAGAAGTGGTCCACATACCTACAACAGTTCCATTTGAATATCAAGTATAAGAAGGGCAACACCAATAATGTTGCATATTGCCTCAGTCGACCACCAATCATGGTGTTAACCATCATTCTCAACTCTTGTGGGCACGAGACTTCTGATTGGCCACTTCTCTACAAAAGTGACCCAAAATTTAGCCAAACTTACCAAACACACTTGGAGGGTCAGCATGTTTTAGATTTTCACCTCTAGGATGCCTTGTTATGCCACCTAGGTCACCTCTATGTTCCTTCAAGTGAGCATGCCATGATGATTTGGGAAGCACACTACAGTTGGGTTGTTGGGCATTTTAGGGTCGAAAAAATGGTGACAATACTACAGAAGTATTTCTATTGGTCAAATCTTCGACAAGATGTCAGGAAGTACATCAAATCATGCATTGCCTGCACCATTGCCAAACCAACCATTAAGAAGCAAGGCCTCTATACCCCACTGCCTACACCTAGTCGACCTTAGGAATCCATCTCCATGGATTACATGTCAAGCCTTCCTTCCACTAAGCATGGAAATGACTGTCTTTTTGTGGTCATCGATAGGTTCTCGAAGATGGCCATTATGGTGGCCTGCAAAAAGAATATCACAACAGAAGCCACTACTAAATTCTTCTTTGAACAAGTGTGGGTACACTTTGAGATCCCACAGTCTATCATTTCAGATTGGGACATCAGGTTCCTCGATACATTTTGGTCCAGTCTTTGGTCAATGCTGGACACCAAACTCACTAAGTCCACAGCCTTCCATCCTCAAATTGATGGTCAAACAAAGGTTGTCAATAGGATGATCATACACATTCTATGCATGTACAACTCAAATCATCCACGAACATGGGACGAGAGCCTCCCCTATGTTTAGCACAGCTACAATCGGGCTCTCCATAGCTCGACTAGGCACAACCCTTTTCAAGTGGGTTTGGGATTCCAACCACTCTGTCCCATTGATGTGGCCATGCCATTTGTAGATACTAACGCAGATTCGACTCATGTCTAGTCCGAAACATATAAGGAAAACAAATTCATTGCGCACATCCAACATATTCGCCAGTAGGTCCATTACATTCTATAGAAATAAAATGCCAAGTACAAGCATGGACATGATCAACATCGGATGCCACATAAGTTTCGGATGGGCAACAAGGTCTAGTTGCATTTGCAGAAGGAACGTGTTACCGGAGCCTATCAGAAACTCAGACAACTCCGATATGGTCCTTACATCATTACCAAGGCTGTGGGAGACAATGCATTTGAACTCAACATTCCCCCATTCCTTGGCCTGCACCAAGTGTTCAATGTGGATCACCTTTAGCCATACTTTCCACCATTACTAGACACATCCGACATTGCAAAACAACTCACACCCACAGATTTAAATCCAGATTGCATGGAACAAGTTTCAACTGATCCGATCATAGAATCACAGATCAAGCACACTCGCCAGTAGAATATCCAACTGTATTGAGTTGTCAAAGTAGGCCAACCCCTTCACGAGGGCAAGTGGCTCACCAGGGACCAAGTTCAGTAGAAGTTCCCTCATCTCATAGAGGAACTCAATGCAATGGGGACCATTGCTTCCTAAGGGGGGAGGAATGATCCAGGTGGATATTGGTGGCCAGCCGCCAATTGCACTTGGAACCCCACCATTGCTTCTTCCAGTTTTTCAGTTTCCTTAATTATAGCACAACTTATTATTTTTAGCAGTTTTTCGATTCCTAAACTTCCGGAGCTGTTTTGAGGCCCTAAATGACGGTTTTTGGGAAATCTACTGCCAGTGATTTTTTTTCCAAACTTGTTTTTCCATCGTAGTCCTCGGAGAGATATTTCCAATAGGATATCATGCACGTCAAACAGAGATAATATGACCAAGTCATGACCTCGGGAAGTTGGCTATCCAACTCACCCCAATGGGGCCCAGAAACTCTTGGTGTTACATCTCCTCGGGTTAGGGATTTGGTTGTTTAGGGTTTTCTCTTATTATTCAATAATAAAAATGCCCTTGAGCCTCATTGTAAGACAGTTCAGAGGCATGTAGCGACCACATCTCTTCTCAGAGATAAGCTACCATCGCCCTAGCTAGTTTATTTCCATTCATGTTTGTAACCATATTTCAGTATTTTACATTAATGAAATGAAGTATTATTTCCGCTGCATCTCTGTGTTTATGATTATCTCTATAATTTGTTGCGTTCCTGTTTAAATCTGGATTGAGAAGGATCCTACTAATACTAAATTCCATAGATTCTTCAACATCGTATGAGAGCTAAGGTGTTGAAGTCAAAGGAAGGGTAGTAAAAAGAGACATCAAAGCAAGGTTTAAGGGTTCAAGGATCAAGTCAACAAAAAGGAGTCTACAACAACAAAGAATTTTTTCCCATACAACCTTCAACAATCTATAATACTCACAGTCTCAGTACTATACTATTGAGATCTCGATGCCACAGTAGGATTAGGAAACGTCGGTCAAGGAATGAAGTTTTGATCACAAGTACTTAAAATGCGAGTTCATGACAACAATTTTTGATACCTTTCACAGTCTTGGTCTATACCATAGGGATCAATATAGAATGAAGGTGTTCGGTGATGGGTCTCCATTATAAAATGATCGTCATGGAAAGCAACATCAAGGCCTATGGTTCTACATAATGATTCAAGATTCCATAATCCACTGATGTGATAGAAAGACAATGACATCTCAAGTTCATCAACATTTTATTAATTGTAAGTATTAGATGTAGAAGGCGAAGAAAATTTAAGACAAGAAGGAAAGCTTCATACCATTTCATAGAGAATCTCATCTGAAGGAAGCATCAATGCATTTTCTTCAACCACCATTAAAGAAATCAAGGTGAATATTTCATCTTCACATGACAAGTAAGTATCTTTTCAATTTATATATTTGGTTAAATGACTTCATGATTGCAAGGACATCTATAGGTTGGATGGGGCAACAAGATTCATTGCATGAGGAAAAAGGTTATACATAATACTCTAAGTAGCTGACATCATTAAACATATCAATAAGTCTCCTCTAAATTTATGGAAAGTGATGCTCATGAAAGATCCCCTCACATAGAAATATTGGAGACCTAAAAGTGATGCAGGTGATAAACTCATTCTCTAAAGATGCAATGAAGAATGTCACATGGAGTCTAATCTTCTTGAGAGTAAAAATGGATGTTGGATATCTTGATAAGATCCCATTTACAAGACCTAGTAAGGAAAATAATTATCATCATTCTAATTGATAGGCAAGGTAACAAATGTCCATGAACAAGAAGGTTACCTAATTCAACAACTTGCAATCTCTATGCTATATAGAGAAAGACAAGTTGATGACAAAAATATTGAAGGTTAAAAGAACTCAAACATGTGTACAAAGGAAAGGGAAGGTTGGTCCTCAAAGAAGATAGAATAAGTATAGCTAATATTCAATGCTATAAAGATATTTTGGAAGCTCATATCACTAAAATATGGAGGAAGATGAAGAAAAGGGCCAAGGAAAGAGGGTGTAACAAATCTCTCCTATGAGCAAGATAATATCCCTCACAAAAGGGTCCTATCATAAGCTCCTAAATATTGTGTTATAAGATATGACAATGATAATAAGATACATAATGGAATCATGGAAGCATTAGAAACAAGAGATTATGACATCATAATGAGAATAATAAAGCAAAAAATCCATGGAAGGCAAACATGTAGGGTACATAGCTCTTGGGAATTGCAGTGAACATTCAAGAAAAGAAAGGAGTCATGTAAGGCTCATCATACATCAAGTAAAAAAGGAAACATCTACGAATTGGGAATATACAAGATCCTCAAAATTCTCTAATTGAATCGTCATTGAAGGGTTCTCTAATATAGAGAGGAAGTAGGAATTTCAACAAGAATTCAAACCTATGGAATCCATGAGATAATGATGTGATGACATAAATAAGATCAAGGAATTGAATATCTCTTCAATCAAGGAAGCTTCTAGAAGAAGGCTCGATGAACTGAAGGTAAAGTAGGGTATGTATGCTTGTGTTTAATATTACAGTGTCATGTTGTATGGTTGCAGGTAATATGTATTTTTTATTCTATCTTAAGAAGCATGATCAACAAAAAAAGGATCTCTTCCTCCGAAAATATGCAGGAAGGAATAAGTCACACTAGATGAAATCAACACAATATCTCCTCATATGAAGTCTGAGGTGATTGACTACAGTAAAGAAACTTTGATTGAAAGCTATGGAATGTGTGAGGAAGGAATATATTGTGAGATATGTAACCATGATGAAGGAAACCAACATCCAAAACACCAAGAAGATTTGACTAGGAAATCTCTAATGAAGTTCTGAAAAGAATGAAGACCCTTGATAATGGATATCTTTGGGATATGTGACAATATGTGTGCAGGATGATGATACCTACAAGAAGATGTGATGATGAAGATCCATCTCGTAAGGTATGATTTAATTTAATATAATGTTTTAATTTCTTGAATAATACTTAGATGAGTTCATGTAGGGCTACTAGAACCAGACTTGTAAGTACAAGTGGAACCAACATTCATGCGCTAGATGAAAACCCCTAAAAGAAGCATTAACAGAAAATAAGTATCCATATGAAAAAGGTTCCATATATGTACCAAGAAAGATGCTTTCCATGAAGAAAGGAATGGCATGACGAATAAGAAGGAAAGTGATCAATGATTGGTGCCCTACAAGGAAAAAGCTCAACAAAATTTCATGATATCAAGGAGAGAAGTTGATCAAGAAACTGAAGGACCCACAAAGAAAAATTTTCTATTATATAGAAGAGTCCCTAGCTATGAGGGATCTCTGACAGGTCCCTAATGAAGACCGAGATTGAATTCAAATCACCCCTAATTACAAAGGAGTGACAATTATGTTTTTCCATGTCATGTGTCATGCACTAGACCAGGACTAATAACCATAAGTATAGATGAAGGTTGTGAATGGAAATGTAGACACATGATAGACACAACATTCTTGTCTTCACGTGGGAAGAAAGAATGGGTGGATTGGGTAATCATCTGGCATTTGTACTCTTTGAGGATGTGTAAGGCATCCAAGGTAAGAGTAGGGAAGAGTATCGATATTCTTTGAGGGCAGAGAACCAAAGATAAGAGTAGTCCTATAAGGTCATACTTAGTGAACACCCGGGTGGGTATGCACCTTGAGAGACAATGATGAAGGTTTCTGTAAATCATTGGTCTTGCCAACATTGTAGATCATGGTCTCATGGAGAGATGGAGTTGTTAGTCAAGGATTTGCACTATGACAATTTTGATTGATATGATTCTATATAGATGGGATTAAAATTGAGAATAACCAAGTACCATTGTAAATACATCCCTAGTTAAGAGCGAGTGTAGAAGAAAAGTGTAACTAGGTTCAATATTTGTCAATGTAATTTTGACCTTTGTACTTGTCAAGAAAAAGAAATATTATTTTTATAAAATTATATGAATGACTTTCCTACTCATTCCATAGGTCTAGGAAAGTCAAAGAGTCAATATTATGTTAAAGAGGTCTTGATGGCCATTTATGTAATGTACATGTGTCAACCTAGTGTCATGAAGTCGTCCAAGACAAGCACCATTCTTCAATAAAGAAGAATAAGCAAAATCATGAAGATAAGATCATGTCAGCCTGTAAAAATGAATTAAACAACTAAAATATGACATGTCGACTCATATAAATGACACAACGCTTCACGTGTTCAAGTCAACTCAATTATGGAGGATGAACTACTATAAATACCCAACTACGGTATCCGCAAAACTACACAGCAAAATTTCAGACATCTTTGAAATTTCGTATGTGGTGCACGACTATAATTTCGAAGGGGTGCATGACTAAATATTGGATGCGTGCATCGGTGCAAGAATAATATAGATCAAATTTTTCTAAGATGATTCGATGAAGAAAAAGGATTGTAATCCACATTATAGGAGAGTATCAATTCAGACTCATCTACAAGCTTGGAAAAGGACAAATACTCAAATTCACCATGACCGTTGGACGTTTATAGGATGTGATCCTCACAATTAGGATGAAAAATAGTGAAGAGATTACATGTGTATACCATAGAAGTACAATTCATGGCATGGGTGAAAGGAAGAAGGTATCAGACCTCTATTTCAGAATAGAATCATAATCTCTACATCCGTTATGGACAACTCTCACAAAGACAAACACTATCCCAACATACAAATTATCTCGGTGCAATACTCTATCAACATATTTTATATAGTCATGATCATAAACCCTCCGAAGATAAGGTCATTATCAAGAATGATATGATGACCTTGTAGATTTAATGAATATCTCTATGGAAATGTAGTAGTGACATTCTCGGTAAGCGCAACAGTGATCTAGATGAGGGAGCACTAATGGTGCAGTAATGATCTAGATGAAGAAGTAGTTTTGGTACAACTATGATGATTATCTAAGTAATGGCTTCAAAGAGTATTTGTGTCTTGGTCTTGGAGTGGAATAGTATGTCAAGGGTCAAGGTCTTGGTATTTGTCAATTGGAATCTCTATAAGAAGAATATTTTGTGGGTTTTCCTCTCCAAGAGGGAGAGGTTTTGGCCTTGGAAGAAAGCTAATCTTGTGTTCTTTTTTGTTTGTTTTCGTAGAAGTTTGATGAAGGAAACACACACACTTATAATAAGAATAATATCAGGTTAAGATAAATTGTAAAATCACTTCACAAATTGTTATCATGTCTAGAAGAACCCTACTAATAATAAATGCCCTACATTCTTCAACACATTAGTCCTTGTTTCACTATAATGCTCTCCAAATATGTTTCTCTCTCCCTCCTCTTTGGACTAATACTTTGTCTTTATATACCTCCCACTATTCTTCTCTATCTCTCTCTCTTTCACTCTTTACTCATCTCTCATTCTCTTCCCCCGCCTCCCTAACTCTCATTCACTCGGACAAAAAATATCTTCTCCATCTCTCCTCCCACTCCCTCTATCTTGCTCTCTCCCCTCAATTCCTCCTACACAAAAACAACCCCTCCAAATTTTTCTCTCTCCTCCTTCATGTGTCTCCTAGAACAATCTTTTTCACTCTCCCTTCCCCACACTCTTTCCTTATCACTCTAAAAATTTCAAATCGTACTCCCTCTTCCCTTCTTTTCCCCCGACTCACCCAATCATTCTTCCTCACTCCCTACTTTTTCTTTCTCTCCCATTCTCTCTCAAGTTATCCCCCTTGGCTTATCTATGCACCCCTTTCTCGTCTCACCTATGAGTCCACAATTTGATGTGTTAAAGTCCCTAGTTGTAGGTTCCTACTAGAAGAACATTTTTTAGTGCTAGGAATGCAAATATGATTTTTTTAATTTAAATATTTTATTTTGGTGGGCAACTTACATGCATGATGATTTGGTTACTTGGGATATATGTTTGAGATAAAAAAGCATGGTCGATTGGGCTACGAATACATGAAAACATCATTTTCAAAGTATACATATATGTGTGTGTGTGTGTGTGTGTGTTATTTTTCTATATGCTAGAAAAATTCATTGTCCATGAAACCACAAGCATATATAGAATAATACATGTACATTCTAAATATATAATTTTAAAAAAAGTAATAATGTTTACTATGTTTGATACATTTTTATGTCGCCATATATCAAAATATTCAAATATATCCCTTGCTTATTTCTGTTATAATGTTTTTTTGGTCATAACCATTTAAAAACAAATTATATGGTAGATTAATGTTAAGGATCTTTTTGGCTACATGAGCAGCCTTGTAATCTCTAGGCTATAACAAATTTCCTTTTTCTAAATAAATATAAAAGAAAGATTATAAATTTTCAAAAAAATAGACATGCACACACTATGTTTTCTATAACCCTACAATTTTTTGTATTAGGATTCCATCATTTAAATAATCAAAGGTTGCACTAACAAAAATATATGCATTATAGTTTGTATGAAAAATAGCATATTAATGATAGGAAAACTCAAATTTGAAATAATTAGACATGATTTATATGAAGAAAAATTACATATTTGAAAACATAATTCATTTATCTACATTTTTATATTTTTAAACCATTTTAAAATTTATTGTATAAGTATCTCTAATCATTCCTACAAGTTAATAGATTCTTTTCTTCTGGGCTTGCATTTCCATTACCTTTTCATGAGAGACCATCATGAGTTTGTACCCACCCCTATGTATTGAAATCTCATCTCAAATACATGAAGAAATTTTGAACGAATGGAAAGAAATAAGGATAAAAACCTAGCAAGAAAAAACATTGAAGAAAAGGGGTTTGATTACTACATTTGAAACAAGTAACATCACTACCAAATAAGTATTTTATCACTCAATGCAATATCTACTCATGAAAGTTACGTTGTAAATAAATATAAGAATAATAATAAGGTCATGGCTAAGCCAAAAACCAAATTGATGAG
Source organism: Pinus tabuliformis (assembly GCA_031772625.1). NCBI lineage: Eukaryota > Viridiplantae > Streptophyta > Pinopsida > Pinales > Pinaceae > Pinus > Pinus tabuliformis. The sequence continues at coordinate 542,337,963 of CM062811.1, forward strand.
TATGACCCCTTTTGGTTATGGAATGACCAAAATTACTCATAAATATAATTATTAAATACAATTACACCATATTCATGGATAAAGAAAAAAATGTGTATAAAACATTTGAATCAAATGGGCTCATAATTTCATAAGGATTTGATTACATACCAATTAATGTGCACATATTTTATTATTTATAGAAATATGAAGATTTTATGGAATTATTTGTGGAAGGTTCGAGAAAATTCTATATAAACAAGTCACACCATCACAACAAATTTCAAAGAGATTTAATTAATTTCTTTATCAATTTTAATTGGTTTTTAATTAATTAAAATAAAAAAAATATAAAAAAAAATTGTATTATATTAATTAGTCAAAAAATTTTAAAATCAAATTAAATTGAATTAACATTTAATTTATAAATAAAAAATATAAATAATTAGAAATTAATAAATCGATTAATTAGATAAATTAATTAATTAATTATTTAATTAATAATTGATTAATTAAAGGAAGGCAAAAATAATTTATAAATTAATTTAAATTATGTAATTTATTAATCAATTTATTAGTCAATTTTAAAATCAAATTTAATTTAATTTTTAAATAATATAAAAAAATATAAATAATTAGAAATTAATAAATCGATTTATTAGATTAATTAGATTAATTAATTAGTTAATCAATCAATTAATTAATTGATAGTTGATTAATTAAAGGAAGGCAAAAATAATTTATAAATTAATTTAAATTAAGTAATTAATTAAGTTAAAATAAAAAGAATTATTTAGTTAATAAATGAAGTTCAAAATTAATAAAATAAAATAAATTAACTTATTTGTTCATGATTAAATAGTTAAACCTAAACTAATAATGAATAATTAAATGATTAATTAAAGTTTTTATAAAACTTTTATAAATAAGTAAAATTATTATATAAAAAAAATAGAAAAATAATAAATAAAATAAAATAATAGTTAATAAAAATAAAGAATCATGTGTTAGCCTTTATAGAAAAATTAGGGTTCTTGTTTATTTATATCCAGGTCGCAAGGTTCTCTTCTCTCAATAATCTTTCACTCATATTCTATCTGATTTGTCCTGATGATGGACCCCCTTGGGGGTTTGAAATGTCGGCAGAATGAACTAGAAATTGTGGATAATCCGGATCATGACACTACAAAAAACTTCCACAGAGGCTTAAAATCTAACATAACATCCCTGTACGGAGGGGAAACATGGAAGGAGATCTGTCTTCTCGAAATCCTGAGGATAAAAATTGAGAGGAGAATTGCGGACCTGCAATTTCTGAAACAATGTAGGAACAAGAAAATCATTCCTCCTTTTGCTAACGTCAATCATAGACTATCCAATCATTATAATAATAAGTTGTTTTTTAGATTAAGTTTGGCCCTAATTCAAAGTGAAATTAAAAGAACCAGGGCAGCGTTAGACAAGCTCAATCGCTTGGCCCTTTCCTCCCATCTAAAACTAACTATGAAAATTAGCTTTGATCTTTGGAAAATAATTGATGCGAAAGCTGCATTGAAGGCCCAGTCAGAGGGTAGAATCGCCAGGGAAAGACAGTCCAGGAAGCTGGCCAGGTTAGAGGAAGGCGTGGGTTTATCTACTGTAGAAAGAGACAGCGCATATTCAACAGCAGAAACAAGAGACAAAGTGGACAACACTGGGAATGAGAATGTTAACGCAGGAAATGCTAATGTTGTTAGCAGAAATTTGGACAACGCTGGGAATAAGAATGATAAGAATGTTAAGAAACAAATCGTCAGGACAAGTTGAAGAAATAATAATATTTTCACTACTAATATTAAATTAATAATAATATTTTCACTACTAATATTAACAATATATTATTATCAAGGCTAATATAATATTAAGTATAAATAATTACTTATATTATTAAATCAAATAATTTACATTTTCTAACTAACCATTTAATAAAATTTTTAACCTCAACTATATGATATATATATTTTATAATAATTGATGAATAATTTATTGATAATAATAATATTAAATTATGAATAGTATTTGACCTATGGATAGTAGGTCAAAATTAGCCGTTGGTCGATTTAGCGCGTTGGAGTCTCTGCTCAGATTATTTAACATGCTAAGCTGGATCTGTTTCTTCAACTTGTCCTGACGATGAACCACACTGGTGGGTTCGAAACGCGTCGACAAATGATGTCTCATGTGATCTTCGCCGAATTTTTTTTTGTAAACTTGATATGGATCACAAAAGCCTAAACTCAAATATAAAAAATTTAAATAATTAGAAATTAATAAATCGATTTATTAGATTAATTAATTAATTAATTAATCAATCAATTAATTAATCAATTAATTAATTAATCAATCAATCAATCAATTAATTAATTAATTAATAGATAATTGATTAATTAAAGGAAGGAAAAAATAATTTATAAATTAGTTTAAATTAAGTAATTAATTAAGTTGAAATAAAAAAAATTATTTAGTTAAAAATGAAGTTCAAAATTAATAAAATAAAATAAATTAACTTATTTGTTCATGATTAAATAGTTAAACCTAAACTAATAATGAATAATTAAATGATTAGTTAAAGTTTTTATAAAACTTTTATAAATAATTAAAATTATTATATAAAAAATGAAAAATAATAAATAAAATAAAATAATAATTAATAAAAATAAAGAATCATGTGTGGCCTTTATAAAAAATTAGGGTTCTTGTTTATTTATATCCAGGTCGCAAGGTTCTCTTCTCTCAATAATCTGTCACTCATATTCTATCTTAATTGTCGTGATGATGGACCCCCTTTGGGGTTTGAAACGTTGGCAGAATGAACTAGAAACTGTGGATAATCCGGATCATGACACTACAAAAAACTTCCACAGAAGCTTAAAATCTAAAATAACATTAAAGGTATATATGTCTAATATTATTGTAATGAAATTTAAATTTTGTTGTCAACCATTATACACCAATATCAATTATGGTCAAATACAATAAAGTGTAATAAAATAAGATCGAACATTTTTAACTTTAGTGAAACATAATCTATTATATTTAATCATATTAAACCCAATTAACTATAAAAAAACATAGACAAACTATCTCAAACACCTACTATAAACATTCATAGTCAACTTTAATAAGTTTTCTATTATTATGGTGAATGTCCCCTAATAAGTAAATAAAAAAAATTAAAGAAAGTCAAACACATTCAAAATAATTTAACCAAAAATTAAAGATAATCAACCATAAAAAGTAAGTAACCAAACATAATCAATGTAATAAGAAAGAAAATAAATATAATATTTTATAAAATAATTAAAATAAACCCAAGTACATCATTAGATGTTAATCACATTTTAAGTGATATATATTATTTTATGTATTCAAGCTTTTGTGATCCATAATGAATTAAATAAAGTTTTTCCGTAGAAATCACAATAATAATTTTTTGGCCTAGACGTTTCGAACCAACAAGTGTTTCGAACCAACAAGTATGACTTATGATAAGCTGAATCACACTTGTGTTTCGAAAAGCGTTGGCCATGATAAGCTGAACCACACTTGTGTTTCGAAAAGCTTTGGCCAAAAATTTCTATTATATGATTTCTACCTAAAAAATTTTAAGTTGAAATATATATATATAATATTAACATATATATAATATCTTTTATTACATAACCACAACAACCATTTTGTAAGATAAAAACAAATGGTCTTTCGTTAAGGCCGAAAATGGATTCTGAGATGATTGACATTCCTGAAAAATATCTGGATATGTTGCTTCAAGAATTTGCGTATGATCCGGTTCGACTACCGCTCAGAGAAGACCCAGCTCAGGTTCTATACAACCGGAGGACATTGGAGACTATTTGGAATGCCAAGCACGAGGCAATTGATCCATTACCCGCCGGCCCTTAGACATTAGCAATGCAACGATACATAGTAAACAACTCTAGCCTAACCCTAAGGCTAAATGTCATTTCGGACTATGCTCAAGTCTTGAGCGAAGCAAAGATGAGAATTTTCATGAAGGGATTGGTTTCCAATTATGAACGCCTTGTACATGTTGAGGAGGAAACGAGAGGCGTCGAGGCAGAGCATTGTGGGAAAGGCTTGTGGCAGAACGGAAAGAAAGACTTGCGGGCTGAGCATCATTGGAAAGTTTTGGGGCAGAAATTTAAACATTGTTCGAAGGTGTTGTGGCCGAAATTCAATCTGCTCCGTCTTTATTGCCAATACCGGAGGGAAAACAGGGTTGTGTTTTGTTCAATAGGAGGATACGAATACTTGTTGCAGGTGTTAAATGGACGGTTTTTTTTTTTTTTATGGTCTCATCACTTCTCTTCACGTGATATTTTGAAAGAATTGTGCAAGATCGTGGATGTCATTAGTTTGAAGGATACCAATTTTCCTCCACAGCTTTTGCTCGCCATTGCTACCGCGCTGTGTTGCCTTGTAACGCGATGCGATCAAGTGAAAATACAGGGCATGGTTTCAAGAATTTGTGGAGGGATGTTTTACGACTTGAACATTGAAATTCTATCTACGTCACTCTCCGTACGTTAGGGCGTGAGAATTTCAGCGATATAGCTAATGAAGACCTCTACAACGGAAAGTCAATCCTACAGGCTGCCTGGATGAAATATCGAATGACTTGCAGCAACTCAGAGTCTAAATATGTCGGCGTTCTAGTTGATTCAGTAATTCTTTGCATCTCGCGTTTGCATTACCTGTACCAAGCAGCAGTAACTGATAAATGTAGGTCAAGAATGGTGAAGTATAAGAATGAGGATGATGAAGCGAAGAGTGTCGATCTAATTAGTGTAGCACTTGAAGGAGGGCTCTGGTTAATTAATTCTATACTCACAGCCACGTCTCATGAAGACTGTTGAAGGAGACGCTGCAAGGAGACGCTGCAAGAATCAGATATAGTAACACAAATTGTCCGAATGATGGAACTTGTCCTTGCGGTTTTCAAAAGCATGGGATCGTCTCATTGGCATAAATATTATGGAAGGAAGAGACGATGTTGTACGAATTGTTGGCTATTTTTTGGGAAGCAATATGGTGGATGAGTATGATTCATGCGTTAAGTTGCTGCAAGAGTTTATGCACAATGTCAATGCATCTGAGCAGACATAGGACGATTACATGAAGTCGTATATTTGCAGTGAAAGTGATTACATGAAGTCGTATATTTGCAGTGAAAGTTGGTAGGATATCAATTGCACGCACACCGAAAACTTTCTTGTATAAAAAATATTAATACTTTTACATTTAATAGCCCTGACATGTTTATCAGATTACAAATTAGATTTACAGCAGTTGTACTTATGACTGTTGTTGTAAGGTCAGATCCATAATACCATTACATTTAGTGACAGCTAGGTTATAGTATTATACGCGGGCTCATGATGTAATTTGCATCCCCATTCCCCTTAAGCATATTTTCTTAAATAAATATTGTATGACAAAACAAGATTCTTTTATTTAAAATGCAGAAAAATGCTTCTAAAATGTTAATTCATTGTTTTAATCATTATGTTTTGGAGACCCAATAGGGTTAATTTCAGGGAGGACAATATTTATCACAAAATTAAATTGATATATTATTTATCTCTATTCTTATTATAATAATAATAATAATATATATATATATATATATATATATATATATTCTTATTATAATAATAATAATAATATATATATATATATATATATTATTTTATGGATTTTGCTAAATTAGTCATTCACAATTCAGAAAATAATATTTTTTATTTTTCCAACATTTTATTAATCAATTTATACACATGTTTTAGTTTTTAACATTTTACGCATTCAATATATAAAATATTTGAAAAATTTTCACATTTTATTTTTATATTTATAAAACAATAAATATATATTCTTAAAGCACTATAATTTTATTAAATTTTTTAGTAATATCAAAATTTATTTTTATATTTATATTCATATTGACATATTTTCTATAAATCTTGAAAATAAAAATTTACTATGCAAATATGTAAAAATATACATGAAGATTGCAACTATATCAGTATGACATAGAATATGTGAGGGTTGTTTTCCACATCGCCTTATTTTATGCAAAGGCTACAATATGACTTTAAAATTATGGTATTGTTAAATTGAAAAACATGGAAACATCAACAATAAATTACTATGAGCTAAATCTCAACGAAATTGGACTGAATTCTAACTGATTGTGACACTTGAATGGATAATTACAACACTTAACAGTTGGTTGGAATTAGATTCTCCAACGCCCCCTTAATTATCGCTAAATAATAATAATAATAATAATAATAATAATAATAATAATAATAATAATAATGATGATGTAACATGCTTCAACTAAGATTACAATTTAAAAATTTTGATTTCAACAAGATTTCCTTTTTTTCTCTTCTTCCAAATCTTGTAGCCTCTAAATTGTTTCATCTTTTTATTCTTTTTGTATCCTTCAAACCTCAGTTTCTTCATTTCTTGGTGCAGGTCTTATATTGTTATAGGTTGTCTAAGCATGTCTTGGATTTCTTCAAAAATTGGCTTGTATATGGGCTATTGCCACATGCAATCTTTTGTTTCATCTTTTTATTCTTTCTGTATCCTTCAAATCTCCGTTTCTTCATTTGTTGGTGCAAGTTTTCTATTTTTATAGGTTGGCTAAGCATGTCTTTGATTTCTTCAAAAATTGGCTTGTATATGGATTGTTGCCACATGTAATCTTTTGTTTTATGCCTTTGATCATCAATATTCTACTGCAACATAACTCTGTTTTGATGTGTGGGAATTGAATTTGTAAATTGTTGGGGGTGTATATTCGTCTACGGGTTCTGCTGTTTGGGGTCTCTGCTGCGGCTGGAGTGAATCAATTAAGTGTAAAGCTATATATTTATCAATTCAATAACCAGTTAACCGGTTTTTCTGCGAGTGCATTCGTCTATGGGTACTTCCGTCTGGGGCCTCTGCTGCGGCTGGAGTGAACATTCAAAAATTACCTTGATATTGCCTTGTTAGATTCCGCATGCGTTCTTTCGTCTGAGGCTGCGGTGCTCTCCCATCTCTGCTTCATTCTTCCGTCTGCGGTTGCAGCTACGTTCGTTCGGAAGCGTTATTCTTTCAACATTCCCCACAACAGCTCAGATCACTGATCTCAGATCTATGAAAATAGATCTGTGAGCAAGTCCTCCTTTACGTGGGCATCTCCAAATCAAGTGGTTCATGAAGCCAAAATCGGTAATTTATTTTTATCTGGAGTAGGATTATTTTTCTTTTTAGGGTTTCTTATAGATTAAAAGACTTACTAAGACTTTGCTGCTGGCTTCTAAATCTAATCTTCTACCTTATTTGTTTGCGGGTGGGTTCTAGATCTAATCTTCTGCAGCTAGATCTACATCTAATCTTCTGCCTTATTTCTCTGAGGCTGGGTCTCGGCTTTCTACGAGAAAATATGGCTCTCAGCTTTGCGAAAATAGATGCTGGCTCAGTTCTGTCTGCTTCTGGAGGGCAAGCTCCTGCCCATATCGTTAGTGAAGCCCTAGCTCCCACTATCCAGGTGGTCAAGGCCTCACTCGATGAGGCTTTGAAGTTTTTCGAAAGTGCCCTAATCTGTCGTTTCAATGGTTTTTGGTCGCGGTTGACAGTGCTCCACAATTGGATCTCGGAGGTATGGAAGGCTATCATTTCTGATGAAATTAATATCTACCCCTATTATAGGGGTTTCTTTATAGTAGATTTTGAAAATCCTGAAAGCAGACAATATATTCTAGATTCTGGCCCTTCGTTTTGGGAAAACTCAGGCCTATTCATGAAGCCATAGAACCCATCATTCGATCCCTCAACAACAGTCATAACCTCAGCACTAGTTTGGGTGAGATTGCCAAGCCTACCCTTGCATCTCTGGAATCTCTCCTTGCTAAAAGCCATTGGAAATGCAATTGGTAAATTTTACTGCAGGTGCCTAGGAACAGAGGAATATGCTAGAACCACCTATGCACGCATCTGTGTGGAAATGAACTTCTGAAATAAACCTAACAAGTAAAGACTATGTGTAGAATCAGAAACTCAATTATGAAAGTGTCCTCTTTAGATGTCGATCCTGCTTTGAGACAGGCCCTCTAGCCAAAAATTGCCCAAAAGCCTCCCAGAAAAATTCTGCTAGAAAAAACCACCACAGATCTACATGCTGGGAAGGAGCACAAAAAGAACACTACACTATCATCAAAGAAGAATACTCTAGAGAAAACTCTGAATCACATGAAAAAAAAACTATCAAGACAAGCAGGGAGAAAGCCCCGCCCATCGACAAAAAAAGTGAACTCGACAACCCCTTAAGCATCAACAGTTATGAGGATTTGAATACCGCACAAAATAAATCTTCATTTAACAACAAAGCAGATCTCCTAGACCAGACTTCTTCTCCATCTATCTTCAAGAGGACGAACACAATAGATCGCGAAGCTAAGACACCAATGTCCCAAGAACCAAAAGAGAGGAAGGAGATGCAGGATACAGGAAGTTAGAAGACCGTAGAGAAAAAAAAGAAAGCTACAACATCAATCTTGCCAAGAAAGACGAGGAGACAGACAATTAAAAA